>OZ026582.1:1200000-1597500 GCA_964020215.1 Aurelia sp. 3 sensu Dawson et al. (2005)
CAAAATAGCAGATTTTGGAATGTGCAAAGAGGGTATAAGAGAAGGAAACAAAACGAGTACTTTCTGCGGTACTCCTGACTACATCGCCCCAGAAGTAAGCAAAAAAATGATTACTTGATGACCAAGGAATTGTATTGCAGCTTTGAAGAATCATCAAATTGTTGACTGTATTGGTACATACTTATCGATTGATTGTATTGTTATCATTCCTTGGAGACATCTACATTAGATTGAAATCCAGTAATTCAAAGGAAGGTTGCTTTTTTGCACCGAAAGCTTTTCCATTCGAACAACCCAATAACCCAATTTGTTTTATCGACAGATTCTAAAAAGCTTGAGATATGATTCAGCTGTGGACTGGTGGTCCTTTGGCGTATTGCTTTATGAAATGTTGATTGGTCAGGTAAGATTCTGACAATAGCCATTGGGTAGACGTACTTATTGCTTCTCGTGGCCCTGCCTTAGTAATACAGGATATTAAAAAAAATGGTCCCCCGTTTGTGTTGCTGCTGTGGAGGAGGTGTACATTCAATCATCTCGGTTTTTGCACAGCTGCATAGGTCAGGCTTCAACTTAGAGTTTGAGACCTTGTATGAGTCAATCTGACAAATGGTTGTTGATTTATGGCAAAGAAAAGGCCGAATGAGTGGTTGCTTCAAAAACAGCATTTCTATTGTTCTCCACCTATGTCAAAATAAAGTAAGTTTTCAAAGAAAGGGTTCTAGCGTCGTAATAAACTTTTTGCTAAATCTGTTAAAGAGTTAGCAGTGTTGCGTATACATAAGAGAGCACTTTATGTATGAATTGGTCCTAACTCATTTTACGACCAACTGGCAGATAGCCTTGTCCTTGGGATTGCTTTAGCTAAAATTGTGCAAAATGAGATGGTCATCCTCATTAGTCAGGTGTCAAAGGGAGACTGAGTAGTGCTAGAAGCACTTTTTGATAGTTTGTCTGTTGTAATTTTGTAAAGATAGATTTAAGATATTTATTTTAATGATAGTTTTATCTTTCTTCCAGTCTCCATTTGCTGGTGAAGATGAAGACGACCTATTTAGATCAATCTGCAGAGATCGTGTCCTTTTTCCAAAATGGATTTCTGAACCAAGTGCCAATATTCTTACGCAGGTATATTAGATTGTTTACATCATTTTATGCCATGTTATTTTATTTATTTTCGGCCAAGACATTAATCATCTGATTACTGTAAAAGCTTATGGATGTTCCAAGTGTCCTAAATGAATAATGGTATTTCGTTACCTTGCTTCTCTTCAATTCATTGTTTTTCTTCTCTTTCTTACATGGGAGCCGATGTTTGCTCTCGACAATTTGAAATGGGCCCAAAATTATTCATTTAGGAACATTTAGGCCAGGAATTGTGGACATGATCAACACCTAACTTGTGTCCATAATACCCATGGTCGAACATGCTACCACTGAGCCATCCCCGCATTCAGCCCTTGGGGAGCTTATTTAATTTAGGAGCTTAGGGAGCTGTCATAAAGTATGGAACAGAGGGGGGCGGAAGGGATTTGACAGGGTCACCAAAATTATTGGCTGGAAAATGTTGGGCTAACAAACTACTGCAAGTGATAAACATGGGCCATGAAGCTGTACTTCTTCGGATTTGTTTTCAATATTTTACAAATGTTTTAAACATTGTCAGCGTCACTTTTACTGTTCTCTTGATCATTGATGTTGTTCTCTATCTCAGTGTCTGATACAGTGGTATCTGCAGGTACCTCCCTGCCTTCTTAAAACGTTATACTGGATCCCACAATACAGTATTGGCAGAGTTCATTTTGAAGCCCTGGTGGGGTCATCAAATCATTTTGCAGATGTTTAAGGGGCTATGAAAACAGTTTCTGTTTCTTCCATCGGGCTATATGATTTTACAACAAATTTTGAAATCCCTTCCGCCCCCCTCTGTTTCATTCTTTATGACAGCTCCCTTAGAGGAGCCTCCAGGGTAGAGGGCATCATTTCCCAGCTGTTCTCAAAACGGCAGAAAATATCCTGCGGGGCACGCTTCAGTTCTCCGACCAATCAGAATGAAAGATTACGAATAACATGATGGGGTTGGCTGATTTTTCTTCAATTTAAACTTCCTGCCAAGGGCAAACAAAAGCGCAATCAACTGAGCGGCCGTGGCCGCAACGATCAAAATCTCGAACTGCCGACGCCTTACACTTTGCTTCCGAGGCCACGTAAATTTGCTTCCTTATTCTATAATTTCATTGGAATGAGTAAAACCTTGTTTGATATTAGACTGACGACGTGATTCCTTGTATTCGTTCAACATTTATAATCTGATGTTTTCATTTCATTCATACAAAGGACTCACGACCAAACGGATTCTAAACAGGGACTAAAATCTCACGAAAAAACATCTTCCATCCTACGAACGTCGAAAGAAAATTCGAACGTCCCTTCGAAGGTCATTTCGAGCGTCGCTTCGCTTCGAGAAGTCGAACTTTGAACTAATAACCAATCAAACGCTACAAATAGGCACGTGTGTTGACCATATTAAGAAAGTAGCGATCTGATTGGTCGCGCCGTGAACGCGGCGGGCTTGGCCTAATTAGTCCCTGTATTGAAGCGTAAGGACATAAAGTCCCTCAACTGAAGCGATAACAACAACAACAACAACGAGTGTAAGTTAGAGGGACTTATGTAATGTAGTCTAGTTTGATATTTGAATTCATTTTGTATTTGTTTATTTTTAGCTTCTGGAAAGAAATACTGCACTACGTCTTGGATATGTTGGTGGAACTCGTCATCGTATTAGAAAGCACCCATTCTTTAGTTCTGTTGATTGGAACAAACTCGAAAAGCGACAAATTAGGCCACCATTCAGGCCAGATGTGGTATGTTTCTGTTATTCTTGTTTCCTTTCTTGTCCAGACAATAACCAGTTCTAGAAGTTCCTGGGAACATCAGGCGCATTTCCCCAAAGAAAAATTTTGACGAGACACTTGTCAGGTTTCTCAACGTTGTGGAAGAATTCCTTTCTAGATATTGCTTTGAAGAATTGTTTTCAATGACGTCATGCATGAATTTTTGAAGAACTCTTTTGGAAACGCATGAAAATTTGCCAACCTGTAGGTTTCTGTTTTTTCATCATGTATTCTGTGTTCAGGAGCAAAACTACATTCCTCTGCTAGAGAGTAACATAAGTGCTGCAAAGATGCAACATATTTATAAGCAACGAAGAAACTGAATTTAAGAACAAATACACATGATCATTTTGCTCAATTTTAAGATTACAAGTATTGATGTGTGAAGAAGCTAGCCTGGTGATAAAATGGTGATAAAACGATACGAAAAAATGGAGACAAAGGTTTCAGGTTGGAGTGATGCATGGTATGGCCAGGGAGCTGTAGTGCCCCCCCCCTCTGTCGGAAGCATCTAGTCCCCGACAGAGAAAAATTTAGGTTATTTTCGCAGGACGACTTTGGCAAAATGACTTATGAAAATTGTATTTTTAGTCATTTTAGCCCCCTGTCGGAAGTTCTTGCCACCCTGTCGGAAGATTAACCGGCCATCCCAATGGAATGCTTCCCAAAACTGAACTGGAGAGCAATTTTGAAAGTTTACCGGAGTTTCAGACTGTAGTTTATGATAGTTCATCTTGTGCCGGCCAAGAAATTTAAGAGAGCCTTTATCGTTCATTTCTAGAAAGGAGAAAGCGCAGTAAACAACTTCGATCCTGATTTCACAATGGAGCCCGCAAAACTCACTCCTGTTGACGACGAATTATTGCGATCAATGGATCAAGCACAGTTCCGAGGATTTTCATTTATCAATCCTAATTTCCAGGGGGTTGGACAAAACTCCTAGTGTTCTTGTCCTTAGTATAGTTTACATTGTGTCATTCTTACTTGTATTAATCGAGGATAGATGGATTATTACCAGTGGACGAACAATAGTGGCGAGTTTAATCACCCGGATCCCAAATCCAGTTGCTCCACTGACCTCTCCAACTGCCGTGTGACTTTCGTTTAACGGGTGGAGCCAAACACGAATCGCGATTCTCCAGGGGATACTTGATCAACCTAACGCCTCCAAGAAAAGGCAAGACCTTGTTCAGTTCATTATGCCTGGTAATCAGTTTGTTATTCTTGTCCTATTTCTGTTGCCCGGTTCACAAGATACCGGTTTCATTTCATATTGGATTGATTTCATATCGGATGGAGCCTCTGTTTTACGCGAGAACGCACGAATCCGATATGCGCCATACCGCTGTTGTGTTTGCAAATGAAAACGCGCTCAAATGTGTCATGTAAACGGGGCTTATGTGTAGTTACAGCATCTTTGTATATAAATTTTAGTTGGAGGATCTATGTGTTTTGAAAAAGTTTGTAAAGTACTAATTTAGCCTAATTTGCTCTTTCCCGAAACTTGATAACAAGGAGGTTTTTTTAGCCAGCAGAAGCAATCTTGAGCAGTACCATCAAACATTCCAATCAAGAGTACCTTCATTTATTTCCTACCACCCATTTATTTCCTACCACCCATGTTTTGCTTCCCTGATATCGAGACTCAGGATATGGCAGGGCCAAGTCAATGAAGCATTTGAAAACTTTTTACGGTCGGGAAAAAAGTTTCGTGAAAACGAGAACAAACAATCTCTTCAAAGTAAACCTTGATATTGTTCAGAAATCTTATCCTTTTGTAAAGGGTAAAGAAGGATTTTGCTGTTGATTTGCCCACCCCCTTGCAAAACAAGCATGGATGGCGCCAAGGTAGGGCTATGGGGGGCTACAGCCCCTCCATTGGAACCATGTAACCCCTTGTCGGTGGAAATTTGGGGCCATTTCAGGAGTGCACTTCTTTGTCAGTTTACCCCACCCCCGTGGACGTTGTAGTCCCGTCCGCCTTAAAATTATGACGCTACTGCAGCAAACAAGAATGGTCTTTCAAATCGAAAGTCTAAGCTACAAAGGTAGACAATGTCAGTTAGTCTTAGTACCCGTTGTAATATAGTCAATATCCATATAATTAATCTAGTAATGTAACTGATCGAAATAATCCTTAAATTTCTTATTAATATATCAAAATTAATATCCGATGAATTTTGTGACAACGCCAAATTAATGCTCAGAACATGTTTGTTGTTTTGATTTCCAAAATTCACCCCTGAAAACTATTTGCGATAGAATGACCCTCTATACCCTATGTATTATGCAAGTATTGGTTTCGATTGCAGATTGCAATTCAAATTTTCTCGTTTTCCCGAAATACTTAAAATTGAAGAAAGTTTTGAAAGATGCAATAGCAGGGCTAAAAACCCCGGCGGGGGCGTTCTGCCACAGTAAAGGTACCTTGGGAATGTTTCCTCCTCTGATACTCTTTCAGGTTTCTTGTTTTGCGAAGGGTGTTCTTGTCTGCCAATTTCGGTCCAGACAAAGGTATACCGTTTGGTGGTAGACCAGAAATTTGTCTTGGCAAAGGTTTCATTTTCGCAAAAATGGCCTAGCCAACATTACCAACTATAGATGCAGACAGCACATCCCTACTCAAAATTTGGCTGAGAAACCCCGCCCCGCCCTGCCCCGCTCCGCAGGTTAAAAGAGCAATACACCATTTCAACGAATGCATCAGAACTCAACAAAGTAGGAACTTCTTCTGTAAAAAGATTTCGAGTTAGTTATGATTGATTAGAACATATTAGTAATCGTGAATATATCGACGGTGTGTAACGAATCTTTTGATAATTTCTTGTGTATTTCAGGCAAATATTGCATTAGTGATCTTTACGTTCAGTTCAGTAAAACGATGATAATATGTAGAACTGTATTTGCTGATAATTAGAACATAGGATCAAATATAATCTACATTTTCCCATGTGTCTGTATATCACAATTGACCTTTCAGTTACTCTGAAAATGAATCTGAATTGAGAGACAGTTTTGTTCATTTTGTAGAATTTTCGAATGAGCACAATAGCGATAGCAGACTTATGACCTGGAGTCCGTCGACTCGATGATGGCGCTTCGGTCAACAGAGACTCATAACCTGACCCTGTTTAGGCCCAGTTTCTGAGTACCAATCAGATTGCAAGATTTGTGAATTACTATAGTTGCGGCATAGTACTACCCCTACCCTATGCCGTGTGCAGCCTTGCTCACCCGTATTTGAATACTGGACAGTCGCACGGCTTCGTAAATGTCAAGAATGTTATGAAACTTCAAAGAAACTCTAATTACACAAATAATGACAATGTATATTATTAAACCTGCAGTACTAGGTCAATTTCTTAGTTTCTTACAAAAGAGGTACGCGTACTGTGGAACCTCCATTAACGGACACCTCTATACAACGGACACCTTCGAACACCGGACAAATATTTTCATCCCAAATGCAGTAAGATGACACTTATACAGCGGACACCTCTGTACAACGGACAATAAATTTCACAGGTGCCCGTCATATGGAGGTTCCACTGTATTAGCAAACATTTGCAACAAGTAAGCAATGTCCCTTATTAATAGATCGTTCACTTTCATATTTTACTGTTCAACTGTGCTTGCGTTTCTGTCCGCTGTTGAACAACCCACTGTCCTGAGACTATCATCAGTTTTGACGTAACTCACCTCAGCTTTGTGTTTTCCTCTGCGAGGCATCACGCAACAGCAGCAACAATTTGTAAAACCATCATCATCATCATAACCATCATCCTGATTGTTGCTACTTGAGTTTTCACTTGGATGGATGTTCACTTGGTCCGGTTTTAGGCTTTCGTTATTCCCAATATTTTTATTTTCCTTCGCTATCTTTGTACGAAAATTCGCCGTGAACCCATCATGAGTCAACAAAACATCACAAACTCGCTTTTCTTCCAAACCCGTCGCCATTTCGTCATGTCCAGTAGAGTGCATATTTTTCGGTCCATATCTAGTCTCGCGATCTTGTGACTCGTTGCTTTCCATCACATAAATCAAAGTTGTTTTTGCTGGACTTTTTGTCATCCTTAATTTAAAGAACTGCCAAGCAACTCCTGGCCTAAAGTTATATGAACCAAGGCAGCTTATCGACTAGTTTTAAAGGCAACCAAAGTTTTGCAACTTCCAAGAGTTTCTTGCGTAACACGCTTTTGGCAGAATTGCAAAGAGTTTTCTGCACAGACACAACAGTGGCAGCTTGGTCCAAACACTCTAAACTGTCAAAAGACAACGAGTGTTTTGCAACCTCTTGGTCTTGCGTATGGAACACATTTTTGGCGTGATTTCCAAACAGCTGATATCCACTTACTCTTAATGATCAAATTTTCTGGCAACATGTCTCTCGTTTACAAGAAATTTAAAAGCAATTAATATCTATTTTCATCTAAAGTTGGAACGCCTTGCGCAGCACTTCGCTAGTGTTCTAATTCTGCATCACAATCAAGTGAGCTGGTGACTTTGAAGTGATCATTAAGAATTTCTTATTACTCCTTACTTCGGCTTTCAAATCATTTAATTTTACAGGGATTCAGTGTCTAGCATGAGCATGTGCCAACATCGTTGTGTAATATCGTTGACAATGATGTAACAGGAAAAGTGATTTTTTCCTTGTCAGTAGTTTGGATCACAGTGCTCAGGCCAATGGAAATTCAGAAATTGCAGCGAGCCTGCAAATGATAACCAGTGTGCAGATTCTAACTTTCCAGTGCGAAGGAGAGGCTTCGCAGTGGAAAGTAAATATGCACGCAGGCTAGCAAATGCCCTGGGTAACTAGCTTTTTAAATAGACGATTACGCTAAAGATGGCGGCAAGGAACTTTTTACCGAGATGCATCGCGTTCTTTAATCGAATTCCTATAGAATCGTTAAGGATTCGTAATTAGAACGCAATGCATCTTGGTAAAAAGTTCCTCGCCGCCATCTTTAGCGTAATCGTCTATTACAAAAGAACTGTGCCGAACTGTACTGCACTTCTTTCACTGTCTTAGCAACATCAAAACAATCAAATTATTCAGCAGGAAATGAAATTGTGACAAATTGCCCGTGTGAAAAGTTCCCACACCCTCCCTCTTTACGTCCAATCCAATCGCGCTCTGCAATTTTGCTGCCGAAGCCCTTTTCTGAAAATTATGTAATCAGACAGCGAAATCATGAAAGCGGTCAAGGTGGAGGCGAATATGGTCGAAAAATCTCCTCCATTGATGTCAGTCCTGCATCAGTAGCTTTACGCCCAACGTACGGACCACACCAAATTTTTGTCGCCATTGAGGAGAGAGTCGAGTAATCTGCCCAGCCTTCTTGTTCTAAATAATTTGTTTGTTTTTCATCTGTTACATAGTGCCCACTCCCCACTGTTCAGTACGACAAAGAAATGAATTTTGTTTTACCCGCAACCACGCTCACCTCACCAAAATCAATACAGTTGCAAGTTACGCTTTGTTGCTGAATCAAAATATTACTGTTTATTGTCTCATCACGCACAGCTCTCGATTGTTTCGAAACAATTGGGGAACTGATGTTTAGAAAAGTTAATTTGATTTTAACGCGTAAAAGGAATGGTTTGCTTTGAATATTGAAAAATATAAACCATCATGTGGGATGAAGGAATTTTATCTTGTACGTTGTTGTTTACTGTGTTAAAATGTTTGAAAATGTTTGATCAATAACTGTAGAGAATTATTTTCAACGCCTCCACGGAAGGTGTGCTTTGGGATCCCCAGCTATTTCAAATGTGCAAAGTGGAGGCTGTTTTTGTGATGCTTTGAAAAAAAGCAGGGGGTACAAAAGACGGCCCTAGCAAGGTGTGGCTACCTTGAACCAATCATCCGTGGCAAGTTTTTAGTATTGCACATGAGATGTTCCTTGCCCTTCTTTCAGCCACTCCCTTGTTTCATGGCGAGAGAGAGATCCTTCGTTCATTAAGGGTTAAGAAAATGTGCAAATTCAAAGCAAAGTATGAAAATTTTCGCTTTCACTTTCCTTGGAATATTTTATATGGATCTGTTTTAATACTTTAATTAAGTAAAAAGGTCGAAAAAGGTTTGTTTTACGGAGGAACTTTTAGGATTTTTAGAGCTATGTAGGTAGTCTAGTTCTTGCGGGGTATCTTTGAAAACAAAAGGATAGTTGCGAAAGACGTGGGAAACTAGTCACAGTATCACCAAAATTGCTATATTTAAGAAGCATTAAGAAACATCTGAAACTAAATTGCAACATATCAACATTGTGGATGAACCGTTATTTTGGAGTAATATTCACTACAAGTTTCTGCCCTGAGCCCAGCCCAGTACCGAGGGGTGTATCACTACACGAAAAGGCGTACTAAACTTTTTTGGATCTAAAAATCCTTCGATTTTGGGACTGGATTTGCGGATTTTTGGGACCGGACTCGGTCCCAAAAGAACAGCTTTTCTTACCAAACACAGTGTTGTATGTCAGCGATGCCTAAAACAAAAACGTTGCAGTGGTAGAAACTGCATCCTGCATCATAATTCATGCATAAGAAAAAAATTAAGGAACATTTCATGTGAAATTAAGAAACTTCAGTGCAAGGGGCCGACCCAAGTTTGTTATGACAGAAAAAGGCGAGTGTATTCTTGAGTAATATTAACTAACTATGCGAGGAAGGTTTGCGACAATCAGGTAAATATCAAACTCCTCTGAAGCAATTTAACTTGAGCCTTCGAGTTAGAAAGAAACTGATCCATAACTGAATATTTTCATCTGATGCTGGTCACATCAAGTTTTTAAAAAAAGAGGCGAAGAAGCATTGATAAGAAGGAACACACTATAAGCTAATTTCCTAGTCTTGAGGCGAGGGATTGACCAAATCGGCAGAGGTTTGTTTACGTTTTACCCATTCCAAGTCTTCAAGTCCGGAGATCGATGTCTTCATAAAGCATCTTTTGAATCTTTTAACATATTTTGCGCCATGAGTTATCCCACTTGTCCATAGTGCAGCAAATCTGCTTTTGGAAAAGCAAAATCATTCAAGACAAACTAGGTGTAATTCCTCTAGAACATAACACCCTAGAAATAACTCCGGGGAATGGACTTGTTTGCATTGCATACCCTTGGTTGTACAACATAAAACAAGAACCCACTTTTACGTCACAACCAAACCCACAGTCCTATTCTTCGACCCCCGTCTATTTAGAAAGCATTGTAGCCTCCATTTGAATCAAAAATAAAAGCGCAACATTCAAAGACTGCGAAGTAATCGCAGCTAGCTTCACAACCTTGCTGGCCGAGGTCGAACAAGTCAAAAGAAATCAATAAGAAATCAAAGAACAGAAGTTCTTCAAATATGAAGCTACTTATTTTGGGCCTAACACTGGCCCTTGCAGGCCACAGTATCGCTGATGTGTATATGCATTATCCTCGTGGCTCAAACAACAGATTGAACGAAAGATCAGCAAATAGAAGAAATGCGAACAGAGTTTTTGATTCACAGGTAAATTGAAGTCATGTTCAAAATTGATGCCAGTTGTCATTTGTAATAAATTGATTTTACTGATGCAAAACTTCGAAAATATTTAATTGGTCAAGGTTCTGTGGCGCAGTGGTGTAATCCTCTGACTTTGCGGCCAAAACAGTCAGGTGGAGCGTGGACAGAGTTCGCAGCATTGCAGACTTTTGCACTTGAAAATTACAGGCGAGATTCGCAGTGACGCACAATATGTTTTTATGACTTGTTTCACAGCGCTTGATTTTTTAATTTTTTACCAGGACTATTTTGAGCAGCAATCCTCCTCTTAGCTTCTTTTGTTAAAGACAAATGACGAATATATAGCTTCTAGTTTAAAAATAGGACAATAGATGGGTGCCTTCCATCTGTTGTCCAATTGTTTTGGTAATCTCTCGAGATCATCGCTATGAAAGAAAGTTTGCAGTTTTGTGTAGCAGATTTTAAGGGCGTGTCCTTTACAAAATGCAAAAAGGCAACGCCCAGGCTGAAACTTTACTCTTGTAGTAGAGTTAGGCCTACAAAAAAAGTAAGACGTAACGCCTTCACGATACCCAGCAAACCATCAAAAGTGCTACTCAAATATTTAAATGTTCAGCAGTGTCCAAGCCAAGGACAGATTTTGTAGTACAATAGCATCAATTGCTTTGGCTCACACCTCAATTCAAAGCGATTAATGAATGCAGACAAAAGAAATCCTCTCAACCAGTAATTCAAAACAAAATGGTCGCAAAAGTTGCCCTGAAACCAGTATGGCAAACTCTCGCTTGGTGCGGGCAGAAAGACATTTTTAAGAAAAGAAATTCATAGTTCTGTCTGGCGGATTTTGTCTGTTTGACTCAGGAGCTGAAGAGTAACTGTTTACATTTGAGCAATAAATATGCAAGAATTGTAATGCCCTCTGCTCGGCTTCTGAATCATGTAAAAAAATCTACGAGACAGAACTTTAGATCTACCCTTATTCTTTTGTCTTAAGCAAATAACCTCTCTTAAAAACCTCCCTTTGCTGGCACCAAGTGAGAGTTTGCACTACTGGTTTCAGGGCAACTTTTGTGGCCGTGTTTGTTTTGAATTACTGGTTGAGAGAATTTCTTTTGTCTGCATTCGCTAATCGCTTTGAATTGAGGTGTGCACCAAAGCAACTGATGATATTGTATTGCAAAATCTGCCCTTGTTGTCAACGCCCTGTTCATTGAATAGTTCTGTTTTGTTTTCTCAACGTGGCTACTTTTTCGGCAGAAGAAATCGCAGTACGAGGCATTGTTTTACGATACAAGATTTCGCTTCTCATACTTTCTTTATCAGGCAGCACATCTGTTCTTTTCCCGTCCCAAATATAGAACCAGATGCCAAGTTTTAGCCCAGACTACACTGAAAATGTCGAAACTTTGGCCTGCCTACCAAACCTACCATTTGAGAATTTCCGAGTCGATCAAAGACAAATTCCGAAACTTCGAACTCTACTCTTAGCACGACGCTTCCAGAAGAGCACGATCAAATCTCTGCGGAGGAGAGCGTCATGAAGCAAAGAAATATTAGTACAACCGACACTGCTCGAGCCAAAAGAAGGACAGCTCTCTTTGCTTGATAATGGGCAATGCTTAAAACATCGTGCTTATTTCAATTTGCATCAAAATGCTTGCATTCTACCTTCTTTACTTGTTTATCTTTGTACCATTGAACTGCACCGCAGCAAGAAGATTTTTTGATCATTTAATCGAACTATGATCAAACTGAGTTTTGCAAGCAATGTTTTACTTTGTTCATGTATTATGGAAAGGCAACACACACACTCTTTAAAAATTCCACAAAAACTTCTAAAATCCTTTGATGGAAAAACCTTATAATCGTACGCTGTTTGAGAGGATTGATTTAAAGATTTAGACGCTAGTAAACTGCTTTGTTTGGAGAACTTTTTAGCATTCTTTTGCTTCACTTGTAGTCATCTCTAGAGGCAGAATAAAATTTGTTACATAAGTCTAAAGAGAAAGTCAAAGGCATTTTCTTCTCCCTGTTGGGACTTTGCTAATTGTCACAGTAGCATTTATGTAATCTCTAGTGGGCGAACCTTTTCTTCAGGCCCACTTGCGGCGCGAAATCGCCTGATGAGGAACGGCGCAGGCTAGCAACAAGAGAAGAATAATCTTTTGACAGTGTGCTGTTTTGTTAATGTTCGACAACTGTGGTTTCCTTTGGGTTCTTGAGCATTGATATTCTTTGTAGATAGGGAGTGTCACGAATTGTGGAAAAATGCATTCACAACAGGCGTAAGCAGATCTACTACGGGGGTATGCTTTGATAAAAAATGAACGCTGGTATACACTGGATTTATTCCCTCGGTCCCTTCCGTTTTTGTGATCTTTTATAGATACAAGGGACTTGAGTAATCAGTCTAGCAATGTCTCAATGCCGACTAAAAACCAGGGGTGGATCTAGCTACAGAAAAGCATGGGGTATGGAAGCGAAGCCCCACAGCAAGGGCAAACTTTGTCATAAAAACTTTTAGGTCTCCGAAAAGATGGATGATTTTACTGAACGAAATGTTCATATCAAAGTTACTTTGTGACTGAAAGATTAAAATTTCAGTCTCGAATATTAGCCACATGTGTTAATTTTTTTAGCTCACCAAGTATCTTATTTATCTGTTTTTCAGAATAACAACAGAGGTGGATATAATGTTGGCGATAAAACTGATAAAGCTTTCAGAAACGAAGATGGTCAATACAATGAGGTAAGGACAACGAAATGTGGAACATTACTTTGAATAAACGCTTTTCGAAATGGACATTAAATGCAATCGTTGAACGTTCCTGAAATTAACAAACTCTTTACAGTTGAAATTCTTCATGAGCATAGAAGAATGTTCAAATTTAATCGACTGAAGATGAAAGGCCACAAGACAGATCCTTGTGGGATTCCACTTGCGCACGGCGGGGTTTCGATTGCAAAGTATTTTAGAGCTTTAATGGCGACGGTCCCCCAACGTTGGAAAATTTCAAAATCTGTCTTTTCGGCGAAAAGGCCTACCTTTAGACGGTCAAAAACATTGACACATAGAATGGGCCTTTTGTCGGGCATCCCCGCTTCCCTTAGAGTTGATCTTCCTCATACTTGCCCATACGCTTATGTAAATCTAAAATATGATCTGAAATATGTGCTTCTTCCTCCAGAAATTCTTCATGAGCAGCCCAAACTCACGGGTTCGATCAACTGAAGGAAGGAGCATCCTGAACGTCGAGTGGACAAACCAGCATGGTTGCGGAGGCAATGAAGACACTGATCCCCACAAACTCAACTGTAATATGGTCCTGCAATATTTGTGCCAACCAGATAATGCTCTGCCAAAAGGTCACAAGCTAAAAATAAGAAACGGCCGTAATACAAACACTCCTCAGTTTCAAGGCGGACAGAGAGATGAGAGATTATCACAGACTATGAATAGAATGAACAACAATTTGAGAACTGATGATGTCTTGCAAGAACAATGGGCATGGTATGATAAATGCAATACAAGAGAAAGAAACAAGGGTAAGAAATGCTTCTGAGAAAATAATCGAAAATAGCTAAACGCAAAGCGCCATGGATGCTGAATACGCGTATTTTTCGTAAGGCTGCGTTCACATTAAAGGCTTGTTTTTGCGTGCATGCTTTTGCTCGCGTAAACCCGCATTCGTTTGGGTTTTCCCGTTCGGATTGATATGTCCCTTGGATCCCATATGACAAGTCGCTTTTCTACTTCTGAAATGAAAAGCTCAAAATCTATCTCGCTTCCTTGCGCATTTAAGTAATCTGCCTGCTAACCAACAAGCTTTTTCGCATGATCAAGCTTCTTTTTGCATGTAAATATTTTTCAGTCCGAACACTCTGAGGGATTAGTATGGCGGAAATCTGCACGAGCGTTGAAGCGCTTACAAACGATTGTGCAATCAGGGCTGTAAATCACTTTTAGTTTTTTATTACATTTGGATTGTAAATTTTAGGGTTTGTTACCAGTGGGGTTTATCCTTTTCTTTTTACAAGGCAGTTTGGAAAACAAAATGAAAATGAAGTGAAAATGAAATATCAGATTTGTCGAGTTTTAACGTTCTGTACAGAACTTTGTTAAAGTACATATGTCATGAACCTGATTGGTTCAAACGATACAATACTCTCTATTGTTTATTACAAAGCACAGGATCGAGGCTGAATTTTCATTGCAGAAAAGTGAAGCAGAAATGAATGTCGTAAAAAATGGACTTCTACTCCACATTTCTTTGTTGTATCAACCAATAGCTAACGTGACATATGTCCTTTGAACAAATCTTTCCAATTTTTCAGGCCTTTTCACTGCTGATCAGAAAGTGAACCGAAACCAAGCAACGGGAACCAGGCAAAATCCAAATGGAAACAGACGTGGTTATGAATGCCCTGAAGAAAGAGATTATTACCCTTATTGGCATCCAACGGAATGGAAAGACATTGCAGTTCTTGCTGAAAATGCTTCAAGATGCTCTTTTTACGAAAGAGAGAGTTTCAACGTAAAACCAAGACGTAAGTGACCGTTATTGTCGATTACTGTCATTTTCATTCTTTAGGGTGAACCTAATTATGGACCAAAATTTCCTTTTAAAGCATGTTTAACAATAGGTACTTAGACACCATAGTTATGTTACAGTTCATTCGCTTCTGCGGAGGAAAAATCGTACGCTTCTGTGGAGGAGGTTTGAAAGCTCCTCCGTAGTAGCAAATAATTTTATCCTCCGCAAAAGAGATTGAATAGCCAGCCATTGATTAAAGATTAAAGCAAAATTTTCACAACCGTACACATCACCAACCGAGGTCGTAAACGTGGGAATCAGGGGGCATAGACAAAATCGGCTAAGGTTTGTTTATACCCATTTCAAGTCATGTGACCAATCTCTTGATGAAACATCTTTTGATTCCTCTAACATATTTCGTGCCATGCAAAACTGTGCCATGAATGAAAGAAAAAGATGATGCTGTAAGCCTCCCAAGAGTATGGCCAGATGACTTGAAATGACTTGAAATGGAAGGAAATAGTGCCCTCGAGGTGTCGTCCCCCATGCTTGAGATACTTCCTACGTCCCAGCCAGCAGTAGTCCGAAACCAAACGAATCAGAAATTCATCTTGTTAATTTGAGCTAAAACCTTGGTTTCCTACAATGTTTTCCTACAGATGAATGCATCCAAAAAGACAATGAAGGGAAAAGTAGACTATCATCCCAATATAATAACAAGAAAGACTGCGAAGATAAGGGAGGCCGCTGGTTAGCATTTCACAACTATCTAGAAAGAGCACCGCAATTCAAATCAAAGGGAGCATGTGAAGGAGCTTCTCAGAATGGAATCAAATACATCTGGGGTCGCGCTTTATATTTCCCTGATGAGGAAGTATGTTTAGTTGCTCTGCCTAAACCTGAATGCAAAGAGGGTGTTTGGTCACGTGTCAATCACCTTGGTAACGGAAGAGATGGGCAACCATTGAGTTATGCTTGGACTTTGCCAAACTTTCCATCTGGAGATGCTCAAAGATGCGCTCTTCGCATCAGGTGAGTGTATTTCGGTTTCACAAAAAAACGACTATCTATGTTCTGTGAAGTTGTGCAAATACTATGAAAAATAAGTACCTCTAAGAGCCTCCACTTGGTCGGCAATTTATAACAAAATTTCTTGATTCTGGTACAGTATCGACAATAGATTTTTATTTCATGATGATTTGTCTGTACAACCAAAATGCACGAAAATGTATGCTAATATTAGACTTATTAAAATCGTCCTTGTTTCGCTCCTTGATGGACTGATGAACTCGGAGTGCCATCATCCAATTCAATAAACAAAGCAAAACTGGGACTGAGGTAGTTAGTCTATACTACTTTTTTCATGGCCCATGAAGATGGCGGCAACAAAAGCCAACCAAGAGATGGCACGACGTGTCAGGCATGCTGGATAAAACAGACCCTTTATAAGCCCCTTTAAGACTGCTCTCTTTTTGCTGTATTTATGGTACATCTGGCCTGCGCGCAGACTTTGGGTACAGTAGGGAGGAGAGGAAAGGAAGACGGCTATTGAATATCATATATAAGTATGTGATTTGTTTTTTCAGATATAACATCTCAACTGATGATTATGATCCAGTTAGGACAGACTCAAAATTCAACCAGGACAAGTAAGTCACAACTCTGCTATTTACTTAACTCTGCTATCTTTTTAAAACATCTGTGCGTTACAAATTACATTACGTTTTTATAAAAAGCTCAGGTCCTGGGCTGGACTGGTAGTTTCTTGAATTTTTTAGAACATTATTCCTACCAAAGGTTTCTTGGATATTCCTTCTTTAGTTTTCAGTGCTATAATTGGAGATGGATTTTGTTTTGCCGAAAGGGCTTGCCTACCTGTACAATGTTGAAAGATGCTTGAGGTTCCCAGGAATTAAAGCTGCAAATCACAAGAAATTCCTAGCTTTTTAAATCGAAGTTGTCTGCTTTCCCAACTTAAAAAATATCGAGCCTACAGTTTCTCATAAGCAGTTGCTTATAAACAGAACGAGTGTATATCATTAGCAATAAAATCTTTATGTTTCTTTGCAAAGTGATCTGCCAGAAATCTGATTGGCCTTCTGAGAACCAATCGCAATTGACCTGTCTTCAAGCTGAAAAGTACCCTTTTTTGAGGCTCTAGTACCCAGGGTAGCAGAAGAGGTGGGACAAAAATAAGTCTCTAGCACCCAGGGTAACCTTCTTCACGCAGAACATCTCAAATGTTTTCAATGTCAACAGTTTAAAACTTAGAACTTACTTTTTTGCTAATAGCTAAAAAGTCTAAATCTAATTTCCTTTCCCTTTGCTGCATTCGCCATGTCAGTTCTTATTTCCTTATTCTCAGAAACTGGAAGACAAAAGAAATGTTCATTAATATTCTTGTCGTATCTCATAATCCTCACTTCAAGAATTCCTCATAAAAGCTTTCATATACACCACCTGGTTCTTCAGATTAATTTAGTCAAACTCTGATGAGGACATGAGTCCGAAAGGCCTCATTGTGTTAACGTATATTTTAATATTTTTGTCGTCCAAACTCTTCACATCAAATTTCTTGGGGGTTTTTAATTATGCATTGTATCTAGCATTTATTCTCACATATTCTTTTCCCCTAACAGAGAAAAGGGGGTGTATTCACCAGTCCAACAAAACCCTCAAGTAAACATTGGTGCCAGTAATGAGCCACTTCGTCTTGCCATCAACACAGCACAATATGGTCGTACATTTCAAGATCGTACACACATCTTCACATTAGAGAAACGCCCCGCCGGAACAGATTCTAAGACGATTCATAACCTTGGTGTGCGTGGAAAGCGTGGTAATATCGTACAGACTTTTCCAGCTGTTGAGTACGACTTCTTCCCGACTAATTTGAAGATGAAACGGGGAGATTTGGTTCATGTGCAGTGGACTGGATCGAATACACATAATAATGGTAACCCTGGAGGTGATGGGCAAACGGGGGATGCTGGTGAAGGAACTGGAGGTAATTTTGAACTTTTAATTAAATCTTATTACTATAGCAAGTGAGTCAAAATAATGCCAACAATCGCTACTACTGCACAGTGTCAAAACATTTTGATTGCAAATTACAACAGCTTCTTAGTTATTGTAATACAGGTAGTGTAGTTTTGAAAAGAGCCAGAAAATTCAGCCTACCGTTTCTAAAAAGACGTTTCTTATTAAAACAGGAGTTTGCATAGAAGTATGATCTTTTTTCTAGGAACTGATCGAAGCAATATTGTCGAAGTAAACGATCTCAACAACAACTACCCGCTCCCTTTCGAAAACACGAAGATGTTCAAAGGTGCGAAAATCCACTGGTCTGCTTATGCTGATTCAAACACGTTGAAGAAATTTACACCAGAAGACATTGCAGTCACTTTTGCCAGCGCTGGGTACTACAGATGCGTGAAATCTGCGACTTGCGGAGGAGAGTCAGTTGAGAGAAAGAACCAAATGCAGAATCAATTGAATAACGCTCCAGCCTCGTTTGGAGGTATGCTTGTTGAATTTGCAAAAGGGGTGTATCATTATATTTGCAGCAGAAATAATAATTTCACAAACAGAAGTCAGAAAGGAACAATCGAAGTTGCCTAAGTTTGAAGAACATTTTCAAAGATATTGAATGGATAGTTTCTTCTCTGTACCGATTTTATTTATATCTGTAGCAATCTTGGATGTAGTCGATAGTTTAAAAAGATTGAAAACAAAGAAATTAGCAGCTTAGGCTTTTTCGAAGTTGAGAGACCTCACTCGGAATCTTTTCTGTCTTAAGATACACCAAGGGAGACCATTTGCTCTGGAATAGAATCTTTCAAATTGGTGGGGGGGGGGGGGAATTGCGTTACGATCAACTAACTAAAATATTGGGAAAATGGCAAAACATTTTACAGAATAGAGGTATTTGTCATTGACATAACTAATCGAAATGGAACAATGTTTATTGACTTATTGCAGGCGAGAAGCTACACGTTTCTGGTAAGAGAATGGCAGCAAACAGAGATGTATGACGTTTGCTATTTTGAATATTAACGTTGCCAGTGTCTACCATTTAACCAAAGCTACTAGGCCCTCTTATTATACCTGGTGGTGTGGTCATCTTTATTTCTTCTTTGCGCGTAATAAGTATCTATGTTAGATGAACGACTTAGGAGTTGTAGCCGGTTGTAGCACTGTTTCTGAGCACTTTTGATTTGAGTTAGGCACTGATAATAATCATTGCAGTATGCTGTTATCTATTAACAAAAATAGAATGACCAAAGAGTAGTTTTTGAAGGAGTAGATTTTGACACTGTTGAAACCAATAGCTCTAATATGTAATATCTTCGGAAAAATGGCAAAGAAAGACTTTGCCTACGAATTAAGAAGCTCCAGTGTGTGATTACTTTATTCTTACTTGCGTTTCTTTTATCATGTTGCTCTTTGAGGATTGAGTAGTATCTAAGCATTGTCTAACCATTTTTGAGAGAGGGAGGGCATCCCCTCCTCGGAGTTCCTGAGAGAGGGAGGGAAAGAGAAGGCAAGACAGCTCAAATAGGACTGCACAATCCCATGCACAGTCTCAAATTGTTGTGAAGTTCTCCACCTTCTCAAATCTCCCTGTATTTGAAGCGCCAAAAGACTACGCTTTCGTTTACTACAGAAATCTCTCTAAAATGGAACAAAAATGGAATGACCAAAGAATGGTTTTTGAAGAAGTAGATTTTGACACTGTTGAAACCAATGGCTCTAATATCATCGGAAAAGTGGCACAAGAGGACTTCACCAAAGAATTAAGAAACTCTAGCATCCTTTCTTTATTTTCACTTGTTTCCTGTATCATATTATTGCTCGGAAAGTATTTGAGGATTGAGGAATGTCTAAGCATTGGATAGACTTCAAACACCATGTTTTGAAATGTTCAGAAGAGCTCAGATTGACAATTCTAAGAAACTTTCAGTGCGAGCCAAAATTCTTAGCTTCTTATGAAAAAATTACGTCTACACGTTTTTTAAGTAAGAAACTTGGATCAGTCCGTAATACAAAAAGTCTCTTAATTTGACATGAAAATTTGCCCATTTTAGTATTAAATGTTTCTTAATTTATCTCTTATTTTTTGAATGCATGAATTATCAATGTGGTCTTTATTATATAACAATGCTGTAGGAATAAACTTGGTTCTGTGGTGTTCAAAGGTTCAACGATATATTGCTATAATATCCATGCTTTTAACCTTCAAAAGTTTAATACTGCTCAGAGAAAGTGCTGGGGTTTCTTAAAGTTTTGGTCATCTTGATACCAGTTCTTACAGACCAGTTCTTATAAAATAATGTGTTTCGTTTCCATATTACACCTTCACAAAAACCTACACCCACAAAAACTCTTGGTCAATTTTATTATGCCTAAATTTGGCGATTTTGAATTTCCTTTGAATTACCCGGACGGGAGGTGAACATGAAGTAATTCCCAAGTGACTGTCATGATCAATTTCATTCACTTCCTCCTTGCTGGCCGAGGCGGACACCAAAGAAAGATCTGACAGAAAAAGACTCAAATAACAACAAAATGAAGGCAGTACTGGCTTGTTTCTTGCTCAGTTTTATAAGCCAAAGTCTTGCTGATGTATACATGCATTATCCTCGTGGATCGAACAACCGACTGAATGAGAAATCTGCACAAAGAACAAACGGAAACAGAGCTTTCGATTCTCAGGTTTGTATCATTATAAAATGTCGACATTAGTTGACAGAAAATGTCTGGGCCGTGTGGAATGTTACTGAGCAGCAACAGACATTGTCTTTAGCTGCAGAGGGTAGATTTAATCATGAATTTCATGGGTAGATTTGGTAGGAGGGGAATCAGAGGAAATATCGCCAGCAAAAATTGCATTACTTTACGTTAGGCCATATTGGTTAGGCCCACAAAGCAACGAACTGGCATTCAGGTAGTTAACATGAAGATCGATGCCAGTAAGCACATGCCTAGAGAAATTAGATCTATATTTTCCTAAGATTCCGAAAGCATGTTAATGATTGAATGCATGTAGATGTCAAGGGTATTACCGAAATTTTCTTGGTTTACCACTTTACCAGTTGTCGAGGAGCCTGCCTGACAGGGGTTCCAAAGACAAGCTTTTTGTTGGTCATGTGATACCCTTTGCTGTTTCCTTGTTTGTCGTCAGCACTGATACTAAAATAAACAAAGTGTTATATTGCGTAATAAAGTGAACTGAGAAATTCAAAGGTCACTGAAATTTGTTGCTGAAAATGAAAAATTGATGATAGATTTTCTTGTTTAAAAGAGAGCATACTTTAGTTGGTTGAAGAAATCAGCACATTCCGCAGAGTTCTGCCTGCACAATAAAACTAGCTATCAGTTCAGATAAATTTGAATTTTATTCTTAGTTATAATAGCATAACCTCCTTCTTCCATTGGCAGATTGGATGATAAAATGTAGGGGCTGCTTGATGCCCAGTCTGCAGACTATGGAAATTTTTTTTTAAGATCTCTAAGAAATTTCTTTTGTTCTCTATTGTCTATTTTCAATAGTCTATTGAAAATCCCTGGTGTGAAAGCATGACACTCTGCACACCAGCCTGATGCAAAGCCCATTACCCACCAACATTTTGGATCCAATTAGGGCACATTTTTCCCAGAAAGATGTTGAGTTTTAACATTTTCCAACACCGGGGGATGGGGGAGCTGCCACCCCCAACCACCTGGCTCACGTGATTTTGCCTTCCTTTAAGCCATAGTCTGTCTTTTGGGGTGCAAATAATGTTTTTGATATGTAAGTATAATAATGATATTATTCAAACCTTTGACAAATCTTACTTGTTGGGTTTTGTCAATTTTAGAACAATAACAGAGGAGGGTACAATGTTGGTGATGCAACTGACAAAGCCTTTACCACTGAAGCTGGCCAGTATCATGAGGCAAGTAACATGTTTCATTATCTGTTACCTACTTTTGATCACCACCACCATCATCATCAATCACCATCACCACCACCATTATCATCATCATCACCACCATCATCATCATAAAATTTTATTAACATGCCAGTACATTCACAGTAATGACATTCTAAAATAGATTTATGAATATGAGCAAACACTTAAAAGAAATAATGAAAGATGAAAATCAGAAAGCATGTTGAAAATCAGATCTGGAAAATTCTAGGGAGCACTGCTCTTTACATGATATAGTACAGGATCTGCATGATCCAGTGCAGACCTTGCTCACAACATGACGAGATTCTCAAGGATTCTCAAGAATCTTGAAAGACTCATCACAGTTATAACAAGAATTCTAGTTTCATATGAAAGACCTTGTAAATTTTTCAAACAAGGATTGTTAAGAAAGTAAAAGACACTCTTGAGCATCATGTTAATTTGAGAAAGAGCCTGTCCTGTATTACAAGTAAAAGTTTAAAAGTTGTAAATGTTGTGGAAAGAAAGGAAAGAATCCAGTTTTTCTATACCAGAGACTTTTCGGGGGATAGCATACATTAGCAATCTTCAAACACAATGGCTGGAACTTTTGGCAAGGATGCTAACAAAAAGAGAAAATGCTTTATTCATATGCAATTTTCCCAAATCTCCTCTGAAATAACTTTTCTCCCATGGATGGGCAAGATAGTTTTGATGGAGGGCCTGTAGCCCACATGTTCTACCCTGGCATCCCCTGCCAAAAATTGTGGCTTGACATACTAATTGCTGTATCCTCTTCAATAGACTTTCTTCATGAGCAGTCCAAAAGTACGGACAACGAGTGGACAAGGAAGGAGTTACTTAACCATTGAATGGACCAATCAGCATGGATGTGGAGGAAATGAAGACAAAGACCCACATAAAATGAATTGTAATCTTGTCATTCAATACTTGTGTCAGAAAGACAGCATGTATCCAATCAATCATAAGGAGAAAGTTAAAAATGGCCGCGTAACAAGTACTCCAACATTTACGGGGGGTCGAGTTGGGGAGAAGCGCTCTGCAACGATATCCAGAATGAACAGTAATTTAAACAAGGATAGAGTCTTGCAAGAACAGTGGAAGACATATGAAAAATGCAATGTCAGGAACAGGAATAAAGGTAATTTCTTGATTGTCAAAGATCACATTATGGAGGATGGTGACAGGTAAAATGTACCACAGTGACAAAGGTATCAGTACCAGTATTAAAAGGGCCAGTGCCAAGTACCAGCCATGCCCCCTGTCACCATCCTCTATAAATAATCCTCTTTTTATGTTGATTGTGAGATTTTCAAGTTTGAGCTCAACCAACTCAGTCCTCATTTGGTCTATTATTTTGGATGCTTGTTATCAGAAAAGAAGGGAACATGGCACAAGGATAGAAGACCGAAGACCTCAAAGATCATCAAGCAAAAATTCTTTATCATAGCAAGGGGTAACTCTAAATCAGTGGCGGCGCCAGCTCTGGAAAATCCGAGAGAAATGGGGGGGGGGATTTTGACGTATTTTTTCAATCTAAAGGTATACCCAACTAATTTTAAGCCATTTTTCTTTAACAATTTTTACCGACTTCTGGGATTTGGGGGGGACAAATCCCCCCCAGTCCCTCCCGTGGCGCCGCCACTGCTCTAAATACCCTTTTCTTCAAAAGCAAAGCTCTTCTTTGCCAGAGTGTAAAGTGGTGTTTCAAAATGTTGTGGAAGCGTTATTCTATTCTCGTATGTTGATATTAAAGACGTTTCTCAATGTTCAATTAAAAGCTTCGAACGTTCGTGCGCATAAGATTCTTGTAATAATCTCATTTAACGTTCCTTGCAGGGCTTTTCACAGCTGACCAGAACTTAAGAGGAGAAGCAGCGAAATACACACGGCAAAATCCAAATGGAAATAGACGTGGTTATGAATGCCCTGAAGAAAGGGATTATTATCCATATTGGCACCCAACAGAATGGAAAGACATTGCAATCCTGGCTGAAAATGCTTCAAGATGTTCTTTCTACAAGAAAGAAAGTTTCAATGTAAAGCCAAGGCGTAAGTTTCATTTGACATGCTATTTTGTCCATATATTAAATTGTATTCTCTGTGGGCCTATTTCACCCTGCTCCGTTTTTGCGCAAAAACTGAGAGAGAAACCTCCGCTTAACTGAGTGTTGACACTGATCCCCACAAGAAATGGGACGGGGACGGGGGCTGTCAAAACTATTGGATCAATGTGAACATGCAAAAGCGGAGGTTTTTCTGAATGCACTTCAATATGAATAATGAGTTTCATCAAACCGGAACAATGTGAACGCAAAAAACGGATATCTCTGGCTCTTTATTTGTAGTCATGTGGTTCAATGTAAACACGCAAAAGGGGATATTTTTCTGTCCGTTTTTGTACAAAAACGAAGCAGTGTGAACGAGCAGCTTCGATGCATCAAGAATGGATCATACCGAAAACGGTGAACAGGACCTAAAAAAGAAAGGGACCCAGAATCGACCCTTGGGGAGCACCAGCGATAGATCAGTACTCTGTTCCATCAAACATTCATTCGTCATCATTGTTTAGGGAAAGCCCAAAATTTATTATATTACATGGCCGGTGGAGACAAAGATTGATGCAAAAAAATCTGCTCGCCCCGTATTAAATCATTGCAAAAGGACAACTATGCCCAGTAATCTTTTCCTTAAAAAATGTATCTGCCCCGTATTCATGAATAACAGATCTTAGATAGTACTATAGTAACACTGATGAATTAGCCAAAGACCATAAGAAAGGCTTTGTCAGTGACTGATGAATCCTTCTTGCAAGAAACTAACAAGGAAATTTGGCGTCATTTATACACATCTTTGCATCCATTTCTCAACTTCCATGATTCACAATTTTGTCCTCAAAGTGAGCCAAAAATATGCCCCGTTCAAGTCCGTTCATATTTGCGTAATAAACTGTGTTGACCCAGTTGTGCACAAGCTCAAAAAAGTAGTTGCCCCGTTACGTTTTGCACCGGCCATGTTATACAATAAACTTTGCACTGACCCTTACTCTTTGATTGTTTGGCAATGCAGGGTTCAGAAAACGTCCTTAATATGTAAACGGCGTAAGACTTAATCTTGGCTAAACTTTTTCATTTTGCAGACGAATGCATAGAAAAGGATTCTGACAACCAATACAGGATTTCTTCGAAATACAACAACAAAAAGGAATGCGAAGAAAACAAAGGAGAGTGGATGGCATTTACAAATTATCTCGAAAGGGCTACACAGTACAAGAATAAAGCTGCCTGTGAAGGAGCATCGAAAAATGGCATTAAGTATGTGTGGGGTAAACCTTTATACAGCACTCAAGATCAATGCCTTGTTGCTCTCAAAGCACCAGAGTGCAAAGAAACAATGTGGTCACGTGACAATCACTTAGGTAACGGTGCCGATGGTCAGCCATTGAACTACAAATGGACTTTGCCTAATTTTCCTTCAGGAGACAAGCAAAGATGTGTTCTGAGGATACGGTAGGTGTTCAAGAGACTTATAGCATTGCTGCTAATTGTTATTTAACGATTAAACTGAATTGTAGAATGCTCAGATGTGCTTTTTCAAGCAATTCAGTTGAATAAAGATAATGATTAGTCGTGCAATAAAGTTTGGCTTCAAGATCCCAGTTTCTTTGCTGCCGGTAGGTGACATCCAGCCTTATTACCGGAGGCCTTCGATCAATAGAATAAACTCGTTGAAGTGATATTAGCTCTTAAGTAAAGCCCAAGTCAAGAAACAAAGGATATATGTAATAAATCTTACTGAAAACCATTGATTTGAAAAAGTTGAAAAAGCTAACGAATGGTCGTAAAAAGCCATGCGTCAAAACTCAGTCCGTTTACGACTTAATTTCTGCGAAGAAGAATGTGAAAGGGCCTAACATTGATCCCTGTGGAACTTCAGCTCTGCGTTCACTACTCCTGCCATTATTATCACTATAAGATTAAAGTGCATTGACTATGCCCTCCATAATTAAAGATTTGTCACAAAATATCGTACGCTGATGAAACTTTCAATATTGTCAACAGCACCGGTTTCTATGGGAAGACCGTGCCAAAGACTTTTTGCAGCATACGCAAAAGTTCGAGCACTACTCCTGCTAATAACTATTCTTTGTGCCCTGGGGAGTGTACTCCCGAATTTTCAATACGAGGGGCTCCATGCCACTTTTTCTATGCTAGGGACCCCAAATATTGAGTCTAATATTTTGAAAAACCCAAATATTGTTGTTCATTTCCGGGGTCCCCATGCAAAATGACATTTGTTGAAATGGCCACCGTGATGAATCGCACTAGATTGCACGATTTTTCCTTTTTTCAGATTCGTTGACTCCAAATATTGAAGTTTTGTGTATGCTGCTATTCACAGACCCCAAATATTGATTTAGCATAAGATCTGGGACCCCAAATGTTGGTACAGACTCCAATGCATTGAAAGTTAATGAGTACCCCCATGGGTCTTTATGCCGGTCGTGAACACTAAAAGCATATCATTTTGCAAATTGACTTAATTTTTAGATTTAATTTTTGGCCTTAGATTGTATTCCTTTCACTTATGATATGCAGATTAATTCTGAAAATGTTATGAAGGGGAAATTTCAAATAGATGTCTTGTTTTCTTTACTTTTGAAGCTTGCCTTTGAAAACCATGTTATATTCTATTTCTCTAAAGTGCTTTCTTCAGAACTATCGGACATCAAAACTGTTGAAAATTGAATTCTAAATCATTTGCTTTGAATTATTAAGATGGTAGAAAACCACTGAGAGCTTCCATTTATCATGTTTTGACTTTAAAAAGCAATCTATCTTCTACCATTAAAGTTTTAAGCTTTACAGTGTCATTTATATGTTTTCATTTATGTGGGCTCTTTGGACTGGGATTTTTAATGTTTCGAAAGAAACGTTTCTCAGATCTTACACAGGTGTAAGGAACTCTAATTTTCCATCATTTTTCCTTTTCAGATATAATATTTCGTCAGATGATTATGACCCAATCAATACTGATTCAAAATCCAACAAGGACACGTAAGTCGTTTAAAATATTATTTATTCAGTTTTAGAAGATATAGGGTGTCCCAAAAAATTTGTGCGCCGTTTGTGTGGCTGCTGTGGAGGAGCTGTAGGCTCAATCATCTCGGTTTCACACAGTTGCATAGGTCTGGCTTCAATTTCGAGTTAGAGACCTCATTTGAGTCAATCTGACAAGTGGTTGCTAATTTATAGCAGAGAAAAAGCAAACTCAGTGGTTGCTCCAAAAACAGCACTTCTAATGTTCTCCAGCAACGTCAAAATAAAGTAAGTTTTCAAAGAAAGGTTTCTGGCATCGTATTAAAATTTTTGCTACATCTGTTAGAAGGAAGAAATACTCTCTTATGAAGAGACATCACTGCTAAACCTCGAGGGGTTTAACAAAAATTTTAATACGACACTAGAACCCTTTGTCTATTTGACCAATCAGAGCCAACGGCCATCATGACCGCGAATTTGTGACGAGGTTGCAGTAACATGTCTCCAGAGTATTTGTCCGTTCTCCTTCTTTCTTAATTTTTTTTCAACTCTAAATTTTTTCAAGATTTTATTTAATTTTTTTTCAAAGTTCTAAAAAATGCCCTGATCCAGAGTACCAAAACGAATCCGTTGATGGTTGAAAAGGTGTATCGATGCTATGCCAGGTTTTTATCAATTTCCCTTTACTTTCGACAGGCGTAAAGGTATCTTCTCCCCTGTCCAAAACAACCCACAAGTTGACATTGGAGCAAGCAACACCCCTCTGCGTCTTGCTATCAACACTGCGCAGTATGGCCGCACATTTCAAGACCGTTCTCATTTATTCCTCATTGAAAAACGCCCCGGAGGAAACAGCCTCGACACGAAGACGATTCATAACCTTGGAGTGCGGGGAAAACGAGGCAACATTGTGCAGGTCTATCCGGCTGTCGAGTACGACTTCTTCCCGACTAATCTGAAGATAAAGCAAGGTGAACTAGTGCATATTCAGTGGGCTGGATCGAATAC
This sequence comes from Aurelia sp. 3 sensu Dawson et al. (2005), assembly GCA_964020215.1. Classification (NCBI taxonomy): domain Eukaryota; kingdom Metazoa; phylum Cnidaria; class Scyphozoa; order Semaeostomeae; family Ulmaridae; genus Aurelia; species Aurelia sp. 3 sensu Dawson et al. (2005). The sequence continues at coordinate 1,227,930 of OZ026582.1, forward strand.
ACATAACAATGGTAACCCTGGAGGTGATGGACAGACTGGGGATGCTGGAGAGGGAACTGGAGGTATTTTTATCTTGTTATTTGATTGTATTTTGATGTGAAATCAACTACAAATAGTGGCCAGTTTAAAACTGATGCGCTTTTTTAAAACAAGCATATTGTATTTTTCTGAAATTCCCCCAAGTATACATAGTTTATTAATTTTGTTACACCGTCTATTGCAGGCACTGATAGAAACAACATAGTGGAAGTCAAGGATCTCAACAATAATTTCCCGCTGCCGTTCAAAAATGGAAAAATGTTCAAAGGAGCCAAGATTCACTGGTTTTCCAATGGTGATGCTAATTTGATCAAAAAGTTATCTACGGAAGACATCGCTGTGATATTTGGTAGTGCTGGTATGTCCATGTTAAACTTGTAGCTGCGTTTTCCAAAAATACTATTCCTGTTAGAAAAATCATTAAAAGTTGATCGTCAATTTTTCATCAAATTTTCTTTTTAACTTGTTTTTCAAGGATCCAAAAGTATTTATAGGAGGTAAAATGTTTGCGTTAGATGCAAAAAGGTAGAAAAAGTACAGGCTAAGAGAAATTATTTTAAGTTATACAAGAATTAGGTAGGCAAAAAAAAAGCACCAAAGCTCTGGTTTGGAGTTGGACGCGAATTTGAACATTCGAGATCAATATTTCAGCGCTCAAAGTATTACCATCAACAAATAAGGTATTTATGTTCCAAGTTGACTTTCGAGGAATATTTTGAGTGTGGTTAGTTGCATTAAAACTCTGCAAACAAGAACATAGCAAAGTAAGAGCCTGCAGACTGATTTTGTGGAAAAAGACACCCAAAAATAAGAACCAAAAACTGACTGATTTACTTCAATGTTCTTATGAGATGGTACACTTAATTGAGAAATTTCAACATATCAGTGCAAAGAAACTCCCAACCATTCATAATTGAACACTTCTAACAGTATTCAGGGATACGCAGATTGTTTTATCAAGCTGTATGATATAAATTGCTTTTTTCAACAACAAAATACCATACCCTCTAATATTTAAATGCAGTCATCCCACCCTCAAGTTTATTTAACACATACTGTATAGTTATATATTCATCACAGTCATACGTCTTCTTGTCATAAGAGCCACACCCTGAAAATGTCATAAATACTTCATTTGTAAGAAGCTAGTCAGTCTGTATTTTAGAAAAGTATGTTCTTGTTTATGGGGGTTTCACTAAAGCCAAATTGAGATCGTTGGACCCAACCAAATCCCTGTACTTTTTTCTGGTACAGCTGATAACTGGAGGTTTATGTTTACGTACATATTATACATAATTATTATTACATAATTTTTAGGTTACTACAGATGTTTACGTACATATTATACATAATTATTATTACATAATTTTTAGGTTACTATAGATGCATGAAGTCAAGTACCTGCGGAGGATATTCAGTTGAGACCAGGTCTCCAGAAATGAACAATCTTCTGAACAACGCTCCAGCCTCGTTTGGAGGTATGCTGGTTGAATTTGCAAAAGGGATGTACCATTATATTTGCAGCAGAAATAATAATTTCACGAACAGAAGTCAAAAAGGAACGATTGAGGTAAAGTGATTGATCAGATGAATCGATGATGTCAATGATTTCATATTGATTTGGTTTAATCATGGGCAGTTCGGACATTATTGTTGTGCTGTCTGAACTAACCATGAAACAATAATGATTCAATCGAAAAGCCAAGCAATGTTTGTATTCCGTTGCAACATCGCGTATTAGTTAGGCCCGAACTTCAGATTCTGAATCCCAACTGCAACAACATTCCGCCTCCCAAACTTGCCCTAACGAAATGCCCTCGCAGCGACGAGCTCCTGAGAGAAATTTTATACATTTTCGAGTATTCCCTTGATCAATTTTTGATTTCTAGAGGATGGTTTCTTTTTTAGTTGACTTTACTTCAAACGAACATTCTTGGCTAAAATTCACTTCAACGGCGCTTGCACCAGTTCTGAAACGGTTGAAGATTAGATGATTGTAAATATGTAGCCATATGGTTTCTCGTTTTTAATGGTTTGTAAAATTTTATCTTCAAATGTGATAATCTTGTCTCTTTGAATTATAAAATAAAATTTTTCTTAAACTCCTTTCGAACCATTGGCGTGGCCAGGGGAGGGTATTAGGGGGAATGGTCCCCCATTTTAAAAAAATTGGCAAAAATTGTGATTGAAAAAAAAATTCAATGAAAATGGCTGGGTATACCTTTCTGCGTCCCTGTCTGAAAGTTTTTTAGCTCAACGTCCCCTCACTAAATTTTGTCTGGCCCCGCTGCTGTTTTCAACGTTGTTCAGTTTTTTTTTATATAACTAACGGTTAAATTTTATGGTGGTGTTTTTCAGTCTAGAAAGTCGATTCTGCTCCGATAACTACTTACAGCCATCGCAAAATTTATTATGCACGATGCATTGGTCTCGTTTTGAATAGCGCTAACTGGGACTCACTGTAATCAGCCAACGCTAACCAGTGTAATTTCAAGAAGCATGTCGTGTCAAATTCTCAATCATTACAACAGTGTGTTTTGACCTTTTGTGAGAAAACTAGATCAGATATTTGTCGATGGAAATTTATGATTTTTGAAGAAACTAAAATTTCAAATATTGGAGGTAAAATTTTGAAAATTAAGTTGAAAGATCATGAAGACAGCTGCCTTAAAATTTCACGACTTCACGACAATATTATACAGTTTTTGCAATTAACTTTTCGAAACATAAACCTAGTGTGCGGTGTGCGAGGGCAACTAACTTCCTCTATAAACATAACAAAGAACTCACTCAGACTCAGCATTGTTTCTTGGAATATCCGTGTTTGACCATGAGTGGTGGGACACTAGTAAATTAGATTAGGTTAATTTAGCTTCTTTACCTACCTTGAAATGCCATAAGATTCTCTTCCTTGACATTGGCAGCCTTTCTCAGCCATAGTTCTTGCCTTGAACTGAAGAGCTCTATCACATGTGCTTTCAAAATGTTTGGGCCTAAGTTCAACTTTGTTATCTCCTGCGCATTGCTGTGCCTACGCAGTGGTCTCGAAATCGAACTTTCCACTGGAAAAAACGTGTTACGCGAATGTTACGCGCATCACCCGAAAGTTGACAATAAGATTGAGGCCTCATTGCCATCCCATAGTTTTTTCCAGTGGAAAGTTCGATTTCGAGACCACTGCGTAGGCACAGCAATGCGCAGGAGATAACAAAGTTTGATTTAGGCCCAAACATTTTGAAAGCACATGTGATAGAGCTCTTCAGTTCAAGGCAAGAACTATGGCTGAGAAAGGCTGCCAATGTCAAGGAAGAGAATCTTATGGCATTTCAAGGTAGGTAAAGAAGCTAAATTAACCTAATCTAATTTACTAGTGTCCCACCACTCATGGTTTGAATTTGTATTACACTTAAGACGATGAGTTTCTTGTTTCCCTGTGCTCTGTGACTTAATGATGGCGCTTCGGTCGGCGCTTTGCAGGGATATTAGGGAGTCACTATCGTAAGTCTAACTTTTTACGCAACTCCCATTTGATTTGCATATCTTTAGATTTTTTGCTGTCTTCAAATGCAAGCTTTTACCCTTGCACGAACCTTTTAACACATTTTTAGCTCTTCAAGGTATTTTCTGCGTCATTGTGGCAGTGGCTAGTGACCCCAGGAGCACCCAGGAGCTTTCCTCATCAGTTTGTACCGTTGTTTTGCAGTTAGTATTGTTGTAAATTGTATATTCCTTTTTTATACCTTTACTACTCAAATATGATACGCCAACTCGAAATTTTATGAAAACAGACATGTCCACAAAATATATCCAATAGAATTAGAAAATCGATAGAAATATAATCTCAGATAAAATGCAATTAAATGTAGATAACTGTGCTTGTTTGTATCTTTGGTTGTCAACTTGCGCGAACAGCTTGTTTCTAAACATCTTTCTCTGGTATGTCTACTTCGAAGCCTACTGCATCCGAGGAGCATTTCATTCATTGGAAAAGCGTACGAGATTTCTTCAGAACAAAAGGATTTATACGGATTTTTGATGGATTTTTCTTGAAAACAAAGGATTTTTGCCAAAGGTGTACGAGATTTTGGGAGTGAAATGTCCTTCGATTGCATCTCAAAATCTACACACATTTATGCAAGAAACTTGGACCAGGATTCAACCAAAGAGGTAATTTCTCATGAAAATTTCCTCTTTGGTGCAAATTTCACTGGGGCAAATGTCCCACCAATCAGTACGTTAAAAAATACCCTGATTGTTGTACGTTTTGTAGAATTTTCGAACCCGCAAAAAGCAATTGGGCCTTTTGGTACAAAAATGTACCAAGGTTCTTAAGGGTTCTTAACGGTTCATGAGCAATCTTCATGCTAATAAGCAGTGCCTTCGTGAACATTTCAAAATGACTTTTTTTAGCCTGTCAAATGTTTTGCTCAAACCTTACGAGTAATTTTTGGGCCTATTTGATAAGGAAAGAAGTGAAAATAAACTAAAAAAAGCCAAGGATTTCTTTCATAAAATCAAATAGTTTATTAAACCACGTAGTTTCTAATTTTTGGCTATCGGAGGGTTGAATTTCTTATGGGCTGTTCACATAAAAATATGAGTAACTCAAGGGTCTGTTACGTCATATTGACGTCAGGTTCCAGCAAAGTTCAACATAGTTACCCTGTGGTGGCCTCGATCCCATCAGGAAGTCATGGCCACAAAAATTTGACTTTGCTGAAGTGAGAATTCGTACGTGGCAACTGGACAAGAAGGATTAAAAAGATAAGAAATTGAAGAAATACCTTATCACCGGTAAAGAATATACACAAAATGGGAAAAGGGAACATCAAAGTTCCTATTGACACCGACAAACAGAAGCTGGATAGCGTGAAAGTCGAAGACCCTGCCGCTAAAGACAAGGCTGCTGTATTGATGAAGGGCCTAGGCCTAAGTGAGATGCCAGCCACTGGACATTGGAATAAGAGAGCTCGCATAAAATGGACATTCACAATGTTTATAGGCGCATTTCTGATTTATTCAGTGCGTACTTCAATGTCAATATCAATAACAGCATTAGCTGCAGAGCTTGGGTGGAATAAAAAGGTTTCTGGAATGGTTTTATCATCGTTTTTTGCAGGATATGTCACAACAAATGTTTTAGGGGGTTATCTTGCGGACAAGTATGGTGGAGAAAAAGTTATGCTGTCATGCTCATTTGTATGGGCAACAATGAATACGCTAGTCCCGGTTTTTGCAAGATATCCTAATTTTCTTTTTGCAACAAATACGTTTGGAGTGGTCATTGCAAGATTTTTAACAGGCGTTGGACAAGGCATGCATTTTCCTTCAGCAACAAGTATTGTCACAAGAAGAAATCCTGTTGTTGAAAGATCATTTGTATGGAGTACATCGCTATCTGGAGCAGCGGTTGGAACAATATTTTCTGGCTTTGCAGGTTCATTTTTGATAGAAAGTTTAGGATGGCCAAGCTTCTTCCTAACAATTGGATTTATGAGCTATCTATGGATCTACATTCTTAGATATCTGGTCAGGGATATTTCAGAAAAAGATAAAAAATTGGAAGAAAAAAGTGTAAAACCATTAGCAAGCAAAGAAGCAATCCCATGGCTGTTACTCTTTTCAAAAATAGAAACATGGGGTTTATTAATTGTTTATTTTTGCAACAATTTATGCTTTTATAATCTGCTTTCATGGTTACCATTGTACTTTCATGAGACTTTTCCAAAGAGCAAAGGCTGGATTTTCAATGTAATTCCCTGGTTAGCAAGTTTCATAGTCAGCAATTTGGCAGGATGTGTTGCAAGGAAACTTATAAGCAGTGGTTTCTCAGTAACATTTGTACGCAAGCTCTGTACATCAGTCTCATTATTTGGAGGGGGATCATTTCTTCTCCTGTTGGATTTTGCAGAAACATTTGAGCAAGCCCTGTTCTTGATGACTGTAATACTTGGAATAATGGCATTTGCAAATGTTGGGCCAGTTCAGAACTCACAAGACCTTGCCCCAAAGTTTGCAGGGGCATTGTATGGGGTGATGAATACTGTTGGAGCATTTTCAGGGATTATTGGTGTTTATGTTAGTGGACATATGCTAGAAGCAATTGGTAAATGGTCAGCGGTGTTCCATTTGTCTTCTGGCGCCTGTTTTTTTGGCGCAACAATTTTCTTGATATTTGGATCTGGGGAAAGAATAGTTTGACGCTTAGATGATAACGTATTAGTAATCTTCAAACTTAGTTTATGTTCAAATTGCTAGGGTCTCCTGGGGCAAAATGAGCAGGCTGAGAGGGGGGTAAAATGGGAAGTGCTGATTGCTGGAGACAGTAGAGAGGGAACTGCTAAATAAAGATTCACAATGTGAAGGAGGGTAGTTCAAATATCTATTCTAGCCAAAATGAACTTGGCATTTATTCAAATGTTGCGTTCTACCCAAACTTTCCCATTTTACCCCAGTAGACTCTGCACTAAAACCCAAAAGTTTTGGAAGGTAAGAGTTTCTGTTTTGTCCAAATCATTTGAGTCAAACTGATACGTAGATATTGACCCACCCTCCACCCTTGGCCATCTTGGGGCATTTGATTGTTTTCATTCTCAGAGGTCAAATTCTGGACCCTTTGGATACAAACCCTCATCAAATGCCCCAGTTTTTGCAGCCTCATATGTATTTTTGGCCATAGATGCTCTGTCCATAATTCAAATGATGCAATTTAAAATCATCTACAGTAATGTAGTTTTTCATTTCTGCTTAAATGCACCACCCCTACATGGGTATAGGCTAGATTTAACAGGTTGAAGCCAAAAAGATGTTTTATCAGGAGACAGATCATTTAATCTTTTCACAGTTTTCCTCTAGCTACAGCCACTTGAACTGCCCTCCTTGACATTGTGAATGTTCATTTATCAGTATAGGGTCTACCCCCTCCCCCAGCCTACCTGGTTTACCCCTGCAGGCCCAATTCTCAGGTGTGTAGTCAATTTGAAGTGTTCAGATCAGACACATTCTAGTTCAAAGGAAGAGTTGCTGAGGTCAGTGGCGTTGCCATGGGGTGGACTTGAGTGGACATCTCCACCCCAGTTTGCACAGAGCTGATTTCTAATTTCTTGAAATCTGTTGAAAACATTTGAGGGAGGGGGGTTTCTTTTCATTGACTTGGAACTTTTGCGATAACTAGCTTTACTCTTGAATTTTGAACTCCATTTCTTTAAATTTTGAGAAAAGCCTTAGATTTCAATTTTGAATCATACTTTTCTTTCCTTGTAAATAGCTATGTGATGTACTTTCCTGTTTCGATTTTCATTGCGTAAAGATACCCATTTTTACCAAAAAATCTGTTGCTTGGGATGGTTGTTTTTCCAAATATGTCCAAGTAGATAAAAATAATAACAAGGATGTTTCCCATGTTTTCCGGGGATCTGAAGGGCATAGTTAGAAAAGTTCTTTCTGAGAGCTTTGCCCTCAGATCCTCTCATTTTTCCACCCCAGACATTTTTGGCTGGCGACACCCCAGGCTAAGGTGTATTAACGCAGCAGAGTGAAGTTTTTTGTAGGTTTTAGTAACATACAAATGTTTTAACTGGGAATTATAGACAAGATATACTCAATTTCAGAGATGCATGAGCATTTAGTTTCGCCCACATATTTTCATTTCAATGTTACATTCAAAATTGTTTCATTTGCTATGAGCTTGTAAAATTTTTCATTTGTATCAAGACTCAGTTCAAAATATGCTAGAATCTTTGTGGATTTCTTCTGCACTTACAGTTTTCAAAACATTTTTATTTTCTTTCATTGCATTTCAGCCCGCCTAGATATTCAGCAGAGTGGTCTAGGGATAGTTTCTTCAATTTTCTTACTTTTTACGTTTCATGATATCGTTGTAACTGGTTGTTATTTCCATATCTCCAATGGGAGTTACTTCTAAATGGATCCTATGAGATTATTTTTATAATTGGTCCTCTTGTAAACCAGGAATTTCTTATTTAGGAGAGAATTTCCACAAAATGTCAAACATGTTTCTGGGGGGTGGTATGCCCCGTGGTTATTTTTGTTCTGCAAAAGAGTCTGGATCGAGCGATAATTTTATGCATTTTATAATACGAAAGATTCAATTGTGTGGCATTGAAATTTCCACGATCTATTGTGTGTATTCGAAAATGCTACAAAATTGATAGCAATCCTTTGATGCTTATTGTATTGTTTAGAGGGAAAAGTTACCCTGACAAGCAATGACTTCCCTGCTCATCGAAAGTTGTTGATAATAAACACCAAAAACAACAAATAGACAAAAGAAATGACAAATTCAAAATCTCAGGCATCTGTACCCATTGGAAATGACGTCGAGAATGACGTCAGAAGGTGACACTGCGGAGGAGTGTGATCACACCCTTCCCATTTCTTTACAATGCTTGGCTTATCGATTTTAGTACTTTAGTGTAATTTGATGGATTATCGTTACCCCCTGCTGGAAGCTAATTATGAGTGATCAACATATTGAAAGACATTGAATCTTTTACTATGTTTGCCATTGAGACAAACATTGCTTGACGTTTTCAAAAGCTTTAATTTATTGCTCTCCAGTCAACAGACGGGCGGCACTCGAAAGTTTCCATGAAAAGCATCTCTCACAGCGACTATCAGTTCATCAACATTTTCACTTGTTGAATGTTGAATGAATGATTTGATGTATAATCAATGATATAAAAGCGCCGAAGGCGCTCCTATATCATTGTGTATAATTTGCTCCCTGCCGTTTGTGTGTTTCCTTTTTACTAGTTGCATTTAGTTACCATTCTTGTATTCTTTTATTTACATGTTATGTTATTTTTTTAGTTAGTAGCCGTATAGCGTGGAAGCTATTGTGCTGAAGATGAAAAAAAACTTGAGTTCCATGCAATCATACATACACTGATACTGTTTTTACAATGCTAAAAAAGCTGCTTACAAAAATTGACAGTATCTATAAAAATTTACATTAAAAGGCAATTGAACTTAGCAAAAGATTCGTACATAAATTTCCAGATTTTGAATTTCTATGGAATTTCAGGGAATTCCTATAGAGGAGTACGACAGTTTTATCTTAATGTTTACTACCCGTGCCCCCTCTACTCGATTCAAAAAGGAAATTTTTGAAGCTTTTTCAGCTATTTGAAGCACCTTCCGTTCCCAAGAGAAGGTAAGCTAACTTTCTTACAACATTTCAGAGTTTCTTATGAAAATATATGCACCCGTAAAGTTTTAAATTTAGCCCCCCTCCCTAGTCTCTATAAAGCCCCCTATCTAATAAATCCCTCTCTTCTCAACCAACTTCTTAAGGGGAAATTGTGACGGATTTGTGTGGTTGACACGCAAGACTGAAAAAGGACGATGTCTGACCCAAAATACGATTTTTTGATCGATTTTCATGTTATTTGTGCAGGAAAAGAAAATGGCTAGATATCTCTTTTTGGTTAAAATCGAGGATAAATGCTTCCGGTGCAGTCTTAGACGTCCCAATCGCGTGACTTGAAAGCATGGGAATTTTTATTGCATGTAATGAAAACATCGATTAATTTCCTAACATCAAATTACCTTTTTCATACCAATCTTTGATTGAAACAGAGTTTAATGCCTGCCAATGGCCTAGCAACGCCTGGTGGATGTTAATTCGCAGTGCTCGATACAATCAGCCTTTGTTAAGTCACGTGATTATTTGAAACCAATCAGATTTGAATCGTCTGTTATGCAAATTAGCGGCTTTGTTTGATTTCATTTGGAAACCTCTGCAATGCAAGAGCTTTGGTTGTTTGATGGCGGCGGAAAGACCCGACTTTGAACGTAGTTAATCTCATATTTAGCGATCTGTTGGCTGATCGGCAAAGGTTACACAAGAGAAGACTCGATAATTTCACTTCAAAGTATCGCTTATTGGAATGCCGTGCCAAACATGACGGAAGCCATGTTTTCCTGGCGAAATCTCACCATTGTATTTTGCGAATGATTCACGAGGAGGATGGCCGGTTGACTTGAAAGTTGTTTGGATATTTACCACAAAAGAAATCGTTATCTTGGCACGATCACTTCGTTAAAGCAGAAACATAAACATGGAGAACAGCAGAAAGTTTATAGGTTTATCAATTGTGATAATATTGAACGTCTTGAGGACTATTTTGTCAGCAGCGGTGATCGAAATTGACAAACAAGAAAGCTTGATACACATTGCTGATTCATATTTGGATGGTTGGAGCGAGTTTAGTCTTCACGACGATAACTTATCACCTTTTTTATCCAAACTAGTAATCGATTCACGGACGGGTAAAATCTACGCCGATAAATCTGTGTACTGTGAACTGAAAAATCTCCTCAAACTAATTAAAGTTCATAGCTTGAAAAGGACATTTTTTAGAAGGAAAATTAGGCTGATAAGATCCGTGTCTTTGCTCAATCATGATTTGAACTGTACAGATTCGAATCTGAGTGATAAAACACCTCTTCAAGATGACCTAACCGTTCTTCTTCTTCCAAATAATATCGTGTTTCACCAAACCGCTATTGATGTACGAGCATGGCTTTTGAAAACCCCACGAGCAGGAAATCAATTTAATTTCACGATGAAATTTGATGGGTGTCAAGAAAGTCCGTCTACTGCAGGCTCGGTTATTCACGTTGACTGGAAATTTATGAAAATGGTGAAGAAATGTGGGATGGATGCCCCAGCAGTACTCAAAATACAAGCGAACGACAAGGGTCGTCCGTTAGAGGAAAAAAGGGTCCTTGTTTTGTCTGGTAATGACAATAATAGAGGCCTTGCAAAACAGCAAAGACGGTCCAGACGCTCAGTTGACCCATATTTCCCAAGGAGCATATACAGGGTGTCTATAAAAGAGGATGTACCAGTTGGTACAACGATAATTACCATAAATTTGGAACCGAATACTGCCCCAGACATAAGATATGCAATCTCCCCTTCTAGCGTTGGGTTTGATATGGACCCTAAATCTGGTGCAGTCACAGTCAACAAGAACCTTGATTATGAAACCATGGGGACTAGAAAATATTACAGATTGTTTGTTCGGACTTTGTATGACACAACACAACTTCAGATCAATATTCAAGATGTAAACGACAATCCGCCAATATTTGAGCAGAAATCTTATGAAAGAACAGTCCCTGAAGACATTCCGAATTCAGCATCCATCTTAGAAGTCAAAGCCACAGATGAAGATAGTGGACTTAATAGAAAAGTTACATACAGTATAAAAAATTCAGGAGGGGTAAATTCCGCCTTTGAGATTGATTCCTATTCAGGCCAAATTTTTCTTAGGATTGCTAGCCTGGATAGGGAGACTACGCCAAGGTACCAACTGACTATTTTGGCAGAAGATGAAGGGACACCAAAGAAGTCATCAGAGGTCAAAGCCGTCATTATTGTGTCTGACATTAATGACAATAGTCCTGTTTTTGCAAAACCTGAATATCAGTACACTATGTCAGAGAATACCGCTCCTGAAACCGTCTTGCTTACTGTGACAGCAGAGGATAAAGATGAAGGAACAAACAGTAAACTGTCATATAGAATTTACAATGACTACACAAATCCAGTTGTTTCAAAGTTTGCAATTGGAAGGACATCAGGGGAAATAGTGTTGAAACAGAAATTAGACTATGAGGAGGTACTTGAAAGGTCTGTAAGATTCACTGTTGAAGCAAATGATGCTGGTTTACCAGCTAGAAAAGGGACAACATTTGTCAACATAAACGTGCAAGACTATAATGATAATAAGCCAATATTTCGACGTGGGTGCATAGAGTATGTGTTAGAGAGTGTAGCAAAGGGGAGTGTAGTTTGCACTGTTTCGGCATCAGATCGAGATGCTTCTCCACCAAATAATGAAGTTGTATACACACTGGGACAGGCACCAACAAATTTGCCTTTTGAAGTTGAACCAACAACTGGTCATGTCAAGGTTTCAGGCAAACTGGATTATGATGACCCAAGTAAACGCAAATTTGAATTCACTATCATCGCTACGGATAAAGGTGTTCCTTCAGCATCCACTTCCATAATTGCCAGGATCACATTGAAAAATGATAACGACAATTATCCAGTTTTCTCAAAACCACACTACTCCGTTAGTATCCCAGAAACCACCCGGCCTTCCACCTCCATCCTTGAGCTTTCTGCAACAGATATTGACCAGCCTCATAGTAGAGAATTCCAGTTTGCAATCATCAAAGGAAATACAAAAAATTGCTTTTCCATATCTTATGGCAAAATCTATGTGCAGTGTAGACTCAATTATGATACTGATAAAGTCTTCAATCTGACCGTTGAGGTCAAAGACTCTGGTGCTCTTGGTCCATCACTAAGTTCACAGACCTATGTTTTGATAAAAATTATTGATGCAAATACGCATTCACCTGTCTTCTTACCAGTGTCCAATGCGAAGATCAGTGAAGATGCAAAAGTAGGCTCATTGGTCCTGAACATCACTGCAAGAGATCAAGATACTGGGGAAAATGGACGCATTTCATATTCCATTGTGAATCCAGATGGCTTTTTCAAGATACATTCAACTACTGGAGCAGTTCGGACATTGAAAAAATTGGACGCTGAGACCAACAGGAAGCATGATTTAACGGTGATGGCAAGGGATCATGGAATACCATTTAAGAAATCAGTGATGCAAGTTGTTATTGCTGTAGATGACGTAAATGATAATGCACCGATCTTCAAAGGAGTGAGGCCTACTTGGGAGGTATTAGAAGATGTCAAAGTTGGAACAGCAATTTTGCAAGTGAAAGCAACAGACAGGGATGAGGGATCTAACAATAGAAAAGTTCATTACGCTTTGGCACCAAACCGTAAGTTTTTTACCTTTCTTGACTTTTCTTTTTGTGAAGCTTGTCTATCCAACCATTTGCAAGAATTTTTAAGAATTCAAAGGAAACTTGCAAGAATTCTAAAGAAATATAACAGTAACTGAACTGTTCTTATTACCAAAATACAGGGAATGTTACTCACACAGATTATCCAGAAATTTGTAAGATAATGACGATTGGCTAACGTTTTTTTACCCAATTCAAGTCATGTGACCATGCTCTTTGGAAGCTTCAGTATTATGTTTTTTTTACATTTAAGTTTTCATCACCGATAATTTGTTAAAGCATTCCAAAGATGTTTATCAAGGGATTGACTTGGAATGCGTATAAACAAGTCTTAGCCAATTTTGTCTGTTTTAAATAATTCATAATTCTAACTAGGAGCTTCAAGTTTGCTGAAGGAAAAGTATATTTGGCAGTGTAGGCAATGAAATTTTGTCACAAATGATCTTGTATGTGGTAGGCAAATAGAGTGGTGTGTTAACAGTCTTGGAGCTGAGGTACAAGGCCAAAAATGTGTATGGCAAAACTAAGATCTTTGCATCACATGGAAGTCCCTGTGGAATTAAAGTATTTTAAGAAATAGTGCCTGATGTCTTGTGGTGAGAGCTTGGTTTCTGAGGATTGAAAAATCTGACTCCCAGGTCATAGCAATTAATTTATTATTGTTGAGTCATTGGGCTCAATCAGGTCGATTATTGTGATAAAAAGAACTCTTTAATTTGGTGGTCTTTGTGTTTAAAACATCAACTGTTTCAAAATGACAGTCATTTCTGGTCAATGTTTGTCAACTTTTGAGGTGTATTTTGTTATAAAATTTCTATCCTAAAGCTGTGCTGTTTTGCGTTTGTATTTGCAAACTTTTTAAGAAGCTTTTTGCCTCAACTTTTTGTGATTGTGTCAGTCAACTTTTGAGAGGCATCTTGTTGAAAGATTCTAGAATTTTTGATTCAAAATACCTTGAACCCAGCAAAGTTACAGAATTTGAAGAATTTATTAAAAGCTTCAAGAGCTCATCAAACCACAGATAACTTTAATTCTCATAATAAGATTGAAAATGTTTTGCATCTGCAGAATATTCATACAGGTAATTTTAAGAAACCTGTCAGTAGCAACTGCCAAAAGTTGGAAACTACAGTATACAGTAGCTAAAATGCAATGATCATTAGTTAAGCTAACTTTTGCTGAATTTTGAAGATGATAATTTCAGTTCAGTTTGTATTTTAAATTCATATTTAAATACAAGACCACAAGGATGATAGACAATATCACAGAAAGTTCATAAAATTTTGGTACAACATGCAAATACTAACAAAGGATTGAAGTGAACTGCAAGATCCCAGCCTCAGCCCCTCAGTTAAGCAAGGATCGAATCAACAGCAAAATCTCTCCTTTCACAGAGTCACTGATGTTTTGTCATGCCAGCATTTAGTTGAAATACAAACGAAAGCAGATTCCTCGAGGGAGATGAAAGTTTCATACTTTTGCTTCTGTGATTGAGTCAGAAATTATAAATGTACAAGACATTTATGAAGATCGAATAATTTCGCCAATTAGTTTCTAAATCAGATTTGATTCGTTAGATGCTCGATTTCCGTAGAACATAAATGATATCATCTCCTAATACATAGCATTGTTTGTCGAGCCTCTTAAAAATCTCACTTGCACCTTACCGAAACCACAAACAAAATGTAACAAAATGAGGTTGCTTAATATTTCTCATTCCAAACTGCTCAGCCCTAAATCTCAAAAGAACTCGATTCTCATTACTTAGGATTATTGCTTGACTCAGAGAGATGTTCGCACAGTTCTCTCATCCATAAACTGAAATTGCACACTTGGTCACTGTTACAGTGGGTTAGGCCCATTGTTTTCTAATCCCATTTTGTTTAGGTTACTTGAACACAAGCAGTAGGCTGCCATGATGGTTTTGTTTTTTCATGTGTTAGGGGTTTTTGAAGGCGTTTGGTTTCGGGAATCCCTGTTGAGCACTTTACAAGTTTGTGAATTTCTTGTTTTGGTCACTCCCCGGTTGTGTTTGGTGAATTGTGATTGGATGCCGTTGCAAGATGTTTAGTTTTAACCTAAAAACAACCTCCCTCCCTTATTTATTCGAGTGTCCTGCGCGCAGCTTCAAGTCCTCCTCACAGGCTGAACGCAGCTGAGCCTGGACGAGGTCTTAAATTCAAGGGGCGTGTCATTCTGTAAAGATCTCGGACTCCTTTATAAAAAATCCTTCTGTTTTCAGGAAAAATCCGTAAAAAGTCCCTGGACAATGCTATTGTTTTAAAAGAGCTCACATGCTTTTTCGGAAGGTGTGATACATGGTGATACGCCCCTTATTGAAGTTAATGGATAATATTCCTTGAATCAAAGTTTGATTGATAGCCAAAAGACTGAAAGGATCTGTTCCATCCAGCATTCCTTGCACCTGTCGTCTCTTGGTTGGCCTTTGTTGTCGCCATTTTCATGGGGCATGAAAATGGCGACAACAACAAACCAAGAAACGACACTTGGAAGGAATGCTGGATGGAACAGACCCTTCAAGTGTTTTAGAACTTTTTTCTGAGCGTTGGAAAAACCTAGGATTTAGTAAAGCCTATAACTTGGAAATCTCTGAAAAGAGGCCTAAAACCCATGATCCAACAGTCTTTTCACTGAAAGACATTTCGATTTCCGTGACAAGACGAAGAAAGTTTCTGGGACAATTTGTTAGTGATCTAAAGTCTTTCTTGTACAGAGTTTCGAATAGACAAGTTTAGGCCTATGTGAATATCACTTCGTGATCAAGTATGTTTAAGCCCATTTGTCCTTTAAAGTTTGTCAGTAAACAAACCTCCACTCAAAGATGAGTAATTCCGTTAAGAACATGTCTTGATAACGTAATGAACCTACAGATTTACTCATCAACGTGGATGCTAGTGTCTCCAGCAGCCTATCTTGGTTAAGCATATGCGACAGCCATTTTAGAAGTGTGATCTTTCCCGCAAGACTTGCTGTTTTCGTGGGAAAGATTTTAACTCTATTTCAAGATAGATTTACGAAAGCGTTTACGGGACAACCACACCTCAAAACCTACATTTCCTGTGTCAAAAGTCAGACGTTCTCAAGAAGGTGCCGATTATTTACTATGGAATCGACCGCAGCCATGTTGGATTGTGGTTTGGTAAACAGATTTCGTGCAAATCTTGTTTCACGTTGGATGAAAGATATCAGCCATCCGTATGGCCTACAAGCTCCGTTTTTCCTCTCTTAGAATTCAAAACTTTTTTGGAACGAGATTTATAAATGTTTCAAATTTCTTGTCCAAAGGTTTTTGTCCCAATCAAGCGTTGTTTTGCTTCAGTGTGGTAGAAAACGACCCCAGACTGCCCTTTATGATACCGGACATTAAATTCCTTGGATTTAGGCCATAAAATCCAATTTGGTTGAGGTTTGCGTAAATTCGATTTGAGTATAAATTTCAATCAAATCTATGCCATGCAGGTCATTTAAAATCGTCATTCAATGGTCGAAAAAGAAACTGTGATACTAGAAAACTTAATTAGTTGTCATAAACGTTTCATTTTGTGCGTTTCATAAATTGGCCTTCCTTTCACCTCACAAGGTTTCTATTACTCATGAAATGTTTTGTTCTTGAAGCGTATTTGTAATCGGATTCGTCGAAAGAAAGAAAGCTGAGGCCCAAATTCAATAGAAAACCAAGGGTTGAGTGTCCTTGAGATGACGAATCTTTTGATTAATCAAGTTCTGTTTATTTTTGTCTGCAATGTGGATTTGCGATGAATGTTTCAGCTCAAAGCTTGGGAAGTTAGGCCCAGACCTGTTTAGGATTTGCGAGCTTTGTTGTCGTGTTTAGTCTTTCAGATTTGGTATTGTATGTATTTTCACCTCTACCCCAGGCCCTATTTGTGCTTGCACAGGAGAAGACACTTGTGCTGATAGTTTTAAATGTCATTGTTGTTAGGATGGAAAACCGACAGCATTTCGGTCGTTCTTTCCGCTCGTTTTGGCAGATTTTTGAAGGTGGATTTATGCAGAAAATCTCCTGTATCCATGAGAAGGAAGGACCAATCAAAGCAAACTGGACTTTATGTTGGCAATGTATGAAAAAACAAGACATTTTCATAGTATTATCGTTTCAAAGGCCGTGCATTTGTACACTCGCCCAGCAGTTATGCTTCCCAGATTTTATCTGCTGTCCATTAAAGCATATTCCCTGCGCTGCTCTGCTCTGCTCTGCTTTGCTCTGCTCTGCTCCGCTTTGCTTTGCTTTCCTCTGCTCTGCTTTGCTTTGCTCTGCTCTGCTCTGCTTTGCTCTGCTCTGCTCTGCGCTGCTCTGGTTGGTTTTAAAAGCTCTTCTGCAACAGTCATCTATAGATTATCATTTGGCCTTATCTCTGTTTTGATAACAGCGAACTATTTTCTACAGTTTGTTATTGAGCGGGTTGTTGCTTGTTGCTCATGTTTTCATGTCTGTTCCTTTTCGGGACGAAGTCGTTTAATCGTTTCGTCCAATTTATGATCTAAATGACTGGAAGGTTATTGCAACATATTATATTAATTTCATGGTTCATAGTTTTTTTGCCTATTTCCAGCAATGTTTTGCCGGCCTTCAATGAGTTTACATTCTCAAACTTTTAGCTGATTTGCATTTTTTTACCGGCTGAATAAAAAGCGATTCAGTACAAAACGTGTTTGGTTCGTGATATACAAATTTTTTTAGCAAGAATTTAAAGAGCTATTGTTACCCAGGGCCCTTTGCAGGAGTGCTGAAATTTCAAACTATCTGAAAATCAAATTAGGTCTAGAGTGGTTTGGGTGTTATGGGACATCGGGTGTTGTGGAACATTTTTCAGAAAATGAAGCCTAGCGGTCTGGAAATGAGATAAAAGCTCACCAATTGCACATGCAGCAACTCTTCAAACATCGGTCGCCATATTTTTGTTGAAGCTAACTTAGACAAAAAACTGTCATTATCGCTGATAACGAAGAACATCCGACGAACGTGATTTCTGGTCGCCATCTTCGTGCAATGTTTCAAATAGAGGCTCGTATACAAACAAAAGAAAAAGCTGGTTCCATGATACCCAACAGTGCTCCACAATGCCTGAATCGACCGGGGCACAATCTTTTGTTACTCCAATCAACAACCAACGTTTGAGAAATAGAATGTATTGGTGAAACGTTGAAGCATGCTTAGACCTAATTGCTAAGTGTGGCTAAATTTGTCTTGAATTCGGGTGACGATTAATTTTTTCCCTTAGTGTTCCATAATACCTGAAGCGACTCTATGTGGAAAACATGGATCCAGACTGCAGTAGCTGAACTGATGGTACAACTACTTCACTGTGGATTTATCTTTTCTGTTTAGGCCAACTTTGATTTTTAGACAGTCTGAAGTTGTATCGTACCCGCAAAGGACCATGGGTGACAAACGCTCTTTAATTCTCTCTATTTTGTGACAAACTTTATTCCTTTGATGGAATGAATCTTGGCAACGTGGTTTCCATACTTGATTTACAATATTTATTATGTTTACAAAGTCTCATATTTTTCTATAGGAATAAATCATAGATTTTAATCGCTAAATGCAGTAAAATGTCGTGAAATATTTTCGTTCTTTCATAGATGGACCTTAGGACCTTGCAGCTATTCCTAATTGATTTCCCTCGAAATTCGCGCTATTTTTGCGATATTTTCAAAGAACAGCATTCATTGTGCCAAATCTTTTCCGTAAGCAATGCATTGCAATGTATAGTCTGTAAATGAAAAATGTTGTGTGAAATAGTGAATTATTATTTTCCTTTCAAAAGCTATATAGCCGCCATTTTATATACGTTTTTTCTTTTCTCAGATCATATAAATTCTTCTTGTTTATTGCATGTTTTGAAAGTTCAAAATTCTTCATTTTGTTACTTTCATGCGTGATCTTTCCGTTCAATAGTTCACTCACAAATACAAACGAAAATAGTTGGAATTCTTGCTAGTTTTCTATCATGAAATGTGCAGCTTTGTTTTCGTGAAGGATTCTTTGCAATGTCCGCCATGTTGAAAGTAATGCTCGTTGCTCTGAATTTGAAATGGTGCAGACTTCCTGAACCTTTTTCTTTTATTATAAGATGTACTATTTTCGTGAAGTTCAGAATTCGTGAAAACAGGATACAAAGTGTCGGCCTACAATTTTCCTTGTCTTACAATGCACGAGTTGCATTGTGTTTGTTTGGTATGAGGTCATAAAAGGCCTCCGATCTCATGGCGAGGTAAAATCTGACGAAATTTGCCATAGTTCTAACTCTGACAAGGAATAGCCAGTTTCGGCATGAGCGATAGGACACCCAATGTGTAGCAATTTAAGTTTGTACCAGTAGCGAGCCACCTTAACTTATTGTTTTTTGTGTGTCTTGAACTCGTTTTTACTTCGGACACAACCATCTTTCAATGTTTCGTAATTTTGAAATTTTCAGTAGTGAGCCACCTTAAGTGAAGATCCACCTTAACTCTTCAAGATGTCGTTTGAAGCTTCGTGAAGATGTTATTTGAAGGTTGCTCAAGTGAAGCTTTGATTTCAGGAGACAGGCGTCTAGACTGTCATCAATCAAAATGTACAATTTGAAATTTCCATTTTACTTTTTATAATTTGTTGATAATCTTATCATTTGGTACCCTGGGTACCAGATTCTTTTAGAAAGAATGTGGTACCCTGGGTAATCGTTTGGAACCTTACTGTGACAAAAATGATTTGCCATGTGTTCTTTTTGTTTGTCCAAATTTGATATCATTTTACTTTTTAATTGGAGCTTATGGTTCATATGGATGGTGGAAATTTGGTTCAGTTGTACGTGGTTTTTGAGCTTTGCAAAAGGAAGTGAGCCAAGCCATTTAGAAAGTTTTGGAAATTACGACACATGGAAGCGGTTTAGTTCTTCTGTTAGGCCCTATTACACGTATTTTTTTGATAATTTAGCCAGCACTGACAGTTTCTTAGAAATATCAGATTTTCAGTTCGCATAGTTTCTTGAAAGTTTCTTTCGAGTTCCATAAAAATCATTATTTTATCTTCTTGTGTCCTCGTGAACATTTCAAGACGATGTTTAGACATGTATTGGGTGCAAGTTAAAACATATTGCAGATATGGAGAAGCATTTCCTTTCCTAAAATGTCGCCAAAATATGTTTTCTCAGTGCTAGAGTTTCCTAAGTATATTAGCGATCTGAGAATTGAGTTTCTTGTAAGCGGTTTTTTATTATAAAATACGTGCAGTATCTACAGTGTAGGTCTTGTGTACATAAAAATTCTTGAAAGACTTTGAGAATTTGAAAACGAGGTTTCTCAATAATTTCTCGCCTGTGAACAGACTTCAAGAATCCACAGCTCCCAGTTAAGGCCTGTTCACAGGCTAAATAATTTCACAAGAATTCGTAGGCAAGAAAACCTTGGATTTTAGCTTGATTTTGTCATATCCTTGAGCTTATTATTTGTCATATAATTTAGCAGAAGGTCTGATGATGCTTTGAGGTCAGGGAGACCACATACATTGTAGATATCATTTTATTTCAAAACGCATTCAACCCTTGAATGGCAAAGCTCCATCATTCCTAAATTGGTAAGGCGTCCAGAAAACCGCTAGAACGTAAGTTATTCCTTTATTTAAACCATTAACGAGCTTCTCATTATGTTAACGATATTAGTGGCCTAAAATTTGATTTTAGATTGGCAAGTTGAAGGAGTTCTTTTGGACGTGTAAGTGAAAAGGCAGTTAGGATTATTAGTTTTAAATGCAAATGCAAATGGAATTCAGAAAGAGCTAAACTTGGCGAGTTATAGTTTTTTTAATTCATTCCATTAATATCTCATCATTTAATAAACTTGAGTAAACTGATTTTGATTCAGCTTTTGCTGAGGGATATTTGATATACAGGGTGTCTCAAAAGAGTTGTGCCTCGTTTTGTTGGGTGTCTGTGGAGGAGCTGTAATTTCAATTGCCCCATGACCTTTCATCCCCTGTCTTCCTGCATTCTTTCATTTGTTGCTATCACTTGGTCAAAAGGGACTCATAATATTACTTAAAAAGTGGGCCAAATTTAGGCCCACGTAGAGTGATTCCGTATTCACCAATCAAATCGCTAAAATATAGTTTTCAACCAATCAGGAGGCACTATCTAGACAGATGTTGTTGTTGCATACAAAAATGGTTGATGAGGCCTAAGGTTCTCGCAGCTGCGATGGATCTATTTTGTCTCTACAGGGGAACATTATTGCCAGAATGGAATGCATTTTGCGAATTTTCGGTCAGGAAAATGTCATTCTTTGTACTGAAATTTTGCTTTTGAATGTTCAAGCTCTGTAGATAAGACTTTGAAGCGATTTTGTTGAGCGTCCGCTGGTTTAGGTCATTTTGAGAAGTGGGCCCACTTTTTGAGAGTAATATTATATTATGGGTCCCTTTCGACCAAGTAATTGATATCAGCAAATCAAAGAACGCAGGGAAACAAGAGACGAAAAGTAGTTGTCCATTTCTTGATACAGTTGCATAGGATTGGCTTCAATGGAGAACTTGAGACTTTGGTTGAGTCAATTTGACAAGTAGTTGCCGATATATGGAAAAGGAGAGACAAAATAGATGTGAAGGAACGTTTTACCTCATGTTAAAAATGCTGTCACTCGTTTTATGTAATTTAATATCCTGCATTCTCAGTTATCAGCTGGTTGTCGTACTAACTTACGGGTGACTTTATTTGTGTGGATATTATGCTGAACCAGCGTTATCATGGATGGAAGCCGAGCAAAGGTAATGGAATAGAATGAAATGATTATTAAAACAGGACAGACACCAAAGTGCTGCCTTTCCCGCTCTATCCAAAGCTGATCCTACTGCAGTGAGTTGTAGCGCTTTTCTAAGGCCTTCGCTATTTCCTGTTCAATCCTTATTTCTCAAACTGGGACCCTTTAGAGTGAAAGAGGCCACCTGGAAAGGCCCCTAATTGTGAGTAATATCAAAGAACTATCGTCACCGAATGTCCTTCGTGAGCACGTTGAGATTTCGGTAGATCTGAACTCTGGAAGTTAAATTTAGCGTGAATGGAAAGCGTGGATCGACAGTGCATTATCGTGTGCTTTGCGTATATGTCATCAATAGCTTGAACGAGGTCATCGTAACTGAAGAGAGGTTTCTGGCCTATGATAAGAACAGAAATTCTCAGCGGTAATCAGCGGCAGATATTTCCTTTCAACTAGCAATTTTGCAAAAACATAGGATATTTTAGATATCCAAGCTAAGTTCTTTTAATCTTTTTACGTTGTTTGAAGCTAAACTTCTAATCGCTTTCTCGCAATCCTCAATTTAAGAATTTAGGCCGCTTTTATGGCTTTCATCCCAGCATGTGTTAAACTCGAAATCTGTTTTTGGCAGGACGTTCATCAGTGTGCAAGTTTCAAAACGATGTTGATAAAATCCAGTTTGAGATTCTTGGCTGTTTTTGCAGCAAGATGGGGACGTCTTTGAAAACGCAAATGCTTGCAATTTTTTCGGAGCATCCAAACTTTCAAGTTGTTTCTTTCCTAGAAAGCTGCTCTTAGACAGACAAAAGCCTTTAGACTGATTTGCATTCTCGCATTTCCATCACTTATGAATATGCTCACACAGTATTTAGCTTCCCTTCTCGACGTTTCGCTAGAAAACAGTAGACACACAACCGATAAATCAACATTCAGTATGTCAAGGAGGGTAGTTCGAATGGTTCTAGCTAGAGAAAAACTCTGAAACTAAATTTTCACCCAACGCATTTACCCCAAATGTACCGCAAAACTTACCCATTTTGCTCCAAAAACCCCTATATTTTGCCAGTACTAGAGCTTCTTAATTCTTAGCGACCTGAGAGTTGAGTTTCTTATATAGAGTTTCTTATGAAAAATACGTGTTATATCTACATGTGCAAAGAATGAAGAGGAACACATTGCTAGCAGGCTTTGGTAGAACCCACTGAGTGTAAGTTTGTCTGGCACGTGGATAACTCCATATTGTTCAAGTATCATTTGAAATGTAATTTAACTCCATGAAATGTGTAACCTTTTAAGATTTGAAGCTCATGGTGTTAATAACTAATTGTAAATATAGGAAATCATCGTTTCTTATGAATTTAGAGAGAAATTGGATATTTTTGATTGAAACCTCATATCGATACGCACAAATTCCAACTCATCCACGCCTTGGATCATTCTCACCCACAGAAAATCACAGGGAGCCCAGGTATAATTTGCAAACTCAAAATGGAATTGTCTGGACTAGGAGCTGCGTAGGAATCCGCGAAGGAGTTACAGAGCGTTGAAATAAAAGCTGCGTAAGAAACTGCGAAGGACTGGTAGCGCGTGGAGCTGCGAAGGAACTGCGAAAATCGGGCTTCGCAAATCCTTCGCAGTTTCCTACGCAGCTCCTATTCCAGACAATTTATTTTTGAGTTTGCCAATAATTCCTGAGCTCCCTGTGAGGAGATGACGTGTTTGCTGATGTTGTGTGTCTAGACTCTCTTTCACCCAACAAGTCGACTTTTTGCGTCGCAGAAAAGGAGGAGTGCCTCTTTTTCGTACTTAAAGGAAGAAATTTTCGCGTTTTTCACGTTTTTGACAGAAATTTGCGACAGTTTATTCTTGTGAAATTTCCAACAATTTTCTCCAATGCGATGAAAATAGAGTTAACGATTCTTGTGTGACTTGTTTTTTTCCGAGCAAGTTTTGCTGTGAGTCTTTATTTTAATAATTAATATCTGAAACCTTTGAGAGCTTTATTTATCCAAATGCTAATTGCATCGTTATCACTTTCAAAATCACGCATCAGCGAGATCTAGATAAAAGATAAAGATGGGTAGCTTCTTGCTTCTCTCTTCAGCATTGGGTAGCGAACGCCCCCGCATAGGTAATAATATCCCCCAACGCTGATAAACCACGGAATAGACTTTAAGCAAGTCTAATATGGCCTGAACAATGTGGCCTAAATAACCTGCTATTTTTTCTCAAAACTACTGAGACTAAACTGCCTTAGAAAGCAGTTTTTCAGAAATTCTGTGCCATAAAATTAGCGGTAGAGAGTTAGGTGAATGTTTCTTCAAGCCATATTTGCAAAGAAGGCCTTCATCTAAGTAGTATTCTGATCAGTTTGGTCTAAAGCACTTGCTATTTTTTTCTCGAAACAACTGAGACTAAAGCGCCACAGAAAGCAGTCTTCCAGATTCCTGAACTTTAGCTATTAGCTTTCAGATGAATGTTTCTGGCCTACATTATGGGTTTTTACCGCAAATTTTCCAAGTTAAGGACTTTGAAGAAAAGGACATGCCAGAAATCCTCAAAAAGTCATCAAAAACTGGGGATCGAGTTTCAGTTCTTCAAAGAAATGAGAAGAGTGTTCCATTTCACCTCGCGAATAGGCAACCTATTCGAAGCTTATAAAGCAAGTTTATAGTCAAAGCTTTCTTCTAAATTGTTAAAAAACGCCTTGTTCTTAGCAATATTCTGATCAGCACACAAGGGTGTCGATTCAGATTTTATCCGGAGGCCCTCACAGGAGCGACATCAACAACATCAACTCATTGAGATGAGCGCACTGAGATGGGCGTAAGTTGAGGGTCCTTGTCCCTTGTGGAGTAAGGCTAGAGTCGATACGGGCTCCCATTAATCGCAACAACTACAACAATATTGAATTGAATTATTATCAACAGATATATCATGCTCCTCTGCAAATGCGTATTTTTTGTGCTGTGTATTTCGGAGTGGGGTGAAAATATTGGGACGAGTGGAGTAAGTCTAGGATGAGGCTATCATATTACTAGCTATATGTTAGCTTTTGTGGTGCAGCATGCAACTGACCATTTACAAAATAAACAATCTACAAACAACAAATCTGAATCAACAAAATATCGTGGTTTAGAAGAAAGATGCAGGTTTAGTGAACCCAAATCAGGGAATTAAACATTAGGCCATCGATAAGATGATACCACGATATCTCGATTGGAGAGAGATCTTACTTTTGTGTCTTTGAAGTAGCTGCATATTAAGCCGTGGCAGATGTTTTCCATTTGTTTTGAAATAATGGAATTCATGTTTATTTAGTCCGTCAGGATGAAATCCGCTCAATTTAAGCTCTCGTGGAATTAACAATTTTGTGTGAACTGCAAATTTTTCAGCATATGCTGCAGGATTTTGATTGATGTAAAGTCTTCTGAATTAGCTTTGATATTCCTTGAGTTGAATAATTCAATTCATCACACAATGCTTTGAAGTTAGCAGTACGTAGTTTTGAGATTATGTCGGTCTAACAGCCATTTAAGACATCTTTTTAAGTCGTAGAGAATGTTTGGCAGACACGGGAGGGGTTCTTCCATAGCAAAGGTACGTGGGGATATGCCGCCGGCTAGGGTATACTTTTTCGGACTTCTAGTCTAACCAAGGGTGTACTTTTTAGCAATTTAGTCGAGTGAAGTCTAGGCAAGGGTATGCTTTTTGGCAATTTTGGTCAAAGAAATGTCAAAATTCGATAATTTTTGTAAAAAAAACTCAACTTTTTAAAAATTTTGGTCCAGAAAATGCGAAAATTTGGCAAGTTTTGTCTAGTAAAGGCAATTCAGAGCACTTTTGAAGGGAAAATTAGTCTAGCCAAGGGTATCATTTTCACAAAAATTGGTCTAGCCAACGGTCACATTTTGAAACTGTGGGCGGCACCTCCCTACCCGAAATTTAGCCAAGAACCCCCCCTCCGTGGGCAGACACGGTTCACAGTAAAGGGCATCAAATCATGGCAGGCTGAAAAATGAGAGACAGGCATCGTATTTGAGACGGACTACACCTACTTTCTTATAAGAAACAGATAATTTGGGCCTGTACTGAAAATTTCTTAGAATAATCAGGTTTTTACTAGTCCGAGTTTCTTTAATTTTCAAAAAAGGTTGTTAAGCTTTTCCAGTACTCTGACGAGTAATATGATACAGGAAACAAATGGAAACAAATGAAAAATTAAGTAAAAGTATGTTAAGGATTTCCTTTATCAAAACAAATTGTTTCTTAAGTTATATTTTCCAAGTACTGGAGTTTCTTAATTTTTTGGCATTCTAAGAGTTGAGTTTCTTATTAGTAGTTTCTTTTTTAATATAAGAAAAAGCCGCGTAACTGCTTTTTACCTACTCCAAGAAAGTTATACAGTGGAACCTCCATTAACGGACACCTCTATACAACGGACACCTCCGAACAACGGACAAATATTTTCGTCCCAAAATACACTATGGCAAAAGGTGACACCTCCATACAGTGGACACCTCTCTACAACGGACGATAAAATTGGTCCTATAGGTGTCCGTTATATGGAGGTTCCACTGTATTACAAGTTCATTTGGATAAACTTTATTATTAACTTGGCGCTATTCTGGCGTTGCATAATTGATCTTGACAATATAAATGCCTTGAATTATTTAGAAAAATCAAACTGTTTGTTTTCTAAATATTAATCAAAAGAAAGAGATCTTTTGAATGGTTGCCATGTTGGAACTGCGGTGAGCCTACTGAGGATACATGTACGTTGTATGGTGTACCTGTGGACTGAAATGGAAAGAAGAAACGCGAGAGATGTGAGTGATGTTACACCACATCCCATGCGCAGTGTGCCCCAAAAATTGTTCCTGTTTATGTGGCTGCTGTGGAGGAGCAGTAGCTTAACTGCGTCGGTTTTTACACACCTGTATAGGCCAGGCGTCAACTAAGACTTGCCTAAGTTTATTTCGTTTGAAGTTTCACGATTTTTTTGGCGAAGTAGACTTTCGATAGGTCTAGCGTCAACTTGGAGTGTGGGACCATGTTTGAACCAATTTTCTCTCTTCTGGCACGACCGTCACCCTTCTGGCACGACTGTCACCATGCATTTCTTGAAAGTGCAGGATATCCTTAAAAGATAGTGCCCCGTTTGTGCAGCTACTGTGGAGGAGCTGTAAATTCAATTTTCTCGGGTTTTTTTACACAGTTGGATAGGCCAGGCTTCAACTTACGAGTTGAGACATGGGCAATTCGGACACTATTGTTGTGCTTTCTAAACTAACGAAGAAACAATAATTATTCAATACTCACCCCTGGCAGGCAACGTTTGTATTCCGTTCAAACATCGTGGTCTGATTAGGCCCTCCTCCTTCAAATTCTGAATCCCAACTGCAACAACATTTCGCCTCCCTAACGAACTGCCCTCGCAGCAACGAGCCCTTGAGAGAAATTTTAAACAAACGTTGCTTGCCAGGGGTGAGTATTGAATAATTATTGCTTCTTCGTTAGTTTAGAAAGCACAAGAATAGTGTCCGAATTGCCCATGGGTTGAGACCTTGTTTGAGTCATTATGACACGTGGTTGCTGATTTAGGTAGATCTGTTTATTGAGTTCGTTATTCATTTTTTTATGCAGATGATGGCAATGGAACATTCTCTATCAAAACTGACGGTCCAAAAGGAATCGTGCGTAATTTGAAGAAGCTTGACCGCGAAACCGTTGCGAGTTACGATCTGGTAATTATCGCCATGGACAGTGGAACACCCCAGTTGAAGTCGCAAGTAAAAGTTAAAATTCTGGTCGAGGACGTAAGAGATAGTCCTCCTATCTTTCAGAAGAGACGCTATTATAGAGTTATACCGGAGAATTTCCCAAGCCAGACCCCAATTTTAACTGTAAAAGCCACGAGTGCTGATTTAGACTCCGACAAAGAAATTGCGTATGTGATTAATCGTGGGACAGGCGGATCCGACTTTCGTATCGGTACATCTTCTGGAAGCATAAGTCTGAAGAGTGGTCGTAAGTTTGATTACGAGAAGCAAAAGAGATATCAGTTTGATGTTGTTGCTTATTATGGCCCGATGGCTTTGACGAATTCGACTGTCGTAGTCATCGAACTGACAGATGTGAACGACAATGCTCCGACTTTACAACCATTTGAAATTTTCTTGAATTTCTTCGAGGATAAATACCCGAAAGATTTTGCGTTCCAGATCCCTGGTGAAGATCGTGATGCGAACAGTACACTGACATACGAATTACTCGGGGGTACCGGAAAGACTTATGTTACCGTTGATCCGGCTACTGGAAAGTTAACTTTCAACCCGAATATTGTAAACCCGAGGAGCGAATTAAAAGTCGATATTCGTGTTTCGGATGGCAAATTTGAAGCGATAAGTTTCGGGACAATAACCGCCGCTACGAATACTTCCGATATAATTCGGATTGAACTATACAATATGACCAACAGTACATTTTTGAATTCGACTGTTACGCGATTGTTCAAAGATTCCTTCGCTGCAGCAGTTGGTTGTAATCGGCGACTCGTCTTTATAGTCGGCGTGAAAACTGTAGTCCCGCATTTAGAGACGGATAAGACACCGAGGGCTCAGATCTCTGTAGCTGCAAAGAACCGAACTGGTGGACAATTCCTGACACCCAAGTATATGAAAGATAGACTGTATTTGAATAGAGAAATCTTTGTGAAGAGAATGGGCAAAGTTTTAGCGACTTTTGATGATGCGGAGGAGATCTGGTGTAGCGCAGAGACATGCAGTGATTATCAACAATGTGAAATGCATGTTCGATACAAACAAGTTAAGTTCCCGCATCTCCAAAAAACCAAGACAGTTTTCCTGCTTGGCCTAAAGCCCCAAATAAGACCTACCTGCAAGTGTCCACCAGGCTTTAAAGATCTTATCCAGCATGGTCGCAAGCGCCCTTGCGCAGCTTCATATAATTTATGTTTTTCCAACCCCTGCGGAGCTAATGGCGTTTGTATCAGTACGGATCGCAGTTTTGCTTGTAAATGTAAGAATGGGTATGTTGGCAGGACGTGCAAGATCAGCATGCTACAACCAAGTTGCCCCCCGAATTCAGCTGTGATTTGTAATAAAGGATTATGCAGAGTTGATGGAGTGCACGGGGGATTAACATGTGACTGTCCAGCGAAGGGAAAAGAATACACCCCAAGATGCGAACTTACAACGCGGTATTTTCCTGCCAAGGCATACACAGCATTTACAGGTATTGCATCAAATTTTGATATTTTCCGACATTTCGTACGTCGGAAAGTTTTGGAGTCGGAAATTTTTATAGTCAGAGTTTTTAGTGTCCAAAGTTTTCTCCAGCATAGAAAGTTACAGCAAAACACTCACACCATTTGAAAAGGTATAATATTTTGCTGACGAAACATTTTTGATGCCTTGTTTCCACTATTGTACAGGATTGGCAGATGACATCATCGCTTGTTTGCCAGGGACGGAAGCTTGCTCTGTTCCAGCAATCCACCAGCGAGCGCAACGATCGGGATCGCTAGAGTCGTTCACGATTCAAATGATTGTAACGACTGTATGGAAGCCAGGCTTAAAAAAAGTATGTAAGGTTGGCTATGTTTCAAAAGAGAAATCTGGTCAAACGCTTTTTCTTTCATGCCTTTCTAAAAACCATATAAATTCACTAGGGAATTCATATTCCAGTTGTGTAGCTCAGCTGCAATGTCTCTTGCAACTTTATCTTTCAAAAAATAAGACACAGCTGTTTTTCCATACATCATCCTAGAAATCTGCAAACAAAATGATATCATCAGCTGATACTCAAAATCAGTGAATACGAATTGAGAAATTTAAACAGTATTTTTAAAACTTGAACGGTGGTATTCGTTTGCATCAGTAACACTTTTCGCTTCGTTTTAGGCCGTTCTTAACGGGGCCGGGTCACGTAATGTAAACAAACTTCTTTCGAAATGATGATTTTACAGTATTTTTTATAGGCCATATCACAGAGATTTTCCTCTATTTTTCTTGAGTTGAAGGCGTTGTTCTGAAGATGGACTCTTTAAGTTTGTAGAGAAACAAGCGAAGCACTCATATGTTCTATGATTGCAGAGATATTTGTGGATTTCTAGAAGTAACTGTATTGTGGATTCACTCCATCCACCAAATTCAGTGCAGAACACACGTGTGGGCAACAATATAGATTATAGAGATTACAGGTTTGTTTACGGTTACGTGACCCTGCCCCTTTAACCACCGAATATGTTTGTTTTCATAGGCCTTACAAATCGCTGGAAATTGCACCTATCGATGGAGTTCTCAACCGAGTCTGTTAATGCTGTTTTATTTTACAATGGAAGATACAGTGAGAAGAAGGATTTTGTTGCCATAAGGATCAACGGAGGTCAGGCGGAATTGGTATTTTCTCTTGGCAAAGATACGATTGTTGTTCGTTCTTATGTTGATGGAGGGGTGAACAGTGGATCATGGCAGAAAGTTACAATTACGTTTGATAATCAGGTAAGCTTAAATGGCGTTTGTCGACACAAGGGTGTCTGGACACTGATGTTATGGTTTGATATTTATTTACCTTGTTTTTATTCTGTAAACAGGTCTTGTCTGTTTGTTTGTTTGTTTGTTTGTTTTCAATTTGTTTTGTGTGGGCTTGTCAGGATTTCTAGCTACTGAAAATTAAATATAGGCCCACTGTGCATGTCGCTTCCAGGCATGGGACCCCTAGTTTAACGTCCCTTCCGAAGGACGACGAGGTGAATTGCGAGGTCAGGCCTCCGAGGTTACCCATCCGGTGTTTAACCTCACTCGACCGAGCTTAACTTCAGTCACCTGACGAAGACTGTATAAGCCACTCGGCCACTCACCCCATTGTAAAGTAATGACCGATTTGAAGATTGAATTAGCTACAGCGGAAACCATGGGTCCACATTACTTTAGCTAGAACTGATTGAAAAGTTAACTTATGTTGAATTTTTTTACAACGTTCAGCACCTGCAGCTTATGCAGATCAATAGTTTTCGTTTAGGCCAAATTTGATTTCAAACAGTCTGAAATTGTAGCATGACCGCAAGGATCATGGCTAACAACGGCTCTGTTATTGATTGGTAATTGAATATTTTGTAGATTGGTCGAATTGCCGTTGGAGAAGATTGCGATGTTGAGATGGGAGGCAAAGCGAATGAAGGTGTTTCGATGAAAAACTGTGCTGCAAGTAAGGTGTCCCATGGGACGTTCCGGTAAGTTGCTGCGTTTCACTCGATATTAAGTTTCCCAGTTAGAAATATTTATATTGAAGTTAAACTTTGGTTCCACGTCCAAACCAGAGTTATTGCCTTTTGGCCTAAAGGAGGGTCGATCGATGTCAGCCATGACTGCAGATAAGCGAAGAACCAAAAATTTCCGACGATCAAACCATCAACAACAACAGCAACAACAACAGTTGAAGGAACATACGTTAAATTTATGCATTGTATGACCGAGCTAACTCCTCAGTAACTAAAATTTCGCGATATTTCGCATTTCAACCTTGCAATAAACACCATTTTTGACTATCAATAAGAAATATAACTTAAATTCAAAAATTCCTGTTGGAATTTATATTTTAGCATAGATAAATTCATGTATGATATTTCAAAATTCAAAGTGCATTTATCAACAGACGAGGTATCTGTTTTCAAGTTAGAGTATCGAAGAACATGTTGAAAATGAATAGCTATTGATTAAAGCTAAATTTTTCATCACCGGGCCTGACGAAATCTGTTTACTCTTTTCTTGAACACACAATATTTGTTCTTTAGAATATCGGTTCTCTTTACGCCTTTTTATCTTTCATTTCTTGAGAAACCACAGTCTCTTACAACCTCCGTTTGCTATGCTTCCCTTCTTTGGTGATTCCAGGCTAATCTTTCGCAGCCTTCCGTTTTTGTGGGATTGCTGCCAGATGTCTTAAATGATTTGTAACTGTTGCAGTTGTAGGCTTTATGCATTGTTTATTCATTGTGTAATGATTTTGGTATTTTAAGTTTCTTTGGGTCACATGTTATCATTATTCTAAATTACAATAACTCGATCAGTACGGCAAGAAGATTTCAAATGATTAATACATCAGAAGGGGATTATTTTCCTTTGGAGTTTCGGCATGTCAAAGAGAAATTAGTGCTCCAAATCTCCCTAAAATTTTGTTATGCATAAGTTTCTGGAAGCAGGAAAAATGTAAAAGAGGCCGCAGTTCTCCAGAAGCGATATCTTTGATAAATTAAGGGATTGCAGTTACGAAATTAACGGTGATCTGAAGCGAAAATTTTAATTGATGCAAATGAATAGCACTTTTGAATGATGAAGAATGTTGTTTATAATTTTATGATTCCTTGTTTCATTCTCGAGTTATCCAATATTTTGTATGATTGCCTGATGACGTCATTTTGTTTGCAAAAAGTAAAGAAAGTATATGAGGCTGACTATGTTTCCAAAAGGAAATTGACTCAAAGAACCTTTTTTCAATCGACCCCGGGGGGGGGGGTACCTGACTTGCGGATGGACGGGGGTCTGCCGCCCGGTTTTCAGAAAGGTACCCTCTTCTAATGACCGCAAATTGCGGTCATACCCACTTTTATGATGAATTTTGGCGGGAAACCACCCATTTTTTGCTATTTTTCGCCAATTTCTGGATAACCCACCCTTGCTTAAGGAAAATCTGCCGAAAAAGGGACCCTCGTCTAGAGAATTGGGGGCCCAAAAACCCACCCATATGGGCGGCACATACCCGTACCCTCAACATGTTATGTACCCCCCCCCCCCGGGCAATTGACATGCCTTTCTAGTCATGATGTCAGTCCATGAGAAAATTTCTATTACATTTATTCAACTCAACTTAAATGTCTCCCACAACCTTAACCTTTCAAAGATCAGATGCAGCTATGTTTCAATACGTCATCCTTGCAATTTGCAAACAAAATGACATCATCAACTGAACTTAATATCAGTGGATAACTTGAAAACGAAAGGAGATATCAAAGAAATTTAAACAGGATTCCGTACCATTCAACAGTGCAGTTCATTTGCATAAATAAAAAGTTTCGCTTCAGATTACCTTTTAACGATGCAAAAAGTATGGAATGACAAAAGCTGTATGAAATATGTGCTGCGATTAGCCACAGGTTAGCTGATTAAAGGGGGTTTGTCTTCTTTTTTAAGAATTCAAGAAAGATTTTGAGTAAAGTCAAAGTGAATGAACAGAGCTAGTTTGGATCAATTTTTTCCTCTGCTTAGGCCAAAGGCAATTTTGACTTTAATACAGCGTGAAATAGCAGCGTGCCCGAAAAGGACCTTGGGTAATAATAGCTCTTTAAAACCTTGTAACTTATGTTGGCCTCCGGCATCAACAGGTGCAAGGAATTCTTATTCGTTTATTCAGTTTCATTGAGACGTCTCGTTACGGTCGCCAAACCCATTCATGTCATGGATCATGCCTTGAACCCTATTGTTTCAGACAAAACACATCCAGCACATCGATCATAACTTGGAACCTATTGTCTATGTGTACCTTTTAATATTTTATGTCGATTATCAGGGGACAATAACACTGTTATTGAAGTTAGAGACAGACAATGAGTTTCAAGTTTGGATTCGAAGAAAACAATAACACTATCACTGTGAATGATTGTTCGCTGTTGGACAGGCGGACGATTTTTGTGTTTCTTTACAAATTGAGTCGTGTCTCTAGAAGTGAGACGGCTTTTATTGCCTAAGTCACTGATAGTAAGCGTTTGGTTGTCTTGTTTCATTGTAACTATCTGAGTCATGTAGTTATTGTTGTGAAAAGTTATAAACAAAATTTTAGCAAAATATTGAAGATGTTTTCAGTTGCAAGCTGTTTGGAACTGGCTCATTAACTGCTGAAAATGATGCGGAATATTTGTGTATGACACTGATCACAGCAAATCACCAGATAATTTCCGAAAGAGCAGAAATATGCTCCAAAAACAACTTTTTGAACTGTTATCCTTGACATTTTCCTTTCCCCCTAGTCCACCCAATTTTTTTTTACCCTTTTAGACCATGTGAACTGTTTATATCAGATCTGACAGTCGTGATATTTACGAAATTGATTCATTTGTTACCCCCATCCATTTTACCCCAAACTCACCCATTTTACCTCCGCAGACCCCAGACTTGACATACGCAAATCAGAAAGGGGGATCATGCCTAGGGTTTCTCTTCGAGTTTACTGTTATCTGAAAGCTGGCGAAATCTGAGTGCTTTTGCCTAAAAATTCGCTCCTAAAATCCGCCAAAAGGCGGAAATGGTTGGCGCCTTGAGGCCCTGAAAGGTATAATCAGGTTAGCTTTTATTGGATTTGAGAATGAAAATAATGGACCTTGGATTTAAGTCGAAAAAGGTGAAAACCGGGAAATACACTAAATGTTTTTGGCCTGCGCAATTTAGATTATCAATTTAAGTTTTTAAAGATAAAGACCATATCCAATTTGATTTGCATACTGAACCAAGGCTTATCTGAACGTTAAGCTCGTCTTGGTGTATTTGTGGTTTTTGTCGGCTTTTCAGATGGAAAATTTCCTTACTTTTGTTACAAACGCCAAGAAGGCCGAAGCCTCTCTCCTTTCAGCACACGCTCAACATGGCCATTACCTCTTTTGTGTGACTGAATTGCTTGAAGGAACTACAGTAAAGTCCCGCCTTTAAGAAACTCATTTCTCAAAAACAGCCTGATTGGTTTCTTATGTTAGAATATATTTTCTCAAAGCAGGGTGTGTATACCATGGTATAAGAAATACTTTTGTATTCCAAACAGCTGTCAAAATTGTTAAGAAAACGTTTTTCAAATACTCGCAGTTGAACAAGAAGCTGATAGTTTGGGTCAGTACTTAAAGTTTCTTGAAATTATAATAATTTGGGCTTAAAACTTTCATTCTTATTTCTAGAGAACTGAGACTTATTGGAGCCGTATTCAAATATATGCCATAAAATATTACTATGTACCATTATAAAAGAAACTGAACATGAATCAGCCTGGATAGTTTCTTGTAGACAGGTATTTTATTTACCAAAATCAGGCCTGAGTTTCTTAAAATGCAGTTTCTTAAAGGCGGTACTTTACTGTATTACTATGTACCATTGTAAAAGAAACTGAACATGAATCAGCCTGGATAGTTTCTTGTAGACAGGTATTTTATTTACCAAAATCAGGCCTGAGTTTCTTATAATGCAGTTTCTTAAATGCGGGACTTTACTGTACAAGTGCTTTTTTCTGATTCTATCGCCTACTTCTGATATCTTGATTATTTTCAAAATAACATCGTTTTTTTATATTTCAAATTTTTTAGGTCTGCGACATCATCAGATTCCTAAATGGTGAACCTGGGGAGTGACGGATTTCAGGGTGTCACTTGGAATTTCGATTTCCACTTTAACCCCACCCCCGATCTATTTTTATATCCCTCATAAATATTTAAAAGCACTACTAGTACAAATCCCAGGGGGGGGGACTGAAGTTTGTATTTACTCCATGGCCATTACTCCAAACGTAGGGGCAACTGTTTGAAAATCGTCAAGATTTGATGATATTACTCAGCTTGAATGTTGATTAATCAATCAATCAATTGATTGATAATTCCTTTTGTATTTTTAGATCGCTGGATTTGACAGCTCCATTTTTCATTGGTGGATACCCCAGTGGAAGTACAATGAGAATTCCAAATCACGATTTCATTGGTTGCATTCGAAACCTGTACATTGATCATGTGTTTGTGGACTTAGCCAATACATTGAGGCAAAAGGGCAGTGTGGCCGGGTGTCCGGTAAAGAAGGACTTATGCGCACAGTCAAAATGTGTCAATGGTGGGATATGTGTGAATCTGATCAGTGGATTTAGATGTGACTGTAAAGACGGATTCGCTGGGAAACTTTGCGAAATCAGTAAGTTTTCATAGGTCTAAAGCCTATTCACGGTATTGATACAAACTTAGCCCATTTTAGGCCCAATCAAACGACATTCAAGTCCAAGAGACAATCTCTGAATTTGGTAACACTTGATATTTTGTTCCTTGGGCCTTTAACTCTTGATTTATCATTCTGAAAGCTTACCTATCCAAACATTTCCTTATCTCAGATTGTCTGATTCCGTCATTTTACGCAGTTTCTGTTTTGTCGGTCCAAGAGTCTTTAAGTCCGCATTGAGCCACAAATTTAGAATAGCTTGCTATAAGCCGCATACATTATAGACCTTTACACAAAATTGCAACAATTTTTGAAATACTGACTTACCAGTTTCGCCTCGCTTTGGAGTCACCCAACGGCGTGCGTCTCTAACGGCAACCCATGCAATTTGTTAGCAATGTTAGATTTGGAAACAGAATGCCTTGTTTGCAGCAATGAAATTTATTTCCTTTTGGGAATGCAGGCTTCACCTCGATAGGAAGTTTACTTTGTGTAAAGGTCTCTTACGAGTTGAAATCGTAGCCAAAGTGACATTTTACGCCCAGTGGAATTCCAGTTAACAATTTTAACTCCGGTCAGTTGAGAGGATATACCAAATAATGGGACTTTATTCAGAATCACAGAAAAGCCCTTCGATCTTTTTTATGCGTACTCTTTTCTTTGCAGACGTGAATGCGAATTCAGGCCCTGTGCGATTCACAAAAGATTCCATTATGACGTTTAAGAATAACACGAATTTTACCGTTAATGCTCCTCCAGCCTCTTTCACAACTGAGATGACAATCAGAACGAGGCAGACAGATGCAGTACTCATTCATGAGCAAATTGCAGGTCGTAATGCGTACCTTAAGGTAAGAAATATTCTACTGAGCATATTTTGCAAGTCTCTATTTTTTCAGAGCGCACAATTTTCAGAGAGCGGTACAGTTCAAAATTTTGGCCCATATCAAACTGTTGAGAGCAAAAGCATCGGCTCTCAAGCAAGAAAGAGAAGATATGCAATGAAATGAAGACAAGTAGAGTAACTAAGTACATTTATTCATTTTGGAACATTTATATCACGTATTGTGGACACGATCAACAAACAAATCGTGTCCGCAGTACCCATGCCAAGATTCGATGCATTCCAATCCATCATAGGTTTCAAATCTTTAAAAAGCTGCGTGTAAAATTCTATGGCCTATTTCTTTGAACTGAACGGCTTCAAAGAAACTTGAGCTCTTTTACAGTAAATCTGCCGTTGGACTTTTCTAAAATTTTCAGTATTTTCAGAATTATATACAGTGTTTTTCTTCCTTTAAAGAATTCAAGAAAATACTCGAAAAAACTTAAACCTACCGTAATTTCTAAACCTATTTACGAAAGGTCAAATAATCTTCAAGAAAACCATAGTTTATGGATGCCTACAATTTGGTATCAAGCAAAACTCTTCCACTCTTCTGGTTTATGATTTGGAAATTTGAAGACGTCACATCCTAAAATGAGTTGAATTATAAGATAGGCTGTAATTTCGACAATTTTTTAAGATTCTGAGAAAGTCCAACGGTAGAATAATTTTTTTTTTTTTTTTTTTTATATAATCCATTAAAATAAACACAAAAATTTACAGCTACTGTGCCTGTCATGGCGGAAATAGACACAAGGTCATCGGAGTTCCCACCATGACAGACACTCACAATTCAAAGTTTACATTTTTCTGAGGAAAAAAAAAATTTTAATGTCTGTCTCACATTTGATGTCAGACAACAACCCCTGCAAATATTTTAGCTTAGAAAATGAGTGCAAGTCAGTGAGCATGGGACCCCCATGTGCAGACAAAACAGCCACTACCCCCTGCCCCCACGCCACCCCAATTGGGATAGCAAGTAAGAAAGCAAGGGGCAGCAGCCATCCAGCCACACAGCAGGAATCCCATCCACCCATTTCCCCGCACCCACATTGAGTGATAAAAATGTTTGGAGTTTAAATCCCCTAACATCAAATGAGAGACAGAAATTAACTACTAACTACTACTACACAAAGAAATATGAGGGGGGGGGTTGCTGCTTTGTTTTTTTTTTGAAATCAAAGAATCATGTAAAAGTGTCTGAAGTTTCCTTAAAGTCATTCAGTTTAAAGAAATAGGTCATTGAATTTTACACCCGCCTTTTTACATCAATTTAAAGATTTGGAACCTATGCTGTCTAATCCATCCAGTACCCTAAGTATTAAGATTGTGCAATCGCCTGAGTCTTTTTTCGCAACCGGTACAATGTGTTTATAAAATGAAATATAACGTTTGTATTACGAAATATTCAAAAGACGTATCAACAACGTAAACAGTCGATGCTAATTCTCTCTCGCCTGCTATGGTTTGCATTTTTTGTAGTTTGTTTATAAAGGAGTTTTGTAAATAAGGTTATTTATTTTTGGATTTATTTATTTGTATGTATTAGCACTGCCCACTGTCAATCAATTCGTTGATTGACGTGGCCACCGTACCTAAAGAATAGACTGACGACGTGATTCCTTGTATTCGTTCAACATTTATAATCTGATGTTTTAATTTCACTCATACAAAGGACTCACGACCAAACAGATTCTAAACAGGGACTAAAATTTTACGAAAAATCAGAAGAAACTTAGAACATCTTCCATCCTACGAACATCGAAAGAAAATTCGAACGCCCCTTCGAATGCCACTTCGAGCGTCGCTTTGCTTCGAGAATTCGAACTTTGAACTAATGAGCCAATCAAACGCTACAAATAGGCACGTGGGTTGACCATATTAAGAAAGTAGCGATCTGATTGGTCGCGCCGTGAACGCGGCGGACTAGGCCTAATTAGTCCCTGTATTGAAGCGTAAGGACATAAGTCCCTCAACTGAAGCGATAACAACAACAACAACGAGCGTAAGTTAGAGGGACTTATGTAATGTAGTCTACCTAAAGAATTTAAAATCAGAATCAAATCAGTCAATGTTTTTTATTTACAGATTGCAAGTGGTTCCCTCAGTTTCTATTACCAAGCAAGTGAGATGGCGAATCTATCCACAGCCTTCATTTCTGATGGAAAATGGCACCACGTCAAAGTGAAATTAGATTCAAAGCGAATTCAATTGTCACAAGATTACGAACGACATCACGTGACCAAGATTCATCAAGTCAATATGGATTCTAAGCCGGTTAAAGTTTTGTCCGTAGGTGGAATAAAGCAAGGGCAGAAGGCATCACAAGGATTTCTCGGATGCTTGCAAGGTAGGTTAAGTTTACCGGGTGACTCAGAAAAATATGTAGATGTTTGAAGGCCTTAACCGCTTACTTGGTTCTAGAAATTTGATGCTATCCGTGTGCCTTAAGTATCACCAAGGCAGCGTTTCCATTAATGCGTTTTCGTGTGAAAGTGGAGCGGAATTTTATGATAGCTGTGGAGGTTTAAAGTTGCTAGCAAATTTTATTCATTGATTAGATGTCCTAGTATTTACGTCTGAAGAATCTATCCAATTCATTGAGGAATCATAAAAAGGGTTATTGTTTTGTTGTTGTTGTTGCGTTGTTGTTGTTGCGATAACTAAGCTGTACATTGAGTCTCATTTATTCCTTCGTAGGCCTTCTTTTTGACGGTGATTACATAAAGACAGTCGGAACAAACTTGCAGCCAGGCTGTCAATCAACCAAGAAGTGTGAAAACTGCGGACCAGGAACATGTTCTAAGGAATGGGATGCAGAAACTTGTAATTGTCCTAAAGGATTTACTGGACCAAATTGTATTGATGTGTGTCACCTGAACCCATGTTTGAATCAAGGCTTTTGCAAGAGATCAAGTTCAACGGTTCATGGATTCACGTGTTCATGCAAACCTTCTTTTACTGGTATGTGCATTCATTTATTTTGTGCCTAAACAAATTTATACAGGCAAGCCTTTTGTGATAGTAGCACCCATTTTTGTTGATTGACACAGCATAAGTGAGTGAAAAACCACTACTCCTAGGATAGACGATCAAATTAATAGACCTTTCACTTCTTAAAAATGAGGCTTGGATCAAGCGTCCATATCTGGTAAAATTTGACAGGAAAACGTAAACACAAACCCCTTTCTCACAGGAAACGCTGCTAGCTGTAGCAAGAATTTGTTTCGGATTTCAGAACATTTTTCAGAGAGTTTATTATCGACACATCTGCACAAAGTGAGTTGTCAGTGGTTCAGTTTACACGAAGCAAATGTTATTGGTCTTTCTTGCTTTGTTTCTCGTTATTTTCATTCAGTGGTAGCTGACTTTTTCTTTCAACTAAGTAACAACAACGGTCGAAAACAGCAGCTTCGATTTGCAACTCGTAAAATGAATGCCTTGCGTACTCCCACTTTTGAACTGTAACTTTCTCAGATTTTTGCAAACGGGAATTGTTTTATTGACACATCCGTTTTTGTTTTTCAATTTGTTATGAGTGGGCTTGGCAGGATTTCTGGCTACTGAGAGCTAATTTAGGCTCACTGGGCATGCGTCATCCAAGCATGGGATCCCTAGTTTAACGTCCCTTCCAAAAGACGACGAGGTGAGTTGTGAGGTCAGGCCTCCAAGGTCACCCATCCGGAGTTTGACCTCACTCGACCGAGCATAACTTCGGTTATGTCCGGGGTTGTCCAAGGGGGATCGTCCAGCCAGGAATTGAGCGAGACATAGGAAAATACTGCAAAATTAAATGCAATTTTCTGCTGATAATTTTCGGCTACAATTTTCTGGTTATTAAATGCAATTTTCTGGTTTCAATTTTCTGCTGATTTTCTACTGACAGGTCCAAGATGTGAAACAAAGATGTCTACTGAGTGCGATGATGGATACTTCAGGTTGCCTGGTAAATGGGAATGTGGTCCATGCGAGTGTGACATCACACGATCATTTGATCCAACGTGTAATAAAACTTCAGGACAATGCTTCTGTAAGGTACTTATGCCCTTCTGTCCATTGGTTTCAATTTGTTTTGAGTGGGCCTGTCAGAATTTCTAGCTACTTGTTGGGGAAACGAATAGGCTAAGTTGCAAGCGTCGAGGAATCCCCAAAAAGGGCTCCAGATTGCATGCGTGGTAGCGATTTATTGCAATGACATAATATGCAAATTAGCTTGACGGTTGAGAACAGGAGAAGAAAACAATAGCAAAGTTGCGCATGACAGTGTGAGCCCCACCGATGATTCGCTCTCAACAAAGCTGAATCACAATCGGTCAAAACAATAGGGTCAGCACTTCATCTCCCCAACAACTACTGAAAGTTAATTTACGCCCACTGTGCATGCCGCATCCAGGCATGGAACCCCAAGTTTAATGTCCCTTTCGAAAGACGATGAGGTGAGCTGTGAGGTCAGGCCTCCGAGGTCACCCGTCCGGAGTTTGACCTCACTCGACCGAGCTTAACTTCAGTCACTTGACCAAGACTGTATAAGCCACTCGGCCACTCACCCTGAAGACTGTATAAGCCACTTGGTCTCATACTCTCTTGTTTTTGCGTGTTTTTCTGTGACTTGCCAAGTGAACCAAGAAAACTGCTGAGGACCCAAAATAGATTTCAGGAGCTAGTTGGCACGTAGTTTTTTGAAAGAAAATGTTATGAACGCAAGCGAGGCATCAGCATTAGCTGAAAGGCTCAGCTATCTTTTGAGATGTTGCTTGATCTGTTTGCTTCTTATCAACGAAGGAGACATTTTAGAGAAAGGGGTAGCTAACAGGGCTTTTGCGGTGTTACTTAATGATAAAACTTCGATCTTTCTGTCTCATTAGAGTCGATATTACTTCAAAAATCAGCGATGTGAAAAATGCAACTGTTTGCCGGAAGGATCTTTAGACAGTGGAAAGGATTGTGATCGACTGACTGGACAATGCAGATGCAACCCCCATGTTATTGGCCTCAATTGCGATCGATGTATTGGCCCATTCGAGGCTATCACACGTAACTGCCAAGGTAAATAGGCTTTTCGCTTTTTTGGTTTGTTTTTTTTGTGAACGAGACAAAGAGGCCTATAGCCTAAGACCCCTGACATAGCAGAGACGTCCTCGCTCTTGTTTGTCTTGGGATGTTTATCTTAACTGTTTATGTCACCTGGACTTGTCGAATACTAAACATGGAATGTCAAATAATATGAATATGGATAGTAAAATGATTTTCGTTGCTTGCCTCATCCTCCCATTCATAAGTAAACTGTGTTTTCCACTGAATTGTCCTCTTATTTGTCCCTCAAAATGTTCATCTGTGACCTAGACCCTGCTAACTGCAGGAGGGGGAGGAGGCTTTTTGCAGAAGGGGAGGGACTTTCTGCAAAGAATGTCAGTTTTTGGAAAGTGATCAGTGGATCTGTTTATTTGCATATACGATTTGACTTATTTACATACTTTTTAAAGGAGCTTTATTTCTGGAGTTAGAGAGGTAGTAGACGTAATGGCTGTTTCAGGTTTGCAGAGTTTTAAGTTGTGCGATATATGAAAGGGGAGACGCGATTTAATATTCGCAGAGTTATTGGGAGACTAAGAAGTAATGGGAAATCGAAAGATAGAATAACTTGCAAGTAATTTATCGCCTCGTCTCGTCATTGCCATTGTGCTTGCAACAAACAAAATTATTGTGTTGTTTAGGCTTAATCGTCATCGATGTCAAGGTCTGGAAAATGCTCAACTTGCCTCCAGGCAAAAGTTGTTTTTGTGGGATCGTTCCTCATCTCTGAATGAAAGATGGTTGTTTTTGAGTTTCGAATACATTGATCCCTCGCAAATGAAAATTTGAATTTGATATCAAAATTGCGTTTCAGAAATCAACACATCGTGCCCAAAATCATACTCTGAGAGGATTTGGTGGACTCAAATTACGCTTGGACGAACGCGAATTGAAGACTGCCCTACAGGAACAGTTGGAAATGCAAAACGATATTGTCATCCGAAAAAGAGTTGGCAGAAAGCCGATCTCAGTGCTTGTACATCATTGGAATTTCTTTTTGCTAATACAACAGTAAGTTTTGTTTGATCAAGGTATCGTTACTTTTCTGTGAAACAATGGCAGATACTTGGAAGGTGAGGGGATGCGATCGCTAACAATGTTGGTAAAAACAAAGATCTTTTTTTAAAGATGAATAAAACAAGCAGTATTTTTTAACTGAAACAATAGCGTTGCCCCTCCAGTTATTGGCAGAGTATGCTTTGAATTTCCATCCGCCAAATTTCCATCATGCAGTTGCTGTTTGGTTTTCTAAGATATTCAAAAGCTAAAGCTCTATTGGCTCTCCAACTTTCACCATGTAATCGCGGCTACCAGTTAATAACCCCCCCCCCCGCGCATAAGAATCGATATTTGGAAAATTTTCCAACCCCCACCTATGTTCCAACCCCCTTTTTATTAATTCCTGAAAATTGAAATGATAGCAAATATATTTTGATATGAATATGAATAAGGTAAATGTCCAGCTAAGAAAACAACCGTTTCCAATTTTTTCATTTTCCCGCTACCTCGATTTTTCTAAGCCCCGATTATTATTATAGCAGATAATTTCCAACATCCCTGATTATTCTCACCCTCCTCCGTTTATTCAGTGCTCAAGGGTACGATAAGAACACGCAACCTATAAGATATTTTTGAAGGAACCCCTGACTGATTTTGTTGAGAAATGGCACGTTCATGTTAGAAACTTCGGTAAGTTTCAATTGGAAAGTAAACAGGCTGTTTTGATAAACCGTTTTTCTATTTTGCTGGTTCTTACTGTAGACGCCAAGAAGACGTTATTTCTACGAAATTCATTTGAAATTTTTTTCAGTTTGGAATTTATTCCTTTTCTCTTTAGTTATACGAACTCAACAATAAAAAGAAGAACATGACTCGAGCTATAGCAATTAAATTGGCATCAAGCTTAGAATATGCTCTTACTACAGTGAGGACGCTGTACGAGAAGGATATCCGGATAGGCTATGATGCGATATCGAAGATTGTGGAATATGAGGGAAGTCAAGAAAGATATGGCCTAGCATCGTCTTCTGATGGGAAGTTTATTAAGGTTTGTTTTGAAACTTCTAAACTCCATTTGTGAATTAGGTTGTTCCCCATCTTAACTGGGAGCCAGGTGACTGTATGTCTTTTCCTGCTGTGGAGGGGGTCCAATAATGTGTTGTATATTTAGTTTGGATTTTACTTGATAGAAAAAGGTATATGAGTTCCTTCGTAGCTTCTGTATATTTAACCATGGGTAATAATGTATCGTTAAATTCAACTTTATAAATTTCTCACGATTGCAAATTGACTGAAGAAGGGCCTAAAACATTGATCAAATTCTAACGATTCTCCTTACACAGAGCAATACGCAATAGGCGTTTCACCTGTCAAGAGTTACAAGACATCAATTTTCAAACAAATACTAAAGATTTTCAGTCCCACGGCAACAAATGTGCTGTGGATATCTCTCAACCATGAACAACTGAAATTTCTGTATTCATCTGTGCGAGGAGTCC
This sequence comes from Aurelia sp. 3 sensu Dawson et al. (2005), assembly GCA_964020215.1. NCBI lineage: Eukaryota > Metazoa > Cnidaria > Scyphozoa > Semaeostomeae > Ulmaridae > Aurelia > Aurelia sp. 3 sensu Dawson et al. (2005). The sequence continues at coordinate 1,272,044 of OZ026582.1, forward strand.
GTTTTGATTTGATCGACAGAGCAGTAACTGTGTAAAGTGACGTCATCGACTAATCTGAGATAAGGAAGTGTATGAATAGATAAGCTGTTTGAAATGATAAATCAATAGTTTAAGGCCCTAGGAAGAAAATATCCAATGTTGCCTAATTTCGGGATCTGTTGCAGGGATCTATGGGAGCTCAAAGTTACGAGTTTTTGCACATGCGTGCGCAATCTCTGCTCTGTCGATTTGATCAACGTTTTTGGCCCTTTTCAGTCATTTTGCAACCATGAAATTTTTGTAAAGTTGAATTTACATATGTTTCTAGTGCTCGTGAGACAGCGAGAAAAATCACAAAAATACTTTTATCTTTTGGCTTATAACTAGGATTCGAATCATGTAAATCTGTCAAGTACTCTTGATGCTATGAATTTTCAAAAGTGGGAACTTTTCTCTGACTCACCCGGCAGAAAATGTTTTGTTTCTCATTTGGATTTAAATTTTGTTGTTGTAGAACATAATGATATCAACCAGTAGCCTTATGGGATTGGATTCGAAAAGTATCTGGGCAGCAATCCAACAAGGAGGTGCTGGCAGTGCTGGTTTGATGCGAAAAATGGAGAAATTATTGACAATATTAGCTGAAAATTTTGCTTATGTTAGAAGGCAAAGAAGATCTGTCACCACACTACCCCCGTATAATTTGGCATCCAAAAATATTCGTAAGTAATTTGGTTTTATTGATTGATGTTACTGAATATTCTTGCTACGTCCGATTATATATTTTGTGTTGTATTATGATTTGTCCGCCCTCTCTTGTGTCCTGTCTATAGATTACTGTTTTGAGAGGTGCAGCTAAAATCGATCGTAAATGTATAAATCCGTCTGGGTACGACCAGCAGTTCTGTGAGCAACGGCCAACGACCACCAAAGAATTACTAAAGTAAGTCCTATTTACACCCATTTTTATCCACCACGGAAAAAAATTCAGTCCTCTAAACTGAAACTCTAGAGAGCTGAACTTCTTCCTGTAGACCCCGACAAGCCCTGAACAGGGAGACCCCAACAGACATTCTGCTTTCAGTGAAACGAGGACGAATCGTGTAAGATTTCGGTTTCTAATCAGGCGAAGCTGTTTGCCTTTCAGAAAATAGTCTTCACACCTCCGAGTGCACTCATTCAAATCAAAGTAAACAGAGAAAGCAAAACATTATGATTGGCTTTCTTGAAGGTGTGAAATACATTCTTGAGGCTGTGACATTGTTTGTCTTAATCAAACCTGTATCCTGTGTCTTACAAAATTCAACCATGCTTTTCAGTGGTAGAATTTTGGCCTATTTTCGTTGAACTTCTGCATTTGAAACTTGAGAGGATAGAAAATATTTGACCCTGGAATATGCACACGTATACTTCGTGACCTTTTTGATTGTCCAAATATATGCAGGAAGTTTTGAAATGTTTTTACTTTGCAGTGATGGAAATACAACAAATAAATACCGATGATGCATTATCATACCATTTCCCAATGCAACGCACCACATGGACGAATGAGTATGCCACGTGGAAAAATTCAAAAGCATCTGTTGTAATACCACCTACCATCTTTAACAATACCCATCGTAAGTATCGCATCACATTCAATTCTATGTAAATGCTCCAGTTAACATCTACTCATAAGATAAAGTGGGTAGACTTAAATCATTCCATGTGCAATATTGCACCGTGTCTGTAGCTTGGAAATTAAAGTTGTTACCTCGATATTATGGCTTATTTCCAGTCAGTGGAATTTTCCGAGCGGGCGGAAATTCTATTGTTCGCGGGAGAAAATGTCGCTCTGAAATTGAATAGATAGCTACGGCTGAGCAACTTTTTATTGTCTAAAATTCCGCCCGCTTGCAAAATTCCGCTGACTGGAAATTGGGCTTTACCATAGTTTTCTTCGTTGTTTTCCCTTTGGCCCAAGCCTAACCAGTGCTAGAAATCAAATTCAAATGGCTCCTGCGTGTCTGAACTGTTGCCTTTGTTTTAACAGACAATTCTGGGGTTCGTATGATTGACAATGAGATACAAGATAATACTGCTGTGTTATACTGCTGATGGTGTATCATACTTATTTCCTTTATTTTTCACTTTCTCCTTTTGAAATTACGTAGAAGCGGTTTGAACTAAGTGACGTCATATCGCGCAAACAAAATGAGGCTGTCGTATTGTTTTCTTGCCTCGTAATCATTGCTAGCTGCTTTATCGTGTGCTCAGGCAAGAAAAGGGCATGACAGCGACTAGATTTGGCCTAAATTATCAGAATGTTGAGGAACTGCACAGCCCTTTGAAAGCTCAAAATGTGAAATGAAGGTAAGAATCGCGTCAGTAGTTGGTGTGTTGTGTAGTAGCAATCATGCCACCGTCAAGCTTGTCCTTTGAATACAACGAAATCTGTGCCTTGAGCTTGCTTCAATTTATCGTCATTATTTCTATTACAGTTTCTAACAAAGAAGCAAGTATTGGTCTTCTACTTTATAAAACTCTTGGAGATCTTCTGCCATCAATCTTCGAAGAAAAAGGGTAAGTAACACTGTTATAAATTTCGAATTCATATCAAATTCATACTCCTCTTGAATGCAACACTTCAAGTTATTTAAGCCTTCAAATTTGATAATATTCTTCCTTTTAATATCAGCGAATGTTCTTGACAAATTCGAAGCAAGAGCTTACTGATGGTGTTTTGATGGGTGGAATTATATATTTTTTAGTTTTTGCTTGAGTCAAATTGAAGGCTTTGCAGTAGAAGTATCAAGTTTACTTTCAACCTTGCAGCTGCTTTGATTCAGTTGAAACCTAAACACCATTCAAATACAAGGACGATAAATTTTCAAACAAGGTTCTGTCTAGACGATCCCCGCTGTTGTTGTACGTTTACTGAATCAATGCATGGAAATTTTAGCTAATTTTAAAATATCATTTTCTTAGTTTTCTTATATTTATGTTTTTGAAACTGAAATCTTACTCATTCCTCTCTCGTTAATTTGTTATTTACATTCGTAGGACAAAGAGAAGATACAAAGTGACGGTTTATAGTGATGTGCTGACGTTGACAATCCCAGGACTCTCCAACCAAACATTAGCTGACAACATAACATTTTATTTCCGCAATAAAAAGGTAAGCACTACATTTCCACGAGTTGAGGTACAGTTAAACCCGAAATTATTGATGCCCACACCAAATTCTGAGTACTTTGCATCGTTCTTTTTGATGATCAGTTTTACTGTTGCATAAATTTCGTAAGAATATGATGAAAGGCTGAAGATAAGCACAACAAGGGGCACTTGCAAGAATGAAATATTTTGCGAATTAGTCTACAATGTAATGACTCGAAATACTCAAAGTAAGTGTGACATCATATGGGTATGAATAATTCTGGGCTTAACTGTATTTTTGAAAGAGGTTTTTTTCGGTTATTGCAGTTATTTGCCAGTGGTTTTCATCTGACACTCTTCAAACCAACGTTTTAAAAGAGATCTGAGAGAGAATTAAAGGTTTATCTAAAGATGTCCCTTGTGACAAAAAAATGCCAGCCTTTGAAATTCACAGTGATATTTGACTGATTAAGGCCCCGTTTACACGAGATCGGATCCAAATGGATCCGTACCCAAATTGTAATGGATAGGCCTTGCGTTTACACGGGACTCGACGGAAACTGAAAATCCTTTGTTCGCATTTCAAAGAGGGGAATCAAAGATGAGACAGAGTCTATTAGAGTGCAAAATTTCAAGGGATCTGATCAAAATAAGAGAAAAGGTTTACTAGAGCGCTGCTAAGTGTTCATAAAATCGAAATGGATCCGATCTCGTGTAAACGCCAACAGTTCTGGATCCGATCCCGTGTAAACGCCCCTCAAAAAGTGGATCGGATCCAAATGGATCCGAACCCATTTGGATCCGATCCCTTGTAAACTGGGCCTAAGAGAATTTCATTTTGTGCGTTTTTTTAAGAAATGCTTTGAGAGATAATACGCAGAATTTCATAAGCACTGCTCGCAGTTACTGATATTCATTTCTCTGCATTTTTGCATGAGCCAAATTAAGTGCTAAGAGATCTTCCTTATGAAACTCTACGACATAGCGTTCAGACTAAATATTTTATGGCTCAAAATATAGTTTATACACTTCTTTTTCCAGACGGGATATACTATCAACAATAATATTTAATCGTCAATTTTTCTTTATCTTAGAATAATAGATCTGCTGGCTTGAGCTGCGTTTCTTGGAACTATTCATCAACGTAAGTATACTCTTTTTGATAAAAATCTCCCGGGTTGGGAAGGTAGCCTCTTAATTTTTAGGACATTTTGGCTGCAGTAAAACTCGGTTCTTAGTTTTTGGTGATGTGAGTGTCTTGTTTCTTAATAGCAACATCATCATGCACCAACTTGGCAATTTTCATTTTTTTAGGAGTTCTCGCTCTGGTGGTTGGTCGACAGTTGGCTGTATCACAATTCCTAATGATGATAATACAATTGAATGTCATTGTAACCATTTGACATCATTCGCTGTCGTTAGATTTGTTGATTTGGTAAGGATCAGTTTGATTAAAATCAATTTTCAAATTTAGAGTATGATTTCTAATTATTCAGCGAAATTGCCTCGAATGATTGACAGTCTCCAAGTAAACGGCCGGTTTGCAAATAGAGTTTTTCCTGAGGGAGGTAACAGGGTAGTGGTACCATGGTACCAGAGGGATAGTACCTGGTACAACATTGTGCAAATGTGGTGGAACCTGGTAGCAAAGGTAGGGATACCGGTACCAAGCTTATATGAGTCGGCACCAATAAAAATTTCGTCTATGGACGATTTTAGAATTCCTAGAACAAATTTTTAGCTTTTAACAGTGCAGACAGTGACACAGATGCCACGGTGACGTGCTCAGGAATAGTTTCGTGTTGCCCATTGGTCTCAAGAGGAACTGACATAGACCTCTTTTCAGATTTCGTCATATTCATGATTAACTGTACTATATTAATAGCTCCTTCCCCCAAAATTGGTGGTACCAATACCTTCAATTTGGGTGGAACCTGGTACCTTATATGAGTTGGTACCGTTACCAAAGAGTCCCCCTGTCACCCCCCTCTTTCCTGTAGATTTTTCGGCTAATCTGCACTTTAGCGGACCAACCTTCAAAATCAGCACAATTTGTGTCATGGTGTAAGGGTTAGGATCAGGGTTAGGTTTTGGAAAATGAGTTTTAGGATAAGTTAGGGTCAGTTAGGGTAAGTTAGGGTTGGTTGAGGTAATCTATGGTAAAGTAGGGTTAAATTAGGGTCACTAGAGTTTGGTTAGGGTTAGTTCCTGAGAGATATGACATAAAGCTGGTCCGCTAAAATGCAATCGTCCCGATTTTTCTTAGGATGTTCTGAAAGGATGCCAATTTCCAAATAGACCTCTCACTGTAAATACCTGAGATGCATTGCTATTGAAAAGCTGCTGGACGCTCTTAACTGTGACTCATAATCAAACGCCATTATTTTGAAATGACCTCGAAATTGCTTGGTTTCGATAAGGGCCTAGTCAAAAAACACAAACACTCGTAATTTTCAAATGAAACGTTTTGGTTTGAAAGCTTCACAGTAAATGCTTAAAGCAACTAAATAGTACCTACGTGCAAGGCTTGACATTGTCACCAACAGTTTTCTTAGTATTCTTGTTTGTAAGACCTTGTTCTGTCAGGCTATGTTCCTTGAAACGCTGCTTTGAGCTTTAAGTTTCCGTCAGTCGATATCAGTCAATTGAATTTGAAAAAAATTCTTTTGGGGTTGTATTTTGTTCTGTACTTTGTGCATGATCATGTATAGTAGCCAACAGAGGGGAAAGTGCGCACACATGCGCGAAAACACGTAATTTGAGCCTCCCTAGCTCCCTAAAACAGATCCTGAAATTAGGCAACACTTGATATTTTCTTCCTAGGGCCTTGAACTGTTGATTTATTGATTTATCATTTCAAAAAGCTTATCTATGCAAACACGTCCTCGTCTCAGATTGGTCGATGACGTCCTTTTTACGCAGTTTCTGCTCTGTCATAGCAGCCTCGTTCCAAAGGGCATTCAAAAGTAAAAAAATCAGTCCGAAAAATTGCCATGATATTATGAGTCCCAGTATAAGCAGTTTCAGTTCATTGTAGTAGTCTCGTTTTGATTATTAGGGTTCACCGCAATCAATTTACTGACAGGTCTATCAGTGTGTAACTGACGATTAAGAAATTCTTTTCTTTATATCCATATAAAAATTACAATACATGCTACATCTACGTTCAACTATACTTTCTAATTACTCCACAACAATACAACACTACAGGGACGGGACCACAAGGAGCAAGAGACAATGACTACCCTGTGGCCATTAACATAAGGACATGCAAATAGATAAAAATTTAGTAAATTAATATTAGATACTAACACATCCTGGAATCTGTTCCACATTGGATGTCAGGCCAGCATAGGCGCGTGATGGCAAACGTATGCTGTCAGTTCAGGGTTTAGTTAAAGATGTCATTGGTCAATTCTCCAAACGCCTAGACTTTTTCGGACTCCCCCGTTGTATTTATTTCATTTTTGCAAATTATTCACGAATATATAAATCCTGAAGCATGCTTTAGCGGCGCAGCTATCTGATTTTTAGATCCAAGGAGGCTTGTGGTAATCAGTTCTTTATCTTCTTGTTTTTATTGCCATTGTTATTATGTTTTGATGTTTCTTTTCTTAACAGTTACCTCCCAAGATGAGTGCATTCAGAGTAGAACCACTGACCTACATCACAGTTGCGGTTTCAATGGCATTTTTGCTGTTCACATTCCTTACTTATGTTTGCTTAAGGTCAGTCATGTTTAACTGCTTCTAATTGTAAAGACTTGTTATGAAAAATTTGTCAGTGATTTTAAAGTTAAGGGCTAAGATTTCTTTTAGTTGTCGATAATTGTCTGTTTAGTTAGAGTGCTCAATAGCAGGGCATGAAAGCCCACCTGACCATGTGACCGGGAGGTTGCAGGAGGTTTGCCATTGGTAGCATCCTGCAAGAAATTCTTCAAACTATATCTGTTTCAAGCAAGCAGAAATACCCTATCAAGTGGTATCTCATTTGCCACTTATTTTCTTATTGTATATAACGGGACAAATCAAAACAAAACTTACTTGATAGTGCCTGTTGCCTCCATGCCCAACTATCTTTAGTTTCTTGTTTTGAGTTCAAACTCTACCTGCATCTTATTTTTTGTATCTGACGCGTGTTTAAAAGCTACGATTCTAGCATATCATTTATTGTATGACAACAAAGATCAGTAGTACTATATCTAAGTGTATTGATGGTTACGTTTTGGAAGATAAGGAGTGTAGGGCGAAGCTAGATTCCCCTGGTTGGAGCGTATTTCCATTTTCATCGTGCAGGAAGTTTAAGTATGAGTTTTGTTCGGTCGCATGAACCAAAGTATTTTTTCATGCCTTGCTCAATAGGTTATCGAAATGAACATTCAGGAATTCTTAACCATGAAGGCTACGCTTGGGTCTGCATAATTATTCTATATTTTGTAACGTGTTGAAAGCTGCAGCAATTTTTCAAAAGTCCTGAGATCCTTGGCTAGATCCCTTTAGATAAGCTTGCCCACTTTGCAATAATCTACATGGTGCATTCATTCAGAGTTGTTTCCTTTTTCAGCCAACTAAGATCAAATGCCAATTCAATCCACAAAAATCTTTGTGCAGCATTATGCCTAGCAGAGCTTGTTTTCATTGTTGGGATAAACAGAACTTCGGATGCGGTAAGAAATCACCATATTTGATACAAGCGTACTCTTTCTTTCTTATGTAACTTGTTAAACGCGGTTCTGATACAAGAACGTTTTCATTGGGGGCTCATTTTCACGTTTGACACACAAAAAAATACAGCATACATAGATTCAAAATTTGCAATTCGGTGAAAAAGTAGATGTAAATTCTTGACCAATTTCTTTGATCGAATGGCTTGAAAGAAGCTTTAGCTACTTTTTTATAAATTATAGTTTTACAATAATGCTATAATACCGTTATACTATACTAAAACCAACTGTTTACTGTCATGATCTACCGGAGCGAGACAAAAGTTCCCACTTTTGAAAATCCATAGCATCAAGACTGCATCAGGGTTTTGAATGATTAAAATTTGATATAAAAGCCGAAAGACTGAAGTATTTTTGTGATTTTTCTTGTTGTCTTACGAGGACTAGAGATACAAGTAAATTCAAGTTTACAAAACTTACACCGTTGAAAAATGACTGAAAAAAGGGCGTAAGACATTGATCAAATCGTAAGGACTCTCCTCACACAACAATTTGCAATGGGCGCCGCACCTCTCCGAAGAGTTTTAAGAGATAGATTATCAAGCAAATACTAAAGATTTTTAATCCCATGGCAATAAATGTGCAGAGGATATCTCTCACCCATAAGAAGTCGCAGTTGCTTTGTTGTTTTGTGCGAGGAGCTCTTTATGATTTGATCGATGTTTTTGGCCCTTTCTCAATCATTTTGCTACCATAAATTTTTTACAGTTGAATCTACCTATGTTTCTAGTGTTTGTAATAGATAGCGAGAAAATCACAAAAATATTTCGATCTTTCGAAATCGTAGCCGGCAGAGAGTGACAGATTCTTACGGACTTCCATGTATGCCGTGATTCCTCAAAAAATTAGAAATTCTGACTGTTCATTAAAGCTTTTCAAAATCTTGCTTGAATTCTTGAAAAGAAAAACATTCTAATTTTGAAATGCTGAAGAGTTCTGGAAAATCCAAACGGTAGAAGTATAGCAAATATCTGAAGTTTCTCTGAAGCCATCAATTTCAAAGAAACAGGTCATAGAACTTTACACCAAATTTTTGTAAAGAGTACAGTGGACTCGAGTGCCAATTGCAATATCTCCTCTAAGAAGTCATTCTTCACTCGTTTATTATTAATCATCGCTTTGATCTACCGTAGACTGTTTGCCGTATCATCGCAATACTTCTCCATTACTTCTTCTCATGTGTGTTCTCATGGATGTTAGTTGAAGCTTTCCATATGTATCGAATGCTGACTGAGAAGAGAAATGTGAATTATGAAGAGATGACATTTTATTATTTCATTGGATGGGGTAAGATTAATACTTTGCAATGTCTTCCAAAGGAAATAGCTACGCTTTAATAGAAACCACGCTTTTTGAAAAAACAGATGTGTCGGTCATGCGACTCTTTGTTGTGAACATCTGTAAGCATCGCAAAACAGGCAACTGCTGAAAAATGAGACATAAATATGCGAGCTGACGTTGAGAAATGTTCTTGTGATATTGTTAACTATTGGATGATTCTGAGCCTGAATATTCTTATAAACATTATTCTTATAAATATCGAGTGTAGAAAGTTTGTTTGTTTTCAATTTGTTTTGAGTGGGCTTGTCAGGATTTCTGGCTACTGAGAGCTAATTTAGGCACACTATGCATGCCGCATCCAGGCATGGGATCCCTGGTATAACGTCCTTTCGGAAGGACGACGAGGTGGGTTGTGACGTCAGGTCACCCATCCGGAGCTTGACCTCACTCGACCGAGCTTAACTTAAGCCACCTAACAAAAACTGTTTAAGCCACTCGGCCACTCACCCTGCAAAGCAGAGTTATTGAGAATCACATATTTTTCCGTCGTTCCTGATTAAAACATGTTATACAGATTAATTTGTTTATTTTATAGGGGCTCCAGTAATTGTGGTAGGAGTGACTGCTGGCCTTGTTCCACAAGGATATGGAAATAAACAGTTGTAAGTTGACATCTTTTTTTATATATTATTTGTAAGAAAAATTTTTAATGTAGCACTGTGCCAGCTTTCATTTTACATTTTCAGCATTTTATTTTTCGTTCTCTTTTTCAAAAGTTAAGAACTGTTTTGCTAACATGTTCCTTCCAGTATATCAGCGTTGGTATATAATAGATACTTCACTGGCCAATTTTGAATTCGTGGTTTCTTTTAGCTGCTGGGTATCAACTGGTGGAGATCTACTATGGACGTTCACTGCTCCAATTATGGCAATGGTTGCGGTAAGTCCTAAGATTTTGCCGTGGGTGACCAAAACATGGTCCGGAAAATTCTGTTTTGATTCTTTAAAGGACAAGTCCGGGGTTGATAAAATTGTTGTTAAAAAGCAACCTTCCCAACTGCTGAACACCAATCGTGAGTTCTTTCCATGTTTTGATGCCTCGTACTTTCATAAATTGGTTAATGAATGTTCGTAAGTTAGGCCAAGCATCATCGCCATTTTTTATTTTGTACAAGTGTGTGAAGGCACGATAAGGAGGCTAGCAATGTGAGTGGTTTAATACCAACACATTTGGCAGCCTCGTTCAAGTCAACATGAATTTATGTCATAGAAGTTGACGTAATTTCGCACTTCTTAACAGATTTTAAATATGTAGATTCGTAGATTAAAAGAGAAAAATATTGAAAAAGTACTACACACCATTCACAACAGTGTAATCTCTTGAATAATGAACAATTATAGTAAAGTAATTATATTCTTTACTACTATACATTTGTTGATTTGTACAAAAATGGCAAAGATTCTGCAGTGACCAGCGCTCCAGTGCTTTTAGGGTTCGCGTAATCAGTCTTAATTAAACAAATAATTACTCATATCCGTATTTTTCACCTTTCTTTTTTGTCTTAGGCCAATTTCTTGATTTTTCTGATTGCTTGCGTCACATCATTAAAAAGAAGCTACTCTGCCAAGGAAGCGAAGCACAAATCCAGGTTACGGTCAGTATGATTTTGTTTACAGCCTTAATTATTTTTTTCGTTCAACTCTTACTGCACTAAGTCTAACCATCTTTTAGTGATTTTAATTTCTGAAGATTTTGGTCTCGCTGATAATGCCCGTACTGTAGTGGTACCCAGTGACGTCATAGTGACGTTATAGTGACATCATCAGGCGCAAAGAATCTGTACCCTCTAACGTCACGTTCAACGAAAACGGGGCTGCTGTCTTGTTTTTGCTTCTTAGGGCCTGTTCATATGGAGGCGAGCCAGCCCGCCTACCGGGCTGGAGCTCTTTGCCGAGATCTCACCTCATCCCTAATTCCAATACAAAACTTGATTTCTGTTCATATGAGTAGGCGGGCTGGCCCGCTTAGCGAGATCTCACTGGTGTAGTGGCGAGATCTCGGTAGGCGGGATGAAAATTTTCCCATATGAACACTCCATCCCGGCTACCGAGACGAAAATGTCGCCATTGCTCATGCGCTGCGGCTCTAAACAATGGGCACGTGTCTCATTTTGGACACGTGTCAAATTTCTGTCTCGGCAAGTGGGCTGGAATTTCTCGATATGAACACAAGATGAAAACTGTCTCGCCTACCGGGCCAGCCCGGTAAGCGGGCTGGCTCGCCTCCATATGAACAGGCCCTTAATCGCTGCTAGCCGCTTTGTCGTGTGCTGATGGAGAAATTGCGACTGATTGCAAGAATATTTGGTCTAACTTCTCAGAATTTATCAAATTTACAACCGTTGCGAACGTCAAAATTTGGAGAAGAGTTGATAGTACGCGACTTCGCGGCAGCAGTTGGTAAGTCCATTTTGTAGCATTACTCATACAAACCTCAGCATTGTCCCTTAGAATAGGCAACTCCTGTATATAATTTACATCGAATTTATTTTTTCTCAGGTTTGGAATTGCAACCTCCATGTTTTTATTGCCAATGTTGTGTGGAACGTTTGTCGTTGGACTGCTTTCAGTCAATGTGAAGATGCAAACATTCAATCTTATGTTCTCTGCCTTTGTGATCATACAGGTAAATCAATCAATCGCTCGTGTAATCAGTGATCCGATCAATCGATCAGTCAAAGTAATCAATCAATCGTTGTTATCTGTTTTCCTCACTCAATCAGTTGCCGGACTGACCTTAATTTATGTCAGTTTTATTTCTTTAATTGTGGGTTAGCTGTAAGTCATTTATGCATTGATCGATGTTTTAGCCCATTTTTCAGTCATTTTGCAACCATGAAATTTTTGTAAAGTTGAATTTACCTATATTTGTAGTGCTGGTAGGACAGCAAGAAAAATCACAAAAATACTTTGATCTTTCGGCTTTTAACTAGAATTTGAATAATTCGAATCCGTGAATTAGTCTTGGTGTTATGAATTTTCAAAAGCGGGAACTTTTTTCTGGCTCACCCGGTATACATTCTCGTATCTAAGTTAACCGTTTTATTTTGTAACGAGTATTGGTGGAAACAAATTTGCATGAAAAGTGAATTGCAACGATAAGAAATCTCGAAAGCCCCACGCTTCTTCAACTCACCCGGTGTTTTTTATTCGATTTGATTTGTTAGGTCAGGACACGTATGAAAAGCGCCCTCTTTGTTTTGAAACTAATAACAGTATCTTTTTCTCATTTCAGGGACTGTACATCGTTACTTTTTACGTAATCTTCAACAGAGAGGTAAGTCCTATAATTTCAATGCAGCCCAACATAACCCTCATCTACTCTGTCGTCGCAAAACACAAGCTAGGAAGTCACACGTTGCTTATTTCTGAAAGTCGTGGCAATCTTTCTTACCACCTTTGTCCGCATTATACAGTACTTTGGATTTTATATTCATGTGATATTCTGATTGGTGAATTCTCTCATCTGACACTGATTACAGAAGTTCCAGAGACAAGTTCTGAGACTGAAGAAACTTTAGAGACTTTATCAAGGCTGTTTCATCTGGTTTCAGGTCAGAGCAGAATACAAGAATGCATACATCAGATGGAAGACTGGAGACAAGTCATATGGAAAGAAAAGACCGCGTGTTGTATGTTGTTTCTCCATTTATTTGCAATGGTCGAGCATTAAAGTCTGTCTGAGGTAAAGGTCTGACTCAAGATGTCATGTGGTATAAGGTGTCATTTGATTAGATGTCACCTGAGGTTTTACGACAACGCAGAAATCAACTATGCAAACACTGTAGCTGTGTGTTTATTCGCGGCCATTTTTACATGACATCCAACTTGAGAAAGACTTCCATATTGATGGGCTGTGTCATATTTTCTAGGATTTCCTTGTGGATTGAGGTTTTTTATAAGTCCTTTCCTGAAGCAACCGTGATGTTTTTAGGAGATCAACTTATGCTAACGGATTATGAGCATAAATTTCAAACAAATTATTTGAAATGTTTCTATGCCAAGCTCTGATTTAGACTTGTCCCAAAGTCCGTCTGACCGATACCTTTTCACACATTACCCGGCTCCGCCATTCCAACATTCCGTCATGGAAGTGCCTTGACGGAATGTTGGAATGGTGAATCCAGGAACAGCCATAAAGGGAGCTGTCAGATGGATTTAGCTGATTTGAAACAAGCCACGGTAGTTTACCTCAATCTTGCATAATTCTTTATTCGATTACGTGTCATTTTTTGTAGAAACGAACACTTCTAGTAGACAGCTCGTACCGAGAGCAATTTGCCCACCTCACAGCGACGTTCAATCTAAGTACTTCAACGACAGATAGCAGTACAGACGGGGGTCGTGTATTCTCCAAACGAAGGAAGGGCGAAAGAGGTAAGGAACAAAGGCCATTAACATATTTTTTACGGCATTCTATTGATAAGATCCATTTTCGCCACGGAGAAAGACTTAGGGATTGATCTGCCCAGCATTTCTAATTATATACTATACTTGCATACAGTTTACTAAGGATATAAATTTTAGTTATGAAACCTTTTCTTTTTAAGTATTTGATAAATTGGTGTAATAAAATGATATAAAAGTAGCAGATGCAAGGAACGAAAATGTCTAATTTATTGGCACTTCGAGGCCTTTCAAAGCTGTGTTATCATCAGAGTGTGACATAGATAGTATTGGTAACATAGTTGACACTGATGATAACAAGGCCTGAATGTGCTAAAAACTTGGACTTCTCCGTTTAGTGCACTTGCAAATCATATGAAACTTTTCTTTCAAAGCATTATTTTCAAGGTTTGGTAACGTCAGTTTGAGGAACTTATATGTAATATTTTGAATTTCTCCAGCAAGAGATGTAGGAAACAGGTTAGGAAAATTTTGACACTGAAAACATGGCAACATTTTGAAAGATTAAGAGTGTGCTTGATTGGTACCGATTCTGAAAACGGTAGATTGGAAGACTCGGAATTTGTGTTTGATTGACTCTCCAATGCCGAAAACGGCAGGTTTGGCAAGTTTGGTACGCCTGCTGAACCTTCTGCTCCAAAAGGCAGAATGTTTGGCAGACTTTGGAGAGATTCTCGATTTCATTTGCAGAACTCTGAAAACGAGGCGACTGTGCTCACGTTGCTACGGGTAATCGGTAACGTTACTCTTTGTTGCTAAGCACCAGACTCGTCTTCCTATTTTTCAACTGGAAACCTCGTCGTCGCCAGGATAAATCTGAAGCATGCTGTTTTGAAGTTTTTTGTGTTTGATTGGGAACTGTGTTTCCGTCTCTGCGAAGTCTACCGTTTGCAGAATTTGGTAGGTTTGGAATTACCAATCAAGGACACCCTAAGAGAGATTGAGATTTATGAATCCATCTAACGTTATTTTTGGTTGTCTATTGTAGATCTTGCCAGTTCAACGCAACCGGACTCATCAGATACATCCGACGAAGAAACCAGCAAAGATCCGGACACGGTTCCATCTGACTCTTCGGAAACAAGTGAAGATGAAATGCCAAGTATGTTATTTTTAATAGGCCAAATGTCGTCGCCATTTTGTATTTCGTACGAGTGCGCAAATGCGCGATAAGGAGGCTGGCAATGTGAGTGGCATATCAACGCATTTAGCAGCCTCGTTCAGGTTAACGTGAATTGACGTCATAGGAAATGACGTTATTTCGCGCTTTTCGCAGATTGAAATATGTAGCTTTTCAGATAAAAAGAGAGAAAGATTGAAAATATTGAAAGCACACCATTCACAATTAAGTAATCTTAAAAATAATCAACAATTATACGAACCCCGGATTTGTCCTTTAAACTGACCAAGGGATTCTTAATTCTGTATTGTTTGTGTTAAAACTTGCCTCAGTTGCGAACCTTTGAAATTTAAATTTAAAACAGGCATAATCATATGCATAGGCCAATCCCCAGAAATTGTTTGCTTATCTTAGAGACATATTGTCCAGTTTTACTACCCCGTCCTTTTGGCTTGCAAACAGTTTGTTGATTTCGGAGAAGCATTGTGGTGTTCGTGGTCAATAGCTTCGCAATAGATTCGTTCTGTTCGCTTATTTTCAACACCATCTGCAGACCAAATCGGTGCTGTCATTTGCGCAGTATGGAAAGTATGACATAAATCTCATTTTTGGGTAGCAAAAACAACATTATTTTCATGATAAATTGACTTAATAATGTAAATTCAATATACCAACCAGCTTGTCACGTGACGTAGCTATATCTATCATTGGAGGACACTTAGAGGGCGAGGGGATTCCATCACCCTCCGACTTTGGTAAGAGCGCAAATCTGTTGTTCGAAAACTATGAAAATAAACAACGATCTTTAACAGATTGTAATACTAATTTAGTTCGAAATATATATACTGGTTTTATTGTAAATTATTAATATTGTAAGTTTTTAGCATGGCCCCCTGTAAATCAGTTATTCTAACTGAGGGGCTACCATGGGTAAATGATATAAAATCGATCAATCAATCAATCAATCAATCAATAAATAAATAAATAAATAAATAAATAAATAAATAAATAAATAAAATTAATTTTTAACTGAAACGATGGTTTTGCTTCGCAATATTTAGCAAAGTGTCCGCTATTCTGATATTTATTTGCTGAGTCCCATGATTTTATGAAGCCCTTGCTGCACAAGTTGCTATTGACCACAATCGTAAACATTTTGACAAGAATTTTTGTCAGCAAGTTCAGTACGCAGCACTCTCTGACAGATGATATTGCTAGTTTTCTACTGTATTGCATGCTCTGTATTCATTTTCATACTGTCCATTTTCTTGCAGTGCCAAAGCCAAAGAATTCCCAAAAGAATGTAAACGGTGGAGGCGTAGCGTCACCAAATTCAACTCGCTCATCAAATTCGAATTCAAAATCTTCAAGTGGTTCCAAGTCGCCAAATGGGGGCAAAGCGGCAAGTGGTGGGGCCAAATCACCCCCAATGAATGCAGCAAGAACACCCGATTTCAAAGTTGCCAACCAAAAGAAACTTAGAAGTAAGATTTGTCAATGCTTTGAAGTTCTCGAATATTCACGAAAGGAGCAAGGCTGAATTTTGTATAATAATCAATTTCTTTAAAGTTGGCTAGTACATAGCTAAGTATAGTAAAAACACTAAAATTGCTAATTAAGGCCAACTACTTAAAAATATACAATTTATAAAAAAGTGTGATAAAATGGTTTGATATAAAAATAGCAGATAAAATGGTTTGATGCAAGAAATGACATAAAATGTAGATAATAAAAAGCCCAATCATAAAAATTCATAAAAATCCGACGTTTGGAATAAAAGGTCGACATAGTCTGCAAGAGCATTCTTCACCGTGCCACTTTTTTATCTTTGATTTAAACAATGAGAGAGATTCAGTATTCCTTATATCTTGAGGGAGGGAAAACCAAAGTTGAGGCCCTCTGTATCTGATGGATTCAGATCCAAAATGTACGGTCTTTATACTTGGTAATACAAATTCATTGTTATTTCTTAGGTTATAAATATTATCTCGCTCTCTGAAGATCTCATTCATAAAAGGAGGGTTCAGATTGTTCTGCGTTTTAAATATTTCTGTCATTAGGGTTTGTAAATTCTTCGTGTGGATAGTAACCGCTTTATCTCTTTCTAATAAAACGTCAAAACTAGAATCATAATCTTTGTAAGCAATTCTTAAAGCCCTTTCGTGTATCTTATTAATTTTGTTATTCAAATACCTGCTGTGGAACATCCAAGCCAACTGGCAGTATTGGATGTTCCACAGCAGGTATTTGAATAACAAAATTAATAAGAATACAAAGGGTAAAGCAAAGGGTTCAGCTATCCGAGAATACAACGCGATCGCCTTCCTGAAGATTGATTTTACAGCTCTTAGTGCAAGGCAAAGCATTGTAGTCAGCTGCGCTGAAGATGTGAAACTGCTCTTTAGGCCCAGAAATCGCGTTACCTTGATCAGGCTTGTATCTTCTGTTTTACAAAATTCGCCGTTGCTCATCAAAGTTCGTGTTTTCTACTTGCATTTATAGATCAACTTTGCAATTTTTAAGTAGTTTTATTGAGATTTTTGGGTCTGCTCTGTCTTTTCTAACAGAAATTGACAGTCAAAATTGTAAATGCCCAGCCATCGGCATTTGGTCTTCCAGGTTTGAGTTCCATGAATTACGTGAGACTTCAGCTTTGATCTGTGTTAGTTTTTGGCCTCAGTTTTCATGATGAATTTTCACGAGACATTTCAAAGCTGATCTTTTATGGCAGAGACTTCATTTTTACTTTACGGATGAAGTTGCATTGACTAGTTTTCTAATAATTGCTATTTTTCTTCTGCAGCCGCACCCCTGTATGCCTCGGATGGACCAATGCATAGTACACCATCAGGTAAGCTAATTTAGCGTTCCAGCCATTGTTATGTGTCCCACGGGTAGACATTCTTCAAAGTCTTCAAATTCTTACCAAGGTGTTTTGAAATTGATCCTTTGAGACAAAGTGATAAATAGCAATCTTAGATCATGCTCGAGCCCCCAGGGGGACTCCCTGTTAGTAAATGAGGGGAGGGGTCAGACACTTCTTGGGTTTGGGAAACACTGCCAAGTATACCTTTGGGTACGGTGTTTGGTGCAAAATCGATATGTTTTTTGGGGTTGCTGATGAGATAATTTAACAATGTGAGTACTAAGCTGAGTTTTTCATGAAAATGCTATAAAACCTCTAGTCGCTATTTCCTGTGAAGCAATGAGTACATTTTTGCGATCTAAAAATATCCTAATTTGGGTTTTTTCAAAAATATGCTGTGTGCTGTGTCACCTTCTAATAGGGAGTTTTCCCTGGGGTCAAACCTTGGAAGGTGAATGAGTGTGCACCTGTGGATTGTTGATGTTCCTTGTTCAACCTAAAAGCGCCTCGATTTGGTGTAAGTCTCCTTTCGATCAGCGATTACTGGGACTCATTGCAATCAAGCTAGTTTACATCTGGAATTGAAAATATCTTCACTTCCAGACAACTCGGATAATTCAGAGAAACGAAGCAAAAGGTGGCAAGGAGATGATGACAACCCAGATCTTGATGTTACTGACGTCACAGTTATGAATGAAGAAATGGACGGACCGGAAGATCCATTGTTAGCATCGCTGAAGAGACAAAGGGCGGAACAAAGCAGTAGTAGTGATACAAGTGAAGTTTCATCACTTCCATCTGTTATCAGGTAAGACTTATGCCTTTTCGTCCCTTGTTTCCCTGCGTTCTTTGATTTGCTGATATCACTTGGTCAATAGGGACTCATAATATTACGCTTATATAATGGGCCCACTTTTTCGAAATGGCCTAAAGAGGCGGGAGTTCTCGTACACCCAACAAAATCGCTTCAAAATCTGGTTTAAAGAGCTCGAACATTGAAAAGCGATTTTTCAGTACAAAGAATGATGTTAGGTTGACCTACAAAGCGCAAAATGCATACCTTTCAGGCAGTAATCTTCCTCTGTAGAAGCATAATAGATCCATCGAAGCTGCGAGAACTCCAGGCTTCTTCAACCGTTCTTTAAGAGCAACAACAACAACATTCTGAATAGCGGCCCCTGATTGGTTAAAAACTGAATTCTAGCGATTTGATTGGTGAATACGGAACCATCCTACGCGGGCCTAAAGTGGGCCCACTATTTCAGAGTAATGTTATTAGTCCCTCTTGACCAAGGAACGCAGGGAAACAAGGGACGAAAAGGCATCAGTCTATTATCAGGTAAGTCTTTCTTGTTCCGCAAATTAGTTATCCTCATCTCCTATTCACAGTATCAAATAATTTCCTGGTCTGCTGTGATCTTTCATTTGTCTAAACTTAACTCCTGTAGTCCAAAATCTAGCTTTTTCGTTGAAATCATCGATGCCATGAAAAATCATTTCTACATTCAATATCCAAGAATCCTTCCGCTCTGCTTCAGGATCAAATGAACAAAATCCGTCATGCAGGTCTTTAGATTTATCCTTCTTTTGGTATAAAATCATGACTGCCCTTATCGCAAGGCGACAGTTTGCCCGAGTAGTTTCTGGGCAACTTTTGCGGCTTTGTTTGTTTTGATTTACTGGTTGAGAGAATTTGTACTGTCTGCTTTGTTTGAATCCCGAGTAACTGATGCTGTCATGTCACAATATTTGTCCTTGCGATAACGAAGATTCATTGACTGATTGAAGTTCTAAAACTCATGTCTCGTGAGGTTGAAATTAATTAATTTTTTGTTCTTTTTACTTAGGCTTGGTCCAGGTGGAAAGCCTCAATCGATCTTGAAGAAGAAGTCAAAATATGGAAATGTCACAGATTCAGACAGTGAACGAAGAGGAAAAGTCAGAGTTCGAATATCAGATAAATCGAAAAAACCATTGGTTAATCTCAATAGGGATCAGTCAGAGTGAGTCCTTTCTTCTGAAGTCTGTGTTAATTTAGATGTTACGTGAAAATACTCGTGAAGAATGATATTGGAATGGTTTTGCATGGGAAGTGTTTGCGTTATCGCGAATCTCACGTAGTATCAAATTTGAGACAATCTTTTGTTAGTCAGGAATATTTCGAGGGTTTAAAGACAGGCGAAAGGCCGCCGGGGCATCTTTTAGTGTTCAAATTAATGGATAATGTGACTGCTGATTGCCTACGTAAGTTTCTTGTATCCCTGCAGCTAACCATGCTAAGCAGGAACTCGCAGTGTAACAATCAAAAGATGAATTGCTTAGGCCCCTTGTATCCCTAGGAACATCACTGAAATCAAAGAGCACAGGGACACAAGGACTCAAATAGTAAATGTACGTTTGACTCAGGAGACAAAAAATACAAAAAGAGGAAGATGACATATACGTCTTCTACTAAGACCCTTCCTTATCTCGCCCAACCATGTTTCTGTCGCACAAACCGTGTTTTGTACTGATAACAACTACAGTACCTTCCTGTTTTCTTTTTTCATCTTTTTCTGTTATACCAGCACCTCTAAGGGGACCATTATGGAAATAAGGTCAGCTTGACCCTTTAATGCTATCCCTGCCATTGTAATTAGAGGTGTTTTCCTTTTACGTTTTTAACCCTAAGGTATTGTATTGTATCTATTTTTTATATTTATTATAATAACTTGTATATATTTTTTATTGTGGCAAATGATACATACATACATACATACATACATAGCAGGCCTTGGCTGCTGTGATAATGAAGAAAAGATTTGTATTTGGTGATTTACTTGGCAGGTAGCAGCTCTGATTCTGTTTCTCTCCTTGCATTTTGGTACATTAAGTTTCACTTCTTCTTTCTCAGATTTCAAGATTCACAAGTTTGATATATCAGAGCAGAAACATGTGAAGGTCTTCAACAGGTCTGGTAGAAGAGCACCAATAAGGGCAAGTCAGAGCTGTTTAACTTGATGCTCAAATTTTAAGTGAACAGTGAAAAGGTAAATTTTGAGATTGTTGAAGAATTCACAAAGAGTGGTGCCTCTGAGACTGCCAGGACAGCCCACCTGCACTTAAGGCTGTGGATTTTCATTCTTTTCATTGCCAGAAGAATTTGTTTGTTGCGGAAGATTTTTTGGCTGGATAAACTTCTTTGCATAGATGGTCGATTCTTGGAGAAGCGAAGAACTTATATACAGATGTGAACTTATTTCCATATTGTTTGCGAAAGAAATACAGCACTTCTTCGATGACAAGGCAATGCAGTTCAGTAAGAACGGGTGTGGCAAATTTTCTCAGTTGAGTGCCCCCGGGGTTTTATTGAAACGTTTACTTTTTCAGGGGGCTATATGACACTTTTTTAAAATTTGAAATTTTATGAAGAATCGCAAATAGTCTAGGCTTTAAATCCAAAAAAATTTCGACTCCCTCCACTCAGCAACAGCCGTTGACAAATCCCAGGGACAGAACAGGGGAAACTGATTTCCATGGACTGTGTGAAAAAAGCAAATCTTTTAGCCTTTGTCCCTTAGTAATCAAGACTTAACCCCTTAATTTTGTTAAAGGAGTTGATGATGAGAAACACCTTAAAGCAGGAAGGATGAATTTCTCAAACAAAAGATTCGCTCTTCCCAAACGACAAAACAATTTGTTGTTGTTAAGAATAGATTTCACATCTTTGGGTACCCTCAACCAGATCAAAATGAACAGATGGCTGTTTAAACAGAATTGTGTCCTCTTGCTTTATAAAATTTTTACCCTCTTTCTTTGAAGCTAAATTGAGGAAAATACAGTGTGATAAATTACAAGGCAAAGCAAAGCGAAAGCGAGTATGATTTAGATACAGAATTCAAACATTTTTAACGGTCTCTGAAAAGAATAGCAAATATTTGTCAGGGAAAGCGAAGGCACCCGAAAAATTGCCTTTCATTGAATGTCCTTTGTTGCTGTAACTGATGATGCTTATATGTCAGAGGTACACGAAGAAGTAACTTTTTTAACTGTGTGTGAAAACGTTGTAGATGTTTAGTGTGAGGACGATCGTAGATTTTTTATTTTGATGTAAGGGCGTGATTAAATGGGGATGGTGCTGATGGGGGTAGGCAGTACCGGGGGAGTTTGGTCTCATAAAGCGGTAGCTGGAATATGCAATCCTATACATAACATAAAAGAAACCGTTGATTATGAATGCCATTTTCATACAAAGAAATAATGCAGAATTTCCAGGTGACAAAGATCCTGTTTTGAGGTCCATATAGTTTTTGGAATAAAGCTTGTCTGAATTTGCTCTGTTATGAGTTTTTGCTCAAGGTAAGATTGGTCTATCACACGAAACTATTAGTTGTCTACATGTTCTTGTAGCATATTAAGCATTGTATTCAGATATACAATTCTTTATAATTGAAACCGTTTTAGAGCAGCATGAATCAGTAAAGAGCACATCTACTAGTAGATTACAAAGTTGAAGAACTTCACAAATATAACGGTTTAATTTTATCTATGACACAGATCTCAATAATTTTTACTATCATATGTGAACGATTACGGATAAGATTGTCAACGCATGGTAAGGCATATTTTTGCACCCCGAGTTCCCCTTACCCCATCTCTTTGTAAAAATACTGGCACCAGCCCCATGCCACAGGCAATATTAACCTTGTAATGCTTGGATCCGCTGTTCTTCTTCATTGCCAGTAAATGCCTGTCATATTACAAATAATTATGAATTGATTTTAGATTTAGTTGTGTTTAGGAATCATTTTGATGCCGCTTTTTAACTCGGGAATTTTCGTATTCGCTAATGTTTTATTCATGGGAGACTGTTTTGAGGATAGCTAAAATTTCCATTTGATCAACCTTAAACGTTTTGGCCATTGGATATACTTTACAGTAGACTTAAAACAATGATGGCTAACTTACTGCTTATTAACGCCTGCTATTTACAATTTACATTATGTACAATCTAATTAAAGCTATCAATGTAGAAACTCTACCTTACAGGATAGAAACAAGTTGAAAGTATACCCTGTTAGAAACCCAACCTTTGGAATATATTTTTTTGCAGAGCCTACGGATGCAATTACGACTGTTCCAACATTTAATTGGCTTTTGGAGAAAAAGGGGCCTAAGCAGCCTCGGCAATCTCATGAATGAATATTTGGCTTTATAGTTTTGTTGTTGTTTGTAAAGGTAGTTTAAGGGTCTGTGTCATTTAGCCGTTGTTTGTCGCCATTTTCATGGCCCATAAGAATGGCGAGAACAAAGGCAAACCAATAGGCGATACGCACAAGGCATCACGCACGTGGATCTAATTCACCTTCGTTTCGCTCGTACAGTTTTATGTACTGTCGCGGACTGCTGAAACTGATAGATAAGGCTCATAAATGGGTCTGTTTCATCCAGCATGCCTTGCACATGCTGTCTCTTGGTTTGCCTTTGTTGTCACCATTTTCATGGGCCATGAAAATGGCGACAACAAAGGCGAACCAAGAGACGACAGTGCAAGGAATGCTGGATGAAACAGGTCCTTTAATAAACCTTGTTACCCAGGGTCCTTTGCAGGCACGCTAAATTTCAGATTGGCTGGAAATCTATTTATGCCTGTTCGGATACCATGGGCACACATTGCAGTAGTGGAGCTGATGAAAACTTAACTTATGTTGAATTTTAGGTCAGTTCAACTACTGTCAAAAAAAGTTTATGCATTTGGCGGGCTATGAAATAAAAAATTAATATTACGGCCGCTATTCAAAACTGAAATGTTTATCTATCAGTCAAAGGCTAACTTACATGAGAAACCTTTGTTTGGTAATATCACTCGTCATTTAGACACTGAAATTGGGAAATTGCTGCATAGGGGCATATTTGGGAACATATTTGGAATCCCATATTCCATTCTGGTCCATATTTCACTTGCTATAGAAATTAAAATTCAGGCCTGAAAGTAACAATGAAAACTTCAATGCTACATTAATCATGGACCAGAATGTAACATGGAATTTCTGATTCCCATACCCCTTACAGGCATTTTCCTACTTCTGTGTGAATTTACCTAACAAGATGTGTTAATTTACCAAGCAAAATTTTCTCATCTGAGTTACCCTTTGACTGATAGATTAGCATTTTAGTTTTGAATATCGGTCGTATCATTTTTACTTCATAGCCTGCTAAACGCGTATACCTTTTTGACCTACCCTGTTTTGTGAACGTACAATTTCCGTTGAAACCAAGTGCGATTTTCAGCCAGTCTGAAATTGTATCATACCCGCCTCAAAGGATTCTGGATGGCAGAGGGTCATAAGGTATGGGGAAGCAATTGGATTTCAGGTAACCCTTAAGCATCATAACCCCAAAACTCTGTTGTTGAAGTTTTTTCTTTGCTGCCACCCTAGAAAGACTCACTTATACCGAAGAGTATAGACGTGCGCTATAAAACGCGAACCTTATATGGGTAGCGTCACAAAGAAACTATTCAAATGTGACATCAGCCTGAAAGGTGGACTGAAGTGAAACGTTTCATCGTCCCAATTGAACTGCACTGTTGAATGATAAAAGATCCCTTTTAAATTTATTTTTTTATCATTTTGTTTTGAAGTTATCCTCTGATTTCAGGTAGCGACTTATGACGTCATTTTGTTTGCAAATTGTATGCTTTCATCACTTTGTGCAAACAAAATCTTCTTCACTTCATCACTTTGCGTCATCAGCCGATCCTACAAAATAATTGACAACTTGAAAATGAAGCAAGGTAGCAAAAAGATTTTAATAAATGTGTGCACCATTCAATAGTGCTATTCACTACCATCATTAGAATTTTTCTCTTCAGATCACCTGTAACTGTGACACAAGCAGGAGAGAGCCCGTGATTTAGCCAATAATGAGTAGTCCATAAACGTAAAAGTCGCAGTGTATATCATGTTTTATTTATTAGCATCAACTCTTTGATGTTTATTTTCAGTATAACCTAGATACCAAGAGAGAAGTAGCACATTAGAAAAGCATTATGATTATAAAGCACTCGTTTTTCAACTGGGGGTACATATTGTATAAATAAACATCCTCTAGTGTTATATTTGCTGGCCTAGTGTATTTTCAGAGATGAGAAACTTCAAATTGTAAGAGACATTTGATTTTCTTTCCTAATGGACCTATCTCAAAATTTAAGGGCGTATGATTTTGGGCATCTTGTGAAAGCGGTAGAGTTGGTAGAAGATAAAATTCCATTCTTTTGGTACCATTCTACCGAAAACGGTAGACTTCGCAGACTGCAGATAACTGTTTGTTAAAGTCCATTCTTTTGTTCATTTTGTTTTCGATAAACTTCCCGAGAGATTCTTGACGTATTCTTTAAGGCTCTTCTGAAATCGATAGAGATGCGAGGCTTCGGAAACCTTCTGCTTCTGAAGCTGGCAGAAAACCGAGAGCATTGCTTCGTGAATGAAAAAGTTTTGAAAACATTCGAGACACTTCGTAGATTCTTTTCAACAAAGACCCAACGTGAAGAAAACACTCATTTCATCTTCAGAATAAGCAAAAGAAGGCTGATTATGAATGTGTGTGCAAAAGTTTCTTATCAAGATTCTTCGTGATACGAAAAGATCGTTTCATGTTTGAGCACGTTTTCTCTGGGTGATATCAAATTTGAACTTTGTTGCATCATATGATGAAATTTCACAAGAAAGTGTTGGTGGACAATGTAAAGAGAGGATAACAGAAGGAAAAGATTCAAAATGATGGCAAGATGTCTTTGCTAGTGAAATGGTAGTATCTTTTTACAAAAACCCTCACATGGTAGTTCATGAGCCTGAAAACTGGGTCATTTGGTAGCATTTAGAGATGAACATTTTCTACGGTTTTTCAAGATGTTTTATTGCCAAACTGATGGAACGAAGCAAGAAATTTTTCAAAATTCATTTATTATTGATGCTGTAATGACTAGATTGGTGTGCGGAGGAGTGTACCGGGTTGAAACATAATAAATGGCTTCGAATCTTAGAATACCCCTAATTGGTAGTATGTGGTTGACAAAAAGGGCCATTTGGTAGCCAATTGGTAAGACCCTCAAACTGACTGGACCCCCTGTTAGGCCACAATGGGAGTACCCCCCCCCGGGTGTTTTTCATATTCAAGTGGAATAACGTCTCATTTTAAACAGATTTTTAAGATCATTTGGGAAACGCAGCTTACTTGATTAGGAGTCGCAGGGCAAGTACAGCGATAAAAAAACATCATGTTGTTAGTTGCTTCAAGTTCATAATCAGTTCAATTTCATTTTGACAAATCCACTTTTAAGATCTTTTTTGTCTATTTTATCTTATCTTTATGTTAAGGCTGCGAGTTGCAAGTAGCGTTAGATAAGTACCTTGAATTGTAAAATTTGATTGAATAGAAAAAATAACAGGGCCGTAGGAAGTGTCTCAAATTTAAGGGGATCACAAAACTTCAAGGATACTTTTTCTTCAAGCTAAAGGGGTAGATACAAAAAGGCATTTTCTTTTACAATTGCAAAATATTGGGACAAGTCACCGCAGTACCTGATTCACTGAAGATGGAATGATCTCATGAATGAAAGAGTGTTCTTGCTTGCTGAAGACTGTAGATGGTTTACAATTAACAACACTGCTAGTTAAAATTAGCCCACTCCTTCAAAAACTGGGCGAAAACTCTAGAGAAAGTAGAGAAAAGATGGATGTTCCCCTCAAGAAGATTGTTATTTTCAAAGCAAGGAATCAAAGATGGGATAGATTCTGCTCCTTCTATCAGCTGATTTGTTTGGTTTCAGATTCATTCTGCTGGCAATAAACTCTTTGGTTGCCATGGATTTAAAATGGCTTTCAATTTGGCACCAGTGTCGTGAGGGTGTCCTGAGCTCCTTTCAATTAGTTCTCGATCATGTGATCGTTGTGATGTCAAATTCTATAATAGCCCCTCAGCTCCTTGTGATAGCTTCCTGTTTTTGCTACCCAACCAATCAAATCGCAGTAATTTCATAAATTGACCAATTAGAAGCCGAAATCTGGGAACGAGTTTTGCAAATTTTTGTTGCGGCCATATTTGTTTTCATTTGCAGCGACAGAAAAAGTTGGAGGCGGCCACGAACATGAATTGAACAAATAAATAAAATAAGTTCTTCCTTTCGCACAATAGCGGAATAGCTGCGCTAGAATATAGTACCAACATGTCTTCCCCATCACCTGGCAAGCGTCGAATGGATACAGATGTCGTTAAATTGTGAGTAACAGCGTTATTTCTGATGTGACTTCGGTAGGCCCAAAAATTTTTCTCGCGACTGCTCATCAATTGTATGAACTGAGCGCTTGTTTTGATTTTAAAATTGTTAATTTCGGATCATATTTGCCTTGTAGAATTGAGAGTAACCATGAAGTCACAATTCTCGGTGGATTAAATGAATTCTTTGTCAAGTTTACTGGACCGAAAGGCAGTAAGTTTTATGGTTGCTTGTATTTCTGTCCCGTTTGTGCCCCCGACAAAAGACGACAGGTCATTTTGATTACAGTGTTATCCCGACATCAGTTATTATCTATCTTCCCAGAGCTTTTAATCTCACTTTAGATATTCAAAGCTTGCTTGGCAACCTCCGTAACCATCAGTCAAATTTTAGTGCCATTCTTTTACCACTTCATATTTTGTGTACAGCGTTCTCGAATTTCTTTCCTGTTTGTGTGACCGCCCTGTTTGTGTTGATTTTTAGCACCCTGTCACGCTAAAAGCGTCCATAGTTAAAACAGGAGTAACTCCGCCAATAACTGCCTAGATAGGTGAAGATTCTAAAGTGGAACTCAACTTCTTGGAGACATACAGCGCAGAATTATTAGTCATGAAAGCCTTGTTTATTAAATGAAACGAAATCAAGTAGCAAGCAAGAAAGGCTTACATGGAACCACATACAGCTTCATCCATGACCAATGTTATTTTTAGCTTTTCTTCCAAACACAAAATAAAATAGAATAGTAGTCAAGATTTTAAAAGCACTGATAAATTATCAACACCCAAGTTTACATTGTTTGAGAAATAACTATCTCCATATGGTGCTGGTTAAACATTGTTTTGTGTTTGAAATTTGAACAGAGGCCTCAATAGTATAATCTGACATGATGCCCAACATTGTGGTTTAGCATGATTTAAATCACAATAGTGATTTCAAGAGAAGCATGTATTTACATTTGAGAGGATGTCATATTCAAAAACTTCTTGTTTATGTTGGTGTGAATAGCAACTTTGAGCAGGTAAGGTTTCTATTTGACAAAGCAGCTTGATTTCAGGTCTTCATTAATGGATTTTTCAAAACAATTTCTTATCAGATGAGTTTCTGCTCATCAACCAGTGTGTGGATTTTCACAGGGGAATTTCACTTGGCTCTCTCAGCTTACTCTTTTGACATTAGGGATTTGGTGAAACAGCCTTAGGGGTCATCAAAGAATTTAAGTGTGATCACTTAGCATTATTGGACCACAAGGGGGGGGGGGGGGGTTCATCAAAATCCGTAAAGTTACCATATGTGGAACTTAAGGAATCCTAATCAAGGAAATTTATGTTTATTCTAAATTTCATACACCCTAAACAATGATATTTGCAAGCTTTTGCTGCCGCTGCTTCAAAATATCGTGCAATCTAATGAGCAGTGAATTTAGGCCCGTGATAGTGGAAACTTGCATCATCAGAATGATGGAATAGACATAAGTCTGCTAAGGAGTTGGAGGGGGTGTCAGGAATTTAGCAGCCAAATGCCGCTAAGTGATCACAAGTGGATTTTTTGGCAACTCTTCACATTACTTTTTTCCAGCCACAGTAGATTCAACAATGATCTTTTTTTGCAACAATTCACATGAGCTGATATTTAAAAGTGTTTACCCTTAAACTAAGTAAATTTCAGGCCTTTCAAGGATTCTTGAGAGATGCAAATGATTAAGAAATTCGAGGAAGAATTCTCAGAAGGTTTTCATAATTTTTAGGTGAGAAAAGACTGACTGATACAGTATGTACAGTACTACCCAAAGCTTGTATTGTTCAGTGTCAGTCAGTGTGAGCATTGTGACAGCAAACGCAACTGATGATTGAAAAATAGTGTTACCAACAGGGGTGTTACCTTTGCCCAAAATTGTGTCATGAAATATGCATGGCTTGGTTAATCTGATCACAGCTGCAGGATCAGTGAGAATAGGGTACATTACATGAAATTGAACCACACACAGTACAGGTCTGTGCACATAACAGGACAAATATCCTCAAGAATTTTTAAGATATCAACAAATTCTTAAGAATTTCCAAGAATTCTTGAGACTTTTTAGAGAATCATTCAAATTATGATAAGAATTCTTGAAAGAAACTTGAAATATTCTTTGCACCATGCCTGCACTATATCATGGTCAAAAATGGCTTCCATTTATTCTAGATTTGCAGTCTTTTGTATCTCATTCCAAGTGAATGAAATACTTACATTTACATCTTCATTAGATAATCAGTTAAATTCTCTAGGGGTCAATGAGGATCTGGTTATTGAACCTGCAAGTATATGATGCCAAGGTGGGAGGGGTGCTGGCTAGGGAAGTGACTAGGATGTGCAGAAAATCTCTCTACCCCATGTACCCAATCACATAAAAATATCCCAAAAGTATACCCTGTTGCATAAAAATTTTGCAAAAAGTGTACATAATCCATTGCTTCAAGAGACATCTAAGAAATTCCCTTCAACGTGATACCCCATCACATAATGTTCTTATCAATGTTGATACCCTGTCGTATAATTTTAGTTAGAAAAGGACACCCTGTCGCATACTTTTTACCCTAATAGGACACCTTGTTTAGTGGCGCATCCCCTCAAGAAAGGTATGGGTGTACCCGCCCCCCAGGTATATGATATATGTAACTTGAGTTGAAAAAGAAATTACAAAAAAGTGGAATTATGTCAAATGAGGACTCAGTAAGTTAATACCTACATATCCAATTTGCACACCCTTTATGGCTTACCTCACATTGTACTTGCTTTCCTTCTTTCTTCAGCACCATATGAAGGTGGAGTTTGGAAAGTGAGAGTAGATCTGCCGGATAAATATCCATTTAAATCACCATCAATAGGTAAGAATGGAATATATGCATATTTTTTCCAAATGTGATGATGTAGGAACAAAAAGTCATTAGCAAAACCAGCGAGCTTGTAAGCAATGATATGCTTTGGCTTGTAATGTCTAGCCATTTAAGAAGAGCCTGCCCATTTGAGGCATCTGATGTAGGAACCAAGTGACTGGGGCAAATGGCCTGTGCAGTTTTGCAATAAACAGAGTACTCGTTTTTCAGGAAGCATCCCTCAAGCTTAATGAAAAGTGCCAACAAATTGTTGTGTCCCACAAGTGTAAGAACACTCTCACAGCCCTGAACTCTGCTACTTAACAGTCCCCACATTGTCTCTCAGCAGGCTAGCTCCAGACCTCATCTTTAATCTGGAAGAGCCTATTCACAGATCTTGGGGGTAGAATGATGTATAAAATCATAGTAAGGACTATCTTCAATCAATCTCATCCCCAGGGCCTTTTGCTACTTTGGGATGGAGATGAAAAAGGACCTTTTCATTTAACTGTAGCCATTGTAAACATTTCACAGCTCTTTTCTAGCTCACACACTAATTCTTTGTTTTGCTTTGACAGGATTTGTAAATAAAATATTCCACCCAAATATAGATGAAGCGTAAGTTTTGCATTACTTTCTTTCAGACTGATTTCATCAACTGAACATTTTAGGGTTTGGTAAACCATCCTGGATTTAGACATGAACTGTCAGTTTCCTAAACGTTCTAGTAACCCAACTTTTGAGGCACTTGATGATACCATGACTGACAACAGCAAAATATGAGCAGGCTAAGTTTTGAGCCTCAAGGAATCCTCCAAAAACCGCTCCAGATCGCATGCGTAGTAGCGATTTACTTCAATGACGTAATATTCAAATTAGCTTGATGGTTGAGAACGAGAGCACAAGACAATAGCACCAATGTGCATGACAGTGTGAGCCCCAGCATTTATTTGCCATCAACAAAGCTGAAATTTGATTCAATTTTTATTTAATTTAATTTTGGACTCTCCAGAGGGAGGCTTGAAGGATAGGGGACTTATTCACAAATTCAAATCTCAAGGATATAAATAATAGTATTTTTAGTTCTTTCACGCCATATTTTTGCCAATTCAACATACACTTTTACGAGTCAAATACATATGTTTGACACAGTTGTAATCCCAAACCATACAAAAATTAGTTACATGCAGCCTTGTTTAGCTAAATAAATGGACGGTCTTTGTTAGTCTCTGGAATTTTAAATTAAGTCGGGAGGCTTGATGAAGAAGGGGGCATGTTTCAAATTTTGGCTGGGAGAGGAGGGGCTTATTGGAGAGTGGGCTTAATGGAGATGGGACTAAATGGAGTTTTTATGGTACTTAGCATCTTTACTGCTTCGAAATAAAAAGAATTCGATAAATCTCCTTTGACTATCAGAAAGTGAAGTTTATTTTGAAACAACCTTTATTGTATATCCTTGGTTTCTTGTCTTCTTTTAGGGGTGGTATGATATAGTTCTGATAAAGCGACTATGTGAGACTATTTACCATATAATTACAAAGATGTAAGGCAAAAGTGACCCAGCTTTTGATCTTCGCAAATTGTTCCTTTCTTCTCTTCCATCGTCTATAGGCCCCACCTGGAGGGGGTAACATAACATGTTGAGGGTACAGGTATGTGCTGCCCATATGGGTGGGTTTTTGGATCCAGAATTCTCTAAACAAGGGTCCCTTTTTCAGCAGATTTTCATTAAACATGGGTGGGTTTTCCAGAAATTGGCAGAAAAATTGTCAAAGATTGGTCGTTTTTCGCCAAAATTCATCATAAAAGTGGGTATGACGGCAACTGTCGGTAAGTAGAAGAGGGTAGCTTTCTGAAAACCAGGCAGCAGACCCCCATTCATCCGCAAGTCATGTACCCCCCACCCCGGGTTATAGGTTTCCCATTGAGTTCATGCTTTCAGTAGTTGTGAGATCATATTGAATCTTCTTCTTTTCATGAAGCTGCCGAATGTATGATAGATTATTTAGATGGCTCATGGACTTAAAGATTTCTTCTTTCTTTCAGCTCAGGAACGGTGTGCTTAGATGTGATAAATCAAGCATGGACAGCTCTTTATGGTAAGCTAAAGCTTCATTGCTGCTCACGTTGATTAGAGAATCTTACTGGGATTACTGCCTGACTGCTTCCAGATATATCAAGGGCTGCGAGTATCTGTGTGGCCTCGCAAAATTTTGCTCTACTCTGATCAATTTTGCCCCATCTTATATAACCCAATACCCCGGGTACCAGACTCTCTCTAAAAGTCTCTCAATTTCTTTTAGAGAGAGTATGGTCCCCAGGGAGGTAACCCAAAAAAACGTTGCAATTAGAACGAAGGAACACCCGTGGACCCGGGGGGGGGGGTACTTCATATGTTTTCAGGACGGGGATAATCTTGGCGTTATGTATTACGTACGTGGTTTATTTTCGTGTAATAACGTGTATGTCGTTTTCGCCGAGGGGCAAATCACTTCTCAAAATAGCGTACGTGATTTTTGTGATTTTGAAATCACATGATTTTTTCTCTGTGATTTTTGGTGATTTTAGCGATTTCTAGTGATTTTTTCGTGTGATTTTTCAGTAATTTTTCAGTGATTTGTGATTTTTGGTGCTTTCTGTATGTGATTTTTCTTGTGATTTTGTGATTTTGTATGTGATTTTTTTGTGATTTCAAGGAAGGTGTACGAAAAAAAATCAGTGAATTGCCCCTCGGTTTTCGCCCTTTTTTCTTCTTCATGCCACGCTGTTATGATATTTTGCTCCTCGTGGTATCTTATTGGTAGTATATTGTAGAGTATTTTGTTGGTAGTGTAATGATTTTGATTGATGATATAAAAATTATTCCCTGTTGAGCCAAGTTTACGACTAGGATGCAAGGGACTGAGCTTATCATCATTCTCACATCTTAAAAAAATCCTTATTTACTTTGCCGAGCAGACAATTATTTACGTCACAAATCGAGTGGGCTACGATGTGATTAACTTTCACGCTGAGCCATTCATCCTCAAAGTTTGTAGCAGAACTTTCCCCAAAGGATTTTTCCTTCCTTAGTTTGATAGTCTGTTTGTTTCCCATACCGCTCTCTACAGAATATGCCGCTCCCAAGGTTGTTAGTATATAGGAGACAACAGATCCACATGGCTACACCAGATATCTCTCTTGGACTGTCTCTTTAACCGCCGTCCACACCACGGTATTAGGCTGTTTTAGCAAGAAGACTCAAGTCAAGAAGACGCCAGCATAATTCTATTGTTTGAAGATGTAAATTACAAAGAGAAATCAACTTCAAAACTTTTGCGAGTCTCGAGAGACTCAATGTACGTTCTGTTCTGCAACTGACAACCTGAAAGGTATTCTTTTGAAGGCCGAACTGCAAAAAACAAGGCGTCGAGAAGGGAAGCAAAATGCAACATGAGCACATTCACAAATGATGGAAATGCGAGAATGCAAAGCATTCTTAGGGAATTTGTCTGTCTTTGAACAACTTTCTGGGAGGGAAAAGGCTGGAAAATTAGAATGCTCGAATAACATGAAAAAGTAGCTGCTGTTTCAAAAACGTCCGCGTCTTGCAGCTAAAACAGCGTATTTTAAAAACAGTCGGACGGCATTGTAAGGGACAGTGCTAAGTTTATTTTGTAACATGGCCGGTGCAAAACGTAACAGGGCAACTACTCTTTTTGATCTTGTACACAACCGGGTCAACACTTTTTATCAAGCAAATATGAACGGGCTTGAACGGGGCAGTAACTTTTAACGAGATCAAGGTAAGATGAACTTTATAAAATGGCTCACCCTGAGGACAAAATTGTGAATCATCAAGTTGAGAAGTGTATGCAAAGATGTGTATAAATGACGCCAAATTTCCTTGTTAGTTTTTTGCAACGATTCATCAGTCATTAACAAAAACTCGTACAGAGATGAATTGCCTTTCATATGGTCTTTGGCTAATTCAAAGATGATACTATAGTACTATACAACATGTGTTGTTCACGAATACAGGGCATATGCATTTTTTAAGGAAAAAGGTGACTGGGCAGTTGTATTTTTTGCAATGATTTCATACGGGGCGAGCAGATTTTTTTGCAACAATTTTCCTTCTCCACCGGCCATGTAATATCATAAATTTTGCACTGCCCCTAAAACCAATTTTACCTAGCCTGCAATCGCAGACTTTGCGCGCAGGCTAATTTTACCATGTCGCGCAACTTTAAATTTGTATTAGGCTGTCAAACCACCGTTGTGAATCAGTTGCTCATTTAATGAACTCATGTCATAAGTTCAGCAAAGCGACCCATAATCTCGAAGGCACAATCGAGTGGTAGATTCCATACATATGAGAATAGCGAAATTAGACCCTAGTTGGAAAATCTTTACAAACAAATTGGAGGAAACAATATTTTCTGAGCTCAGAGAAGAACTGTGCACAATCTGTCACATAAAACCAGATCTGATAATGGCGAAGATGGGACGGAAAGAATGCAATTCTGTGCCCCCTTGAGACTCACCTATCAGATATGCGCATGTGCTGAGTGCCCCCCTAGACTTATGCCTTTTCGTCCCTTGTTTCCCTGCGTTCTTTGATTTGCTGATATCACTTGGTCAATAGGGACTTATAATATTACGCTTATATAATGGGCCCACTTTGTCAAAATGGCCTAAACAGGTGGGAGTTCTCGTACACTCAACAAAATCGCTTCAAAATCTGGTTCAAAGAGCTCGAACATTGAAAAGGAAACTTTTAGTACAAAGAATGATGTTGTCTTGACCTACAACAAGCAAAATGCATACCTTCCAGACAGTAATCTTCCTCTGTAGAACCAAAATAGATCCATCGAGGCTGCGAGAACTCCAGGCTTCTTCAACCGTTCTTGAGGAGCAACAACAACAACATTCTGAATAGCGGCCCCTGATTGGTTAAAACTGAACTCTAGCGATTTGATTGGTGAATACGGAACCACCCTACGCGGGCCTAAAGTGGGCCCACTATTTAAGAGTAATGTTATTAGTCCCTCTTGACCAAAGAACGCAGGGAAACAAGGGACGAAAAGGCATCAGTCTAGCCTGAGTAACAAATATTAGAATACATTTTAAACGTACTATTTGATTATTTTATTGCAGATCTGAACAACGTATTTGAATCATTTCTGCCTCAATTGTTATCGTATCCAAACCCAATTGATCCATTGAATGGAGATGCAGCTGCTTTGTATTTGCATAAACCTGAAGATTATAAAGCCAAAATTAGAGGTATGTATGCAAGCGAGGTACTTAAGTCCCGCTTTTATGCAGTGATATGCCCCCGATTGCAAACCTGAATTTATGGCCAAAAGTTAGAGGTACATACAAGATTCAGTTTATACAAAAGCAGTGAAGGATTTAGAGTTGGGGAGCGAATGTATTTTGTAGTGTCAAACACAGAATGAACTCTGAAAACGACGGACGAGCTTGGCCTGCTGTATGAATTCAATCTAAGAAGTGCAACCTCTCAGCAGGAAGACTTTTCAGGCATGCGCCTGTCAAGCGAGGCTGCGCATCATAAAGAGGCTGCTGAATAGTCATCATAATTCTACAGGATGTCCCAAAATAGTTGTACCCTGTTTGTGGTTCTACTGCAGAGGAGCTGTAGGTTCCATTCTCTCGCTTTAAACACAATTGCATCGGTCAAGCTTCATCTTAAAGTTGGAGACCTTGCTTGAGTCAATCGACATGTGGTTGCTGAAGTTTTCAAAGAAAGGGTTCTGGCATCGTATTAATATTTCACTACATCTTTTAAAAGTTAGAAAGTACTTTGTTATGAATAGCCAACACTGCCAACCCTTTAAAAGATTTAGCAAAGTTTTAATACGACGCTAGAACCCTTTCTTTGAAATCTTACTTTATTTTGACATTGCTGGAGAATAATAGAAGTGCTGTGTTTGAAGCAACCACTCATTCGGCCTTTTCTCTGCCATAAATCAGCAACCACTTCTCAGATTGACTCATGCAAAATTTCAAACTCTAAGTTGAAGCCTCGAGATGATTGAATCTACAGCTCCTCCACAGCAACCACAGAAACGGGGCAAAATTTTTTGGGAAATCCTGTATACCTAACAGATGTTCCAATCAAGTACTCCAAAAGGACGAAAAAGGGCATGTTGAAATACCGCATTCTTTGCCATAAATCTCAAGAAACATGGTATCCAGTATCTGGCCGTAAAGAGCTGATATTTGGATACCCTTGATCAGAGTATTTTTAATTTTATTGGTATTTTTTAGGATTTTTGAAAAATCTGAAATGAAAAGAAATAAAGAAAAAGAGAGAACAGACGGGAGGGAGGAAAAATTTTTCCTTCCTCTCTTTTCTTTATTTTTTAAAAAAGTTTTTTCAGTTATAATTGTTTTCAAAATTCTAATTTTTTTTCAAAATTCTAAAATTTTTGTTCAAAACTCTAAAAGATACTCTGTAAATGTGGAGGCTTATTGTTCTCCTCTAAATCTCCAATGATGATTTATGGTTCGTTCTGAAATTTATGACCAAATTATAAATTACATGGTAATCATCAATGCTTTTTGATTTGCAACGCGGAATCAATGAGGTTGTGTTGGGGAAATTTCCTGAAGTCCATCGTAGCCACGTTTTCCACCATCCATAATGCTTTGCATAGCGGCAATATTGGACATTAGTCAATCGTAACTGTGGAAAAGATATCATGTGATTCCCTGATGGTGTTATGAATTGCTTGCATCATGTTTAGGCCCTTTGTTTGCTTTTGGTGTCATTTTGAACGAGAGAGTATTTGCGCCATAGCCAATAACACCTGTTGCTGTAAGCCTAAAAGCCTATACACGAACTTGTCATGCACTGCAATTTAATGAACGTAAACTTATTAAGGCCTTCTTCTAGCAAAAAGTAATTTGGAGAAACTAAATTTACGGCCTAAAAGTACTATTGACATGTTCACAATAAAAAACCTAAATTTGGAATAAACATCGAACAAAGCCTGCAGTTGCATTTCTCTCCTTTCTATGATTTTGTTCAGTCTTTAAAGATTGCGAGGGAGCTAGCATTTGTCATCACCTGGGGAAGCAGCTGCCAAAGTATATTTCGAATGAAATGTGTAGTTTCGATTCCAAAATTTGTGGTCCTTGCATCTGGTTGCAAAATATCAGTGCCACTAATTAGGTTATAAGGCACATGGCTGTTTGCAAATATGTCTTTCGTAAATTCGGTGTCTAGATTTAATTTTGTCTTGCAAATTTTCTACGATGAGTAACTGTGGGTTTCGATGTCAATGAGTTGTCCCCTTTCAGCAACGCTTTAAGGCCCCGTTCACATTACCCCGTTTTTGGATCAAAACGAAGCTGTTTAGCTCCGTTTTTGGCTTTGCGTTCACATTAGTCCACCCCAAAAACGGAGCTAAATGAAAACGATGGCAAAAACGGGGCTAAATAAAAACGGAGCTAAACAGAAACGCATAACTGTAATGTGAACACCCAAAAACGAAGGAATTTAGAAACGCTGATACCAAACAAAGACCGAAACATAATCCGAAAACAAAGAAAACAAAGAACAAAGAGCAAAGACAATCACATCCATTTTTGAGTACAAGTGTGAACACCAATCGAAAGATATCCGTTTTTCTTTTTAAAAACGGAGTAATGTGAACAGGGAGGAAATATAGCTCCGTTTTTAGGATCAAAAACGGATCTAAATGAAAACGTAGTAATGTGAACGTGGCCTAAAATCAGACTTTGTAAGAAATTATAAGAAATCAAAATTTTTTAACTTTGCCCTTTGATTTCCTTCTAGAATATGTACGGCGATATGCATCAGCTGACGTTATGAATGATAACGAGGATAATATGTCAACTTCTAGTGAAAGCTCACTGAGTGACTTTAGCGAAGACGAAGCACAAGATATGGAGCTTTGATAAGAAATGGTATGGCGTCTGCCTTTGCTAGATCGTAAATTATATTTTATATGTCTTACTGGCCTTGATTTTCCTTGATATTAAATTAATATTGTTTTATTCAAAACTTGTATACATCTTTTGGATATTACTGGAAGAAGCGTTCAGTTCTCAAACAGGAATTGTCAACCAGGCTCCTTTGCGGGCATGCTACAATTTCATGCCATCTGAATAAATGACGGCCTCAACAGAATTTTCAGATCCACAGAGCTATAGTTCAACTAACAGAAACGAGGACAGAATTTGTAATACAATAGCAACAGTCGCTTTAATTGACATCCCAATTCAAAGCGATTAGTGACTGCAGACAGAGGAGATTCTCTCGACTAGTAGATCAAAACAAACACTGCCGCAAAATTTGCCCCGAACAAGATGGCAATCTCTCGCCTTGTGCATGCGAAACATAATTTTTAAGAGAAGTAATTTGCTTAAAACGAAAGAACGAGGGTAAATCTAAAGTCCTGTCTCGTGGACTTTGTTTAGTTAATTCAGGAACTGTGTGATAATTATTTCATTTATGCCCTAATTACCCCCAGAATTATAATGCCTTCTTCTCGGCTTCTGAATCAAATAACCAAAATCTGTGAGACAGAACTTTAGATTTATCCATATTCTTTTAAAACCCACCTTTCGCTTGCACAAGACGAGAGTTCTCCCTACTGCTTTCGGGGCAGCTTTTGCGGTCGTGTTTGTTTTTATTTACTGTTTGAGAGAATTTCCTTTGTCTTCAGTCACTAATCGCTTTGAATCAAGGTGTCAATCAATACTGCGTTCACACGATATCGGCACAATTTTGAAAACGGTGAAAAGCCGAAAGAATGAAGAATACTAATTAAAAGCCGAAAGACTGAAGAATTTTTGTGATTTTTCTCGCTTTCCTAGCAGTACTAGAAGTATCGATAGATTTAACGTTCTAAAAATTTCATTGTTTTAATCCCAGGTTTTGCGCATGAATAAGGTTAGAAGAAACTGACTTTAAAAAATCTGGAGGCCGTTTTATGTACTAGTTTACTGTTATCAGAGAAATGCAGCTTTTGTCCTTTTTTCTAATATTAACTAGTATTATCAAAAGATGTAAACAAACCTATTAACCTCCAAAATCATATTTCAGATTAACATTGTTTCTAGTTTTGTTTTCTAAACAACTTCTTTCACTTTATAGCTGTAAGAATCAGCTTTCACTAAGCAGCTGTTACGAATGGTTTGCAAATCATTGTGGCCTCCAGCGTATTAATATTTTATTAATGTGTTCATCGAATATTTCTCAAGTAAAATCGTGCTCTTGCGAAACCTGTTGTAAGGTGCACATGCGTTTTTTCACACTTTTGAAAGAGTAAATGGGGCTTTTTATTTACCATAAAAGCTCTATCAATCCCCTCTCTATCAATCTCCCCCTCAAATAAGAACCTTCCCTCTCAGCCAAAATTTTGAATAAGCCCCTCTCTATTAAGCCCCCCCCCCCACTTATATCAAATTCCAGAAATCACCAAAGACTTTCCATTTATTTTGCAAAACGAGTGTGCATGTTGATTTTGAGATGATTTGGGATGAAACTGCGTCGAATTTAAGTATTTGACTCAGTGGAACCTCCATATAACGGACACCTATAGGACCAATTTTATCGTCCGTTGTAGAGAGGTGTCCGCTGTATGGAGGTGTCACCTTTTGCCATAGTGTATTTTGGGACGAAAATATTTGTCCGTTGTTCGGAGGTGTCCGTTGTATAGAGGTGTCCGTTAATGGAGGTTCCACTGTATTTTGAATTCGCCAGATATGAGGTAAAAGAACTGAAAAGCTATCATATGTGTCCTCTTCATTTGATTTTTTAATAAACCCCCTCTGTTTTAAGCCCCCTCTGCTGTGTGCGAAATTAAATAAGCCCCCTAGAGGCTTCATAGAAGTTTTACAGTATAGTAAAACACTGTCAGCCTTGTTACAGTTGCAGAGAAAATTTGAATATTACGTTAGAACCCTTTCTTTCAAAAAATATTACTTGATTTTGATATTGCTTAAGAACGCTAGTGATCTTGTTTTTGATTCAACCTCATATTTTTGCCTTTCCTCTGTCATGAATCATCAACCACTTTTCAGACTGTTTCAAACAAAGTCTCCAACTCTAAGTTGAAGCCTGATCTACGCAGCTGCATAAAAACCGAGACACTTAAAACTACTGCGCCTCCACAGCAACGAAACAAACATGGTATGGACCCAAAAAATGGTACAATTTTTTAGGACACCCTATGCACTGCTTTATTTGAGAAAGATTCGGTGTGTTTCCGACGTTATGGATGTTAGGGTTTTCATTATTATTAACAGATATATGTTGTGTTTTGAATTTCTTTTTTATGAAATGGCTTGTATGATTCGACTTTGAAGCAATGTTTTGACATTTAGCTTGGTGACTGTATGTTTTAGTAAGTAAAGTTTCAGGATATTAGCCCGCTGTAAAACATGGCCTAGATATGATCTGCGCTTAAACATTGTTGCGTTGTTGAATTTTGAACATGGGATAGGCTATAGACGAAACATGGGTAAGCTTTGTTTCACTTGTTTCGAATTATGTGGCAATAATGTTGAGAGGTTCTGGTGTCATGCTGTTTTTTGCATTTATGGTGCAAGTTTCAATCGTACGAAAATTCTAAAGACATCGAAAGGAATTTATTTGGAGACCGATCGCTAGATTTTTATTGAGTGTGAGCGAACGTTAGGCGATTAGATCTTTTTTCAAGACTTATCAAATCCTTACTTACATGCAGAACTATTGCAGTAATTTTGCTAAAATGAGTGCATCGAAAATCTTTATCAACCTGCGTTCCAACCCGAATCTAAACATCTGCCTTGGGCATTTTATTTGTTTTATTAACAAGCTGAGCAGTGAGTGCTTTTATTACATCCTTAAACACCAGACCTGAATCGCCCACAAATCAACTTCTGAACCAAAGAAATCAAATGCAGGAGGAGGAGGCAGATGTTTAGATATATCCTTCTTCTATCGATACATGCTCATATTTGCTCTTGAAAACCATGCATGGAATGCGCAACGAGCGAGCAAGCTACCTACCTAGGTTTCAGAGCAACGTTTGTTGTTTGCTTGGTTTTGTTAATGACTGGACCAACTGGGCATTGAATTCCTTTTGTCAGCAGTCACAAATCGCTTTGTATCTCGGTGTCAATGAAAATAGTGGATCCTATTATAACATTATCTTTTTTTGTTATGCACAGATAAAGTTAAAAAACTTGCTAAAACAGCGTTCCAGGCAAATCTTAATCGCAGATCTCGGACATGTTGATTAGATATGGCTTAGCCTTGACAAGGCCTGTGTGTATCTTTACTTAGCTGGATCATTATTCGCACTTATCTTCTTTGCATTTTCACTTATCTTCGTTTCATGCTTACTAACCAATGTATTCATCAATTATTCCGTGTGCATATTAGTTGAACTGCATGAAGACTGATCTAACCCTGTGTCAACCTGAAATATCCTTTATCCATGTGGTAAAAAATATTTTATCAGGTCTTAGCAGCATCGATTAGTCTGGAAATGCAAAGTTTTTGATTTTCGACGTTTGACTTTATCTGAATTTCTTGATTTTTGACATTGATCTGAATATCACAGCTTTTCACTTTTGAACTTCTACTTTTGACCTTTGACTTTTAATTCTTGGCCTTAAGGTCTGAACTTCGACTTCTGATTCTTGACTTCTAAACCATATCAGCCTTCTGACTTTTGACTTTTGACTTTGTCTGAATATAGCAATTTATGACTATCCAATTTTTCAGCACCAATAATAAATCTGTGCACAACTATTGAATCGTAAAAAAATTTTAAATGAAATGAAATTTGACACCCCTCCGTCATTTGACTAATCAAGAACAAAATTATTTAGCGGTTGTTGGGCAAGCGCAGATTGATAACTTACATGCATTTCCGGAAATCCCCCCAACATTTTCAAAATAAATTCCTCCATTTGTGTTTTCATCGGTTTTCAAGTAGTTCAATTACATCGTCAAGGCCAGTTTGTAAATATGTATTCTATATTGTAACATGTAAGCTGGTAAATCGACCTCATATTAACGACCTTAAATTCTGGATGCGGAGTTGGTAATAGATATTTGAATCGTTTATAGCAGTAATAGTATTTCATCAAGTAGACATATGTAAAGAGCCAGTACCACCCATGGTCCTTTGCGGGCTTGCTGTGATTTAGACAGTCCAAAAATCAAGTTTGCCTAAGGGAAAATATGGATCCAAACCGTAGTAGTTGAACCAATATGAAGAGCTTGACATTCGTTTGCTTTTCTATCAGCCAGGCTACTACAGCGTGTATCTATATTTCCGCTTAGCCGAATACGACTTTTTAGACTGCCTAAAATTTAAAATTACCTGAATAGGACTGTGGATGACAATGGCTCTCTACGCCCCCCCCCCCCGCTGCAACCCATTCAGCCAGGACACAAATACTTACCCCTCATCCTTTTTTAGATAATGCCTATCCCCTTTAGTCGAAATTCTACTTGTAACAGACTTCATTCTTCTCGAAGGTTCTGTGTTCAGACAAAAGACCCAAAAATTTCAAATTCACCTTTTCAAATATGTACAGGGTATCCGAAGAACATTGTGTCCCAAGTAGCTGCGTAGGATTAATAGGCTTCAACCTGGAGTTTGAGACGTTGTTTTAGTCGATCTGACAAGTGGTTCCTGATTTAATGCACAAGAAAGTCAACCAAATGGTTGCTTCCAAGGCAGCAGTTCTTTTGGTCACCAATATTTTGAATATCAATCATTTTGCCTTTCTCTTGTCATGAATCAGCAACCACTTTTCAGATCCACTCAAACAAAGTCTGAAACTGTAGGTTGAAGCCTGTTCTATCTGTCCTTAGGTAAGTCTCAATACTTCGATAGTCTAGCTCAGGAGGTCAGCAGAAAGTAAGATGTGTGTAAAACATGAATTTCCAGTTACGTTCCATTTGTCCAGTTTTCACAAGAATCAAGTCTGTTTCCAAGAGCAGCTATCCAAGTCTTGTCGTCGAGTCAACTTTTCCCAAAATCCATATAGTTCTTTGCCAAATCTCTGAATATTCTCCGTTATTCTTGTATCATTTGACATTAAAATCGAAAGCTTTCTGCACAGTAAACTTTCGGACAATATTATTTCCGAAATTTCATTGTCCGACTTCTGGTGATGTCCGAAAGTTTTCTCCTCCGGACATTTTAAAATTCATTGAAATTGAAAATCACTGAGTAACGTAACATAAAAAGTGAATTAATCATTGTTTTGCCAGTAGTGCTCAAGTTCCTTAAGTGTTTTATCTCGACGTTTGGTTTCTCGAAGAGTTTCTGGTAAACAGTTCACGAATGTCGCCAGCACCTTTTTTCATTTGATCAACAGCTGGTTTTACCATGGACTTTCCCAAGTCGCCTTGTAAGTAAGAAATAGACTTTCTTACAAGACGATTTGGTCCAGTCTCACCATCGCTCAACCTGTTAAAAAATTCATTCAAATATTGTTGCAGATGTGACGATGACAATGCAACCAAAAGCTGATATTTATGATGGAATTACGAATTACAATTTATTTTTTAACATCTATTTTCGTTTCATGCTTGTATTTTGGTATCATGTTTGTCAAAAAGTTTTTTTTCCAAAATTCCTTTAAAAAAAGTCTGAAAGTTTTTCGTCAGAAGTTGTTTTTCCGAAACTTTTCTGTTCGAAAGTTTTCGATTTTAATGTAGAACATATCTCGCTAGATGGTGTTTTGTGTTTTGATTTGATTAATCTTCATTTCTGTAGAAGAGAAGAAACATGTGAATATACCCTTACTATGGTTGTTTGTTGAACAGTATGAATTGTTGAGATTCTTAAGAGCTCTTCTCAACCTTGTTCCCAGGGTGTTCTTTTGAGGCTCTGGTACCCAGGGTAGGTGTTCTTACGTCATACGCTGATCACGAAGCCGAAAGAACACCCAGGTACACTTCGATCAGGGGGGGGGGGGTTTACTTGACTAGGGAAGTGACGGGTTTGTGTGGCAAATCTCTCCACACCCTGTATCTCCTTACAAATGATACCCTGTGGCATAATTTTCTTATCAATTGTAAAACCCTACAACATAATTTTTATCTGAAAAGGACACCCTGTCGCATAATGTTTACCGTAAAACGTACATAAAAAGAAGTTTCTCAATCTCAATCTGCACATTTCGTGTCAGTTTTGATAAAGCAATGAAATGGATGATAAAAACGGATCGTCTTTCAGTTAAAGTCGAGAATGAAGGGAACGAATCCTGCATCGAAAGTTTCAGCAACTCGAAGCACGAAGATTTGGGTGCCGTTTGCAAGAGATCTGATCCAAATGGATCCGTACCCAAACTGTAACGGATAGGCCTTGCGTTTACACGGGACCCGACGGATCCAAACCCATCTGTCACCTGGATCTGCTATCCGTACCCACTTTTCGAAAATGATCCCATTTGGATCCTATCCCAAAAAGGTCTCGTGCATACGGGTAGGATCGGATCCGAACTGGTACGGATGGGAAGTGACGCAATAAAACTAAAACGCCTTGGTTGAAGTTTCAAAGAGGGAAGTCAGAGATAAGACAAAGAACAGCTGTGGATCCGATCCCGTTTAAACGCCCCTTTTAAAAAGTCCCTGCGGAGGATTTGATCTTCTGTTTACAATGACGTCATACTTTCATTTTGTGCTGGCAGAAATGTGTTCGCATTTGCAGCAGCTGTTTTGGAATACAATTTTGAAATCACGACTGTATTCCAAACAAGTTCATTCACCACAAATTAGATTTTATTCCGAATTCACAATTACAGGAAAGATCAGTTCAAGATGCCGATGCCGCCTCCTGGATTTTACCAAGAAGAGCTGAA
The DNA here is from genome assembly GCA_964020215.1 of Aurelia sp. 3 sensu Dawson et al. (2005). Taxonomy (NCBI): domain Eukaryota; kingdom Metazoa; phylum Cnidaria; class Scyphozoa; order Semaeostomeae; family Ulmaridae; genus Aurelia; species Aurelia sp. 3 sensu Dawson et al. (2005). The sequence goes on from OZ026582.1 coordinate 1,316,576, forward strand.
CCGCACCGTGTGGGTAGTGCCTGAAAGATACCAACATTTAGCATCTGTTGGAGTTGGGGCGTATGGCCAAGTTTGGTAAAAGCACAAGTCAATTTATTTCTACATATTTCATTACTTTGATTACAATATCGTTGAATATTGCTCTGCTTTTTATCTTCCTGGAGCTGCTCACAACATGCTGCATACTGAAAGGTAGATGGGCCTAACCGTATGAAAATCCCTCCTTCGAGATCTGTTTTTACATATGACCCTGGAACGCCTTCCAAACATATCAGCTCTTTGTAACTTTATCAACCTGCTTTCATAGATCAAGCATATTGTATTTATTGAGAAATTACTTTAAAATGATGGAGTTATCTGAAAAGGCAATGCATAATTCTTTAATGAATATTTAAATGTCCTGGAAGAAAGGAAACAGATGTCCTGTTTTCATTCGACACTTGAACTGATTTTACGAAAAAGCATCCTGTCAAAAACAGTTTGGTTAAACTGCAAGATGCCATACAATATTGTCGTTTTCTGCACGCATTTTTTATACATAAGAAATTTATTTATAAGAGGTCACGTGTAAAGAAACCTTGGTAAGAAATTTAACGTCTGTAGTTAGATGTCACGCGAAAATACCCCCGAATAGAAACAATTGTACGTAGAGTATTGGATCAATAATTTTGCGTTATCGCAATTCTAATGTGGTATCTAATTGGAGAGACTGGTACGGATGGCTAAAGATTTAATAAACTGAACTTGAAAAGTTTCCTTATGAGCTCTGAGCTTCTTGGATAAGGAGCTAAGAAACTTTTTAAAGTTTGATTTAAAAATACCACAACAACTCCATTGAAGTCTTTTTGATTTTGAACATAATAACACACTTCTCCTGGTGCTGTTTTCTATGTCAAGAAACAAGTCGGTCAGAAACAAATTAATGATTCATGCCATGATAAGAAACAAAATTAAGAAAATATTCATAGATATCATGAAATCTTGATGTGAAATAGACAGAATCACCCATTTCAAGTCATGTGGCCAATCTCTTGATAAAACTCCTTTTGATTTCTCTAACATATTTCGTGCCATGCAAAGTTGTGCCATGAATGCAAAAAGTAGAATAATACTGAAACTTCCAAAGAGTATGGTCATATGACTTTAAATGGATAAAACAAACCTTGGCCGATTAGGTCTATTATGGAACCTTTTGTGCAGTTTCTTATAAAATTTGTGTATGGGGGCCTGTATGGTGAAAGGAGTTGGAGTGATGCATCCCTAAAACATGAGAAAAAGTTTCGTTGGCAGCTGTGACCAATGGAAATTTAAAGGTTATAAGTTAAACTGGTGGCCAGTGTTGCTGCAAGAACTGCTCTTCAGCTCCAACTTCAATGCTCTGTTGATCAGGAGGTATATATTTTACCGGGGGATGTCTTGATAGCATTTGATGTGATCTGGTGGGGTAAACTTTCTTGCCCAAAAAGAACCCCCAGAGTGTTCTATTGACTATGCCCAGAGCAAGTCTGTCAGAAACTCAAGACTTTGCGCTTCAGTCAGATTTTTTGCTTTCCTCCTGAATTTGAATTCAATTATGCCAGTAATTGACACAAAGTTTTAGCGTGAACCAGTTAGGATCTAAAGTTCACAAATAGTGATTGTTGTAAGAACGATCCCAGAACGCCAAATGTATACATTTCAAATTGTTGGTGCCATTGTCCTTCGCACATTTCAAGTTTAGTGGCAATGCTCTTGGGAAATTTCTGTATTATACTACTTTTTGGATTCATCGCAAAAGCTTTCATGGTGCGAAATAAGTTATAAGATTGAAAGGACGGTTTTATCAAGAGGCTTTTTCACCTGACTTGAAGTGGCGTAAACAATCTTCGACAAGATTCGGCCGATTTTATCGGCTGGAATCATTATATCTTGGGGAGGTATTTTAACCGGCAACCAAACCTGGATACCCAAATATCTGGCGAGTAGATTTCTTCAAAAAACTTTGGGAAATTTCCAGCCGTTTTTTGTCCACAAAAACTCTTCACAAGGTTCTTTTGTCTTCTTTGCTTATTCGCCGTCTGATTGGTCAGTTAAAATGAGGCTTCTGGGCAAGGGCCACGAGCAAAATTCGGCGCAAACATTTGATTCCTGTCTTTCAAGGAGTGAAAACTACGACGATGTTTTTCATCCAATTCATTCCATTCAATTCAACATTGTTGTGTGGCGAACACGGAACCACCATTTTAGATTTGCTCTCCAGTGGACGTGGTCACAAGATGGACGTTCCTTTTGGATTTAATCGTGTTGAGCTCAATAAAACAGAATGGATCGTCCCAAATCGTTATCAAGACTTAACTGCAATTGGTGGTGGTGCTTTTGGCCAAGTATGGTAAGAAAACGTGCTGGTGTTGTCGCATAACACGAAATTTTGTTTTGAGGACATTTCTCAGACTAATTGCGATGCGAGGGCATTTCTCGTTCCCGCTTTGCAACATTCCAATTGAATTTAACAGCGAGATTTTCAAGAGAGTTAAGTGTGATCGTTCATAAAGATAAAGTTAATGAACATATTTTTAGTTATGAAATGATGCAGACTGATCAAAATCGTGTGATCTGTAATGGAATTGAACTGACTGATATACAATCTGCTGCACGCGCAACAACAAGCGAAGTCAAATTTTAGGCTCGATCTGGGAATTCCCTTTCGCTTGCGTGTGGTACAGCACAATGATACTTCAGGAACTGGGATAGTTTTATGTCACTAATTGCCTTTTCTTTTCAAGCATAATTTCCAAATTTTAAGTTAATTTAAGATGAAAGAGCTCATATGCGAGGAGAGGAGATATTTGACATATGCCATATGGTAATTTGAATATTAAAATCACTCATTCTACTTTCTCATCTCACATCTTACAGCCTTATTCGAAGCCTTTTCAGGCACCTGCGTATCTGACTGGACGATTGAATTTGTGTGCTGGGGTTTTCACTTAGCACATTTCAGGCCCCATCCGTCCATATCCTGATATTTTGAAAATAGGGGAAGTTGAACTACATTGGTGAGGTTAGATGAAATTGCAGTTTTTAGTGCTAAGCACTGGGATGGCACAAGTATAGAAGACCTGATCAAGTCTTGCTCATCATTATGTGGTGAGCAAGTTGGCAGAGCATGGCATCTGCATACCCAAGATTTTCCCAAGATCTCAGTGTCCATGCCAGTCTTGAAGATGGATAAAAACTCACAGACATGCACATGAACATGCCATTGCTTTGTTGGTCTGCATGTGTGAGATCTTTTTGAGAACTTCCAATAATGAAAAAAATTTCCAGAATTTTTGAAATTTAGTCAAGAATTTTTACTGTATATAGACAGTTATAGTAATGATAGTGTTGAGGAACTTTTTACCAAGATGTGTTGTGTTCCAACCAATTTTGTGTAATGCCGGGTGACCCAAAAAAGTGACCTAGCACAATCTGTTGTAGAAGAGTAACTACAATAAGAAGTCAATGGCAATGCTTCAAACGTTATTCTCTGGCTAAAAGATTACCCACACTTTGAGTATTTTTTCAGTTTTTCTTGTCAGAATAAGAAGAATTCTTGAAAACTTTGAAGAATTCTTTAGACTCTGTTCATATTATTGTGCACAAATTCTGTACCATATCAAATACTGTAAAAAATACTTTGACAAGAATTCCCAAGAAATTAGAATTAAGAATGCTTAAAGAATTTTTGAGAATTCTTAGAGAAGCCATTTGTTAACATACATTTAGCTTTGCTTTGGTGGAAGACCAAGTCACCAATCAGCTGACTGTACATTTTACTGTGGCTTGTCAATGGGAACTATTTCTGGCTTATTCAGTAATACAGACTTACTGATTTACAGTATTATGAACTTTCTGTTTGTATTCTTTAGCTCTGCAAATGACACAAAAGATGGACAGATGGTTGCAGTGAAGAAATTAAGCAGACCTTTTCAATCAATCATTCACGCAAAGAGGACGTACAGAGAGTTAAAGTTGTTAAGACATTTGAAACATGAAAATGTGAGAATGTGACAAAATTTTGCATATTGCTATTTTACTTCATGGTTCTGTTTACAATATGCTGGTACACAGTGAATATGGCATGAAACTCTGATGTATTATTTTGGTTGAGACAAATTCACTGTTGGAAGTATCTTGGCTAATGAATTTAATAAGTTTTGACCAGGCACAGAGTGAGGATTTGCCAGGCCACATGTATCTTTGCCTACTTATTGCTTTGACTGCATTGATTTGATTTATTTTAGGAGGATTGCCCTTTGGCAAGAGCCGTTTTTCAAGGGGCCCTCTGATAAAAACATTATTGCAAGGAATACCAAAATCAAACCACCACAAGCTTAATTACAATAAAAACCACAATATTTAAAACCTATTGACAAGAATTGATTACGTATATACATATTAGAAATGTCAATAGTGAGAAAAAAACAAATCTTTCATCTCTGACAGGGGCAGACCCCGCAGTGCCAGCACCCGCCACCCCCGGGCGACACCACTGTGAAATACTGTAAATTTTCCAAAGAAGAATTCTTGAGGAACTAGAAATCTATGGCAGGCAAGCCATGTGCATGGATACTTTATTTGCCACCAGATTCTGAGCAAAGCAGATGCAAATACCTATGACTACAGATTTGTGCACAGTTATGTATTTGAACCAGATGTCTTCAAGCTGCTCCCTACTGTGCTTGTATTTTAATCAAAGCAAAGCCACAAAGTACCATCTGTTGTGTTTGCAATTGTAACCTGTACTTTTGATTGGACAACTTTGATTTTTAATCTTTCTTTTCATTGGTCTTTCATTTCAATGCAGGGAAAGTTTCATTTCCAGAGAGGAGTTATATTCTTTGTAAGGGGCACAGCACTGTTAAATGCATTTGCAAGAGTGGAAGAGAGTGCTCTCAGTTTCCATGGCCATGACCAGAAAGATGCAGTGTTTCTTTTCATACAGTCAAAACCACATAAAAGAACCTGTTTTTTACAAGAACCTTGAGGCTGAAATTTAATCTTTTAAGCCCCCTAAAGGAGAACCCCCCATGGGCTGAAACTGGGAGAGGTTCTTCTGTGATAGGTTTCTTGTCTCCAGAATTCCTGCAGGTTTCTTTAATGTCAGTTTCTACTGCATGTCCAGGTTCTTTTATGCAGGTTTCTGCTGTATTTGGTTGATACTAGTCCTTTACTAACAAAATCCTTTTTTGCCATGCTTAGGTTATTGGTTTGATTGATTGCTTTACAACTGCACCAAATCTCTCAACCTTTGACGATGTGTAAGTTTCCATCATTCTTTTTCCTTCCTAGCAAATGACAGAATATTTTATCTGCTTTAGAACTTAGCTGACAGTGATCACTGTTGATAGACTGATGAACGCTCAAACTATGACTCATGTCTTTACGCTTCCAGAAACAGGCATGACCCAAATCACCTGCAGTATTTTCTCAAAACCACCTGCCCTAAAATGCCAAAAAAGCAGTCTTCCTGGAATGCTACACTATAAAACAAGCTGTTGGTACTTGGATGGATATTTCTTTGAGCTATTTCAGCAAAAACTCCTACCTACAAACGATATTTGCTTATTTGGGAGTGCAAAAGATCTCGTAAGCTCGGTACTTTGAGATTTTGATCGTTGCGACCATTCAGTCAAAAACGCACCTTTGTTTGCCTATGGCAGGAAGTTTAAATTGAAGATAAATCAGCCAATCCGATCATATTATTCTGCATCTTCCATTCTGATTGGTCAGGGAACAGATTTGTCCCCCAAAAGAAATTTTTGTCTGTTTTGAGAACAGTTGGGAAATACGACCCTCACTGAAGCGACAACAACAACATGAATTCAACTCAATAAGTTGAGCGTAAGTTGAGGGCCGTAATGGAAAGAGGCTAAATATTGCCTAGCCAGAGTAACTGCATGCATAACCTTTTCTTTTGTCCAGTGCCTAGAATACCTCCACTTTCATTCACTTTAACAACAGCAGAAACTGTCCATGCATGTTAACAAATCTGAGCTTTTGAGCCATCTATTTCCCAGCAACATTGCATAGAATAGACAACAAACAATGTATATTTTCTGCCAAAGGACCTAAATTCTTGATTTTTTTTGTCTGAAAGGTGTTTAGAATGAAACACTTCCTTATGTCATATTCCAAGTACTGTAATTTTTACAAAGTTTCTGCTCTTAACTGTGAAAGAAATTTATTACCACATCCTTTCTTTTTGTTCATAGGTACCTTGTTACTCCACTTATGGGTGCAGATTTAAACAGTGTAGGAAAGGTACAAAGATTATCTGATGATCATGTCCAATTTCTTGTTTATCAAGTTCTTCGTGGACTGAAGGTTTGTGTCATTTCAACATCTTTTAGTTGATTGTGTCAGATTTGTAAACTATAGCCAAGAACTTTGTAGTATGAGACTATCAACTGCATTGTTGTGGTTTGAAGACTTTGTAAACTTGTTTACTTTGCAGCTGCTTCATAAACAGCGGCTGATTATACCAAGTGAGTGATAAAAGCTTTAGGATTTGAATGGCTGCTGTACCCTGAATAAAATCAATGATATTTTTCAATATCTGATTGAATAGCAAACATGTTTGTTACTGGTAACTCGCTGACTGCGTGTCCTTTCCTGCAATGAGTGGCACAGTAGTTGTATTTGTATATTTATAGTATATGTATAGTTGTATTTTTATTTGATGAAAAAACATGTTTAATTATTTTCGAATTTTCCTTGGCTGAAATCAGTCTTCTGCTCAGATTTTGGAAGGGATTTTCTGAAAAAAGTCCCTTCAATTTAGGAAGCCTGAATAGGGTGCTATAATCATGATTAACTCTCCCTGATATTCTTTCCTTACAGTCAGTGACTTGAATATGCAATAGCAGGTGCTATTCTCTTTGGGGGAATGAAAAAGTCTTCTCCCTAGTATCAATAACTAATTCAGGGGGGTTTCTTCCTCCCAAGAGGACAAAATGCATGAATTAACGAATATGTTTGTCTCATATGTGTGTTTGTCTCATTTGAACCACGTGATACAAATACTTTCTCTTTTCTTCTGCAGTATGTTCATTCAGCAGGAATCATACACAGGGTAAGTTTCAGTTTCTCATAACCAAATCAGACTTACTTAGATAAGAAAATCACTTTCTGTTTTGAAATATACTTTCTATACTTGGGAGTACTCCCATTATGGCCTAACAGGGGTCCCACCTGTTTGAGGGTTTTACAAAATGGCTACCAAATGTTCAATTTGTCAAACACTTACTACCAATTGGGGGTATTCTAACATTCCTGACTTATAGATGAGATTCAACTAAGCATGCTCCTCCGCATGTCAATGTGGACGTGGTAGCAATAATCATCAATAATTTTGGAAGTTTTCTTGCTTTGTTCCATCAGTTTTTGCAATAGAAAATTATGAAAAATTGTAGAATATTTCATTGCTAAATGCTACACAATGACCCATATTCAAGTTCATGAAGTACCATTTGAAAGTTATTGCAAAAATATACTACCATTTGAGGGTACTTTTCGTAATTTTTCCTTTGGACCTCCCTTGACTAGACCCCATGCCAAGACACAATGGGAGTGCCCCTGGGCCTTTCTACTGCATGATCAAGGTCGGATGTTTGAACGATAACATCTGCTGCCCTTGACTGACTTGCAGTTTTTAAAGGGAATAGCAATTGCAGACAGAGAATGCAATAGGTGAAGTGTCAGCTTGCAAAAGTGAGCAAAGGTAACCACAGGATTCATCCAGAAATCTGGATGGATCATTAGCTCGTTTTGCAAGTAAATGAGAATTGTTGAGAGAGGATGTGAATTTATCGAGTGATCTTTAAATGTGTCTCACATTAGATGTCACGTGATATTTTCGCCTGACATCTAATTCGAAATAGCATCTTTGAATATGTTTATCTCGCTCAGAAGGTGAGCATTACTTTCTTTGATTACAAAAATTGTCTTTCTTCCGCCGTTCAGCTTCTGAAGGAGATGAATAGGATCAAAATCGGATGTCAATTCTGTAGGTGATGAGAATGGAATTTTGTTGAAGCGGATGACCTTTATCGGAGTTGTCTGTCTTCTTTCATACATTATACCTTTTTACTTGCCAGAAAAGATGTTTGGATCTAGGGTGCAAATCTGGTAAAGTTTGAGAGGAAAAATGAAAGCATGACACCTGTTCTCATACGCAACTCTTCTAGCTGTGGCAAGAAGTTCTTTCGGATCTCAGAACACTTTTTAGAGAGTTTATTATCAACTTCTTAACATAGTGAGTTCTGGTGAGTTAGGATTGGTTCAGTTTACCTACAGGCAAGTGTTATTAGCATATAGCTCAAATCTTTCAAATCTTCAAAAAGGTGGGTGTGAAATTGTATCAAATTTTTCCATGAATTGAATGACTTCAAAAAACTTTAAGTAATTCTTTAATATCTTGATTATTTTCAAGATGGCGGCATTTTGATTATTTTTGTAAAAATCCATCAAAAATTTTGACCAAAATTAAAATCATCGTAACTCCTAAATTACTTGAGGAAAATTGACACAACCTTCAAGAAAACAATAGTTTATGAAGGTCTACAACATGATTGCAAGCAGAAATTTGTAGCTCTTCTGGTTAGGGATTCAGAAATTTGATGACGTCACAACCTCGAAATCAATAAATGCCGCCAATTTAAAGCTAATCACGATATTAAAAATTGCCACGGCAGATTTACAGCAAATTGTCCAAAGTTCCTTTCAAGCACTTTGATTCAAAGAAAAATGTAAAAGAATTTTACACCCGTCTTTTTAAAGATTTGAGCTCTATGCTAGTGTTATTGGCCTTTTTGCTTTGTTTGTAGGATTTAAAGCCGAGTAATATTGCAGTTAACGAAGATTGTGAATTAAAGGTGCGTGTGTTCTGGTATCTTTGCAAGATTTTCTATGAACTTATTTTCTTTCGTGTATGACAACAAATATAGGACAGCCAACCTCTTCTTCAGCGCGGCACCTTTTCAACGAATGGCTTTGAACGGCAATGTTCGGCAAAGAGGCAGCGGTGGGAGTATCGTGGGGTTGATTTTAGGATTTCATAAGGAATATTGGAAATTCGAGATAGAAAATGAAAAATTCCGAAATTCATCTCAAATTGCGTGTCATGTGGGATTTGCGATAACGTAACGTTGTAAACTCATTCCTTTTCGTCCCATGTTTCCCTGCGTTCTTTGATTTGCTGATAGTAGTCAATAGGGACTCATAACGTTAATCTGAAAAACCTCATGAAACTCTTTGCAAAATTTCGAAATTTACTGTACATAACTTTTTCTGCTGATTTATCCAAAAAGATACTGTAGTGTATTCTTTGCTGCCATGACATCATGCTGCCTTGTGTAATTTTGAATCAATCTCCGTATTTTAATTTTGTTATAATTTTCATTACAGATTTTAGATTTTGGATTAGCCCGGATGACGGATGATTCTATGACCGGATATGTTGCAACTAGATGGTACCGAGCTCCGGAAATTATGCTCAACTGGATGCATTATAATCAGACAGGTAACGTGAACGTGAACGTGAACGTGAACGCAGCCCTTGTAATATTGTCAGTATAATTTCCGTCATATTCTACCGTTGCTGCAAATTCGTATTCGTGGCCATGAGCGAGACTGACGACGTGATTCCTTGCATTCGTTCAACATTTATAATCTGATGTTTTAATTTCACTCATACAAAGGACTCATGACCAAACGGATTCTAAACAGGGACGACAGAACAGAAACTGCACACGCATGCGCAAAAACTCGTAACTTTGAGCCCCCTTAGCTCCCTGCAACAGACCCCAAATTTCGGCAACACGTGATATTTTGTTTCCGGGGCCTCAAAATCTTGATTTATCATTTCAAAAAACTTATCTATCCAAACACTTCGTTATCTCAGATTGCTCGATGACGTCATTTTTCGCAATTTCTGCTCTGTCAACAGGGACTAAAATCTTACTAAGAATCAGAAGAAACTTAGAACATCTTCGATCCTACAAACGTGGAAGAAAATTCGAACGTCCTTTCGAAGGTCCCTTCGAGCGTTGCTTCTCTCGAGAAGTCGAACTTTGAAATAATAGCCAATCAAACGCTACAAATAGGCACGTGGGTTGACCATATTAAGAAAGTAGCGATCTAATCGGTTGTGCCGGGAACGCGGCGGACTTGGCCTAATTAGTTCCAGTATTGAAGTGGAAGGACATCCGTCCCTCTTCTGAAGCGATAACAACAACAAGCGCAAGTTAGAGGAACTTTTGTAATGTAATCTAGCCATGAGCCTCAAAACTTTGCAGCACTTAAGAATAAATTCTGGCTCCCATTTCAATTTCATCCTTCAAGTTTCATTTTCTTTGATAAAATGAGTCTGGTCCATGATTTATTTGCTGTTGAAATTAAAATTCTATTTCGGAGAGTGGCAATATACACTTCAATACCATATATTGCATGGAACAGAATGGAACGTGGATATCTCGATTCCAATACAAACCCCTTATAGGAAGTTTTCTAATTTTTGCGTCTTAAAGATGAGTGATTTTACCAAACAAAATTTTCTCATCTAAGTTAGCCTTTGATTGATAGGTTAACATCTTGGTTTTGAATACCGGTCGCATAAATAAATAAATAAATAAATAAATAGATAAATAAATAAATAAATAATCTCTTTATTTACAGTTGGTAGGGAGAAAGTTAATATACATAAATAATTATGTACAAACTAATTAATCCAACTATTTACATACAAGAAAAAAGAAAAATTACAATATAGATCTAGAGGGGTATCGCCCTGGTTGAGGGTAAACGCGATTTGACCGATTTTAACTCTCTTGCGTTTGTTGCTGAATAACAGGCGTTTGGGCCTAGTTAAAACCAAAAAGTGTGCAAAAATATTTTGGTGACTCCATTTGCTTAACATTTTCTTGTTTGTGTTTCTTAAAACTCCGTCCACAAACAGAGGGAGAAGTGCACAAAGAAGCTCACCTAAGATGTAACTTTAAGCATCCGCCATTTTTCCTTTCACATTTTGTTGTACAATTTTCTTTTTGCTTGGTTTCTTGACGTTGTTAAAACTTTCACAGCAAACAAATGGCCTCTTGCCAAGCTCCACTTGTCCAGAATAAGTACTTCACGATATGGCATCCGCTTCCGCCACGATGGGCTTCTTTTTGCACGCCGTCTGATTGGCCTAAAGTCGCCCTGGTTGAGGGTACTGTGGTATCTTCCGGTTCTTGAACGAAATCTACATTGTCAACGTATGACAGGCGACTACTATTTGCTGTAAAAGGACATATTACGGGGCAAAAACAGGTTTGTTCTATCAGTGGACTGTAAAAACTATTTTGTTAAAATCATAAATTGATTTAAGCATCGTTCAGTTCACCGAAGGAGGAAAACTTGATGTCAGCTTGCTTGAAAAGTCTTTGAACGAAGGCGGCAACGAAGGTCAGTGTTTAGGATAACGAAACACAGCTAACACAATCAGAAAGCATTTGATAACAACAAAAACTCTTTAATCGCTGATATGCTGCTAATTTTCGCATCATGTTATCTTAAATTTACCTGAAACCATGTGAAAATTTGGATACCCTCAACCAGGGCGACGTTGGAAATTTAGGCCCTCTCAACCACTCTGTTCTCGAGTAGCTCGCTCTTAAAAACAGCATCACCAATGACAAACATATTTTATATCAACAACAGTAAAGAGTTTACGAAGGTGTTCATGGTAAGTTTCGTTCTGAAAATATTTTCGTTCAACAGGAATATTCGACCAACGTGAAATACCCTCAATCAGGGCGACACCCCTCTACTTATTTACATCATTTGTCTCCATTCCAGGCTTTTATGTCTTTCTTAAATCTGAATACGTTTTCAGCACTCTTTATTGTATCAGGCATGGCGTTCCAGAAGATGCTTCCTCGGAAGGCTAGAGAATTTATGCCGAAAGATATCGTTTTGGTTTGGCGGAATTTGTAGCGTGTTTTTGATTCGTAGATCATACGTCAGTTCCCTCTGCACGAAAAATTCTCCCATAAATGATTCTCCCATACATCTATTCCATACCCCGCCAAACGCGTAAACTTTTTTTAACTCATCCAATAGAAGAGAAAAATGTTTAATGAGTACAGTTCGTTCTTTCGTTTTAGTCGATGTCTGGTCAGTGGGCTGTATCATGGCAGAACTGCTAACTTCAAAAGTATTGTTCCCTGGCGGAGATCGTATCATTTTCATTGCAGTGCCTTTTTATCAATGTACTTTTTCCTTTGAAATTGCTCATCGTATTTATCCACAGTCCTGACCACAAAATGAGGAGGAAATTTAGCAAATGGCTTGTTTATATCAAATTGCTAGTTACATTCCATTTTCAGTGCTGCTTGTTCGAAGTTCCTAAACTATAATGTCTTGTTTTGTAACGAAAACTCCCAATCAGAGCTGAACGATCGGTCCTTTTTACTTTGGGGCTGATAACTGAAGTTATGTTTTAAATCAGCGAAAAGTATGCCGTTTCTGTTAAATTTCTTGGCCTATGTTTGTTTATTTACTTTTTTTGGAGTAGGTACAAAGTCGTGCCAGACTTATCGGTCCTTTTTCAGGCATTTGTTACTGTGACGCATTACTCACAAAAAACATAAAATTTCTAAAGTATGGCCCTCATATACGCAGCTATCTTGCAATTTCAATCCACCAAAGGACTCACCTTTAAAATCATATTCCTGTAAGAATATATCAGGGCTCAAAAAACGAAGTAACATAATAGCAGTGCTACCAGGAAATTAGCAGAAATGCGCAAGTTTCCCAGGAAGGAGAAAGGGGAAAAGGAAAAAGAGATGGAAGGAAAGGGAAAAGAAGGGGAAGAAAAAAGGGAGAGAAAGGATTCGGGATAGAATGGGGTGGTATATTGGGAAAGAAGAAGGAATTGTGTAAGAAGAAACGAAAATGCTTAGCTTGCTACCAGGAAGGGAAAAGTTTTATTGAGCCCTGGAACATATGCTGTCGTAATTCCCCATGTTGATAAGGCTCTGTGAATTGCTTAAAGACCTTTTTTGATCATATCGTATCTTGTTACCTATGAAGTGAAACATTAACTCGTCAATAATGAAACACCGTGCACTTCCACAAGGCCCCGTTTGATCGTGTTCTCATCATGCTTCCTGTTTAAACCTTAACTCATTTAAAGATATCGATCAGCTTACAAAAATCATGCAGCTGGTGGGGAAACCTTCTCCCGAGTCATTAGCTAAGATCACCAGTGACAGTGTAAGTGTTTTCCGACTCTGTAAGTTTTTTACAACTCTTCTTTTATATAATTATTTTGGCACGGAATATCCTTCAGTTGTATAGGTTATAAACAGAAAAATTTAAAGTAATTTACAATATTTCTTAAGGGAAGAAGAATTATTCCAAAAAATAACGCAATTCTTCCAGGGGGGGGGGGAGGTCGTGTTCCTATTGGTTTTCATCCCATCAAATGACTTTTAGCTGTTTTCTTTGAATTGGTACGTGATAGGCAACAGTTTATATTCATAGGGATCTCATTCCAAGCCTTTCGAGCTGTGTAAGGAAATCTCTTTACTGAATGTTCGATGTTATACTTCGGAATTTGAAGATTCTCACAAACCAAGCATCATAGTTAGAATAATGAGACCTCCGTTTAAACTTTAAACAGTTTCAGGACGTTATCTGTCCATGATCATATAATTCATATCTGATCGATCAAGTGTAACAATTTGTTGAGCTGTTAAGAAATTTTTCGTCCTGTCATCCTTCATGCTGGCAATGTCAGTTTTAAAAATTGACCTGTCTTGAAAACACTGTAGTAGTTAAGACTACGAAATAATGTTTTTTTACTTTACTGCTGGGGTGACTGTCATTGAAAAATTGCAGAAACTCCAAAATCGTGCTGCAAAACTCGTTACCAACAGTCCATTTGATGCGACCGCCTTACCAGTTATTTGTGCGCTTCAATGGCCCACTGTTAGGGAACTTATTGATTTTGAATCTCAGAAAATGGTTTTCAGATCCCTTAAAGGAGACGCGCCTTCCTACATGAAAGACACGTTCACGAGAGTCAACAATTCCACTGCTCGTTCTCTTAGGAATGCTGAAGTCGACCTCAGGTTGCCATTGTTAAAATCAGCAGGGGGGGGGGCAGAAATGCTTCTCGTACCGAGGCGCTAAGCTTTGGATGGAACAGTCTTGGTACTGAGGCTGAAAACTCTTCAACCCTGAGAGCCTTCAAGAGAGAAGTGCAAAAATGATCACTAAAATCTTTTCGTTTTTTTTTTGTTGATTTTTGAACAATTGTAATTTTAGTTTAGTTCGAAATACTGGTTTTTATTGTAAATTATTAATTATTGTAAGTTTTTAGCATGGCCCCCTGTAAATCAGTTATTCTAACTGAGGGGCTACCATGGGTAAAAAATATAAAATCAAATCAAATCAAACTCTTGTACGATCTGGTATGTTCTTTGCGATAATCCCAGAGAAGGGGAGTGCATTGAAGACCCTCTTCACTTCCCTTTCCATGCCACCCTTATCTCTGCCTTTTCAATAAGTCTTGTTAATTAATTCGTTGCTCATTTCATTTCAGGCGAAAAATTATATAAATTCAATGCCAGATTACAGAAAACGACCCTTCTCAGAAATATTTATTGGAGCAAATCCACAAGGTAAGCTCCGTACTGAAATCATGAGTGATAGGACACCCAGTGTGTAGCAGTTTGAATTTATATCAGTAGCGAGCCATCGTAACTTATGGTTTTTTTGCATCTTGAACTTGTTTTTACTTCGTACACAACCACCTTTCAATGTTTCGTAATTTTGAAATTTTCAGTAGTGAGCCACCTTAAGTGAAGATCCACCTTGAAGATTTCAAAATTACGAAACATTAAAAGGTGGTTGTGTACGAAGTAAAAACAAGTTCAAGACAAAAAAAACAATAAGTTAAGGTAGCTCGCTACTGATGTAAACTTAAACTGCTACACACTGGGTGTCCTACCGCTCATGCTGAAGCCTTTTAATCGAACCTTTTGTAGAACAGCTAAAAGGTTTCAGGACAGAGCTAATCTGTTTCTACAAGCGTAGGGAAGTGAGTTTTAGTTATAGCGGTATCAGTTCCGGCATAAAAAACGAAACTGCGACATGTAAGTGAGTCTAGTCATGATTGTCAATTTCTGTAATCAGATACAATACGAACAATACACAATTGAATTCAATTCAATTCAATAGTAGCCTGACATCAAATTTGACACAGGCGTTAGTTACTTTTTGATTTTTTCGGTCGCTCATCAATATTTGACAATTCCTACCAGTGATCTGTGCAAGGAGCGTTGCGAAATATCACAACCAACAACTGTGCAAGTGGAAGGAATGAAATATCGCACGCTGTGAAACAGACGATGGTCTGCTGGCTGCGCATATTTTTCGCAATATACCGCTGTTCATGAGAACAGTAGTCTCGGTATCCGACTGCACTAGTAAGATTAATTGCGTTACGATGCACGTTGAAGGTGAAGACGTGGGTTGCAGAAGAAAGCCAAGCGCTGGGATCACAAGAGAAGAGAAGCTCTGATGGAATCCATGAGCCGTTGTCATGTTGTCATGACTGGGAATTGAGGCTCTGTCTCTGTCTGCCTGACTGTTCTAGTTGCAATGGATCACAGCACGTAATGTCACCGTAACACCTTCGTTACAACACGAAATTATTCTAGGTTATCTGTGACCAGTACTCGGGAACTTCGACATACCGAAACCGATTTTATGTGTCTCCGTTCTACGAACAACATTTGGCCGAAACTGCTGTTCTTTTAGAGGGATGAAATTATGGAATATGGCTTCAGCGCAAAGCGAATTAACGGAAACTTTCAAATAAAATGAATCCAGTTTTGAAAGTTCCAGAACATGATAAAAGTATTAAACCTTTGTTATTCCTATTGATCGGAGATCAGACTGTTTGTTTGTTTTGTTTTTGCAACTCAAGATTTAATTTATTTTTGTAGCGATTGAGCTTCTTGAAAAGATGTTAGTGCTTGATCCAGATGAAAGAATTACGTCAGCAGATGCTATAAAACATCCTTATTTGGCAAAATATCACGATCCGGATGATGAGGTAAGATGTTCGTACAACAGACCTTTCAACTGTTCGACGAAAGAACCTGGATCGAGGCCAGGGGGGGAGGTTGCTTGAGTTTCCAAGATACGGGGTTGTGCCTTTCAAATCGCAAAAATATCACCCATAAACCCGGACAAATTTCTGAATAGTATACCCATAAATCCGGAAAAATTTTCTGAAAATCATACCCATAAATCCGGAAATTCTGAAAATACTCACTAATATATGCAATTTTACAAAAAAAAACAGAATTTTGAAAATTGTTGAAAACCATACCCATAAATCCGGAGTCTATCATGAAAAAGGTACCCTAAGAAATGGCACAACCCTGTACCATGGACATGTTAAGTTACCCCCCCCCCCTCCGAGGGGGATCGAGAGCGGTATTTTTAAGCATTTTTATACGAATTGCTCGAGTAGCGTTTGAGCTTCTATCACATTTCTCACATTGGTGAATTCTTCAAAATCTGTTAAGTATCGTTCATTAGACCTAATCGGCTAAGGTTTGTTTTGCCCATTTCAAGTCATATTACGATTGGTAGAACGTAACAGGAAGGATTCGAATATAATAAACAAATGAGAAAGGCAAACAAGTATGAAAAACAAATTGATAAACGAAAGGTGAGAAAAGATTAGAATAAGGGCATTGGAATGGAAGACTGTTGGGAATTGAGCGAAGGTCTATCTCTGAGAATTAAAAGACTTTCATTTCAGAATTTCAAAATTAAAGAATTCAACTTTTCTTGTTGGATACTAACTTTTCTTTCCTCGTTTTTCAGCCTACTGGTGAGCCATTTATTGACACATACGAAAATGCAGAGTTAGATGTAGACCAATGGAGAGGTATGTTTAAATTACATTTTATCTTAAAAGACGCATGGTATCCTAAGATGAATGCGCTGAAACTCTGACCTGATTTTGCTGTTAAAAATACCGGGTGAGCCAGAAAAAAGTTCCCACTTTTGAAAGTTCATAGCATCAAGAGTACTTCACAGATTTCAATGATTCAAATCCCAGTTAAAGCCAAAAGATCAAAATATACTTTGTGATTTTTCTCGCTGTCTCAGGAGCGCCAGAAATATAGGTAAATTCAACTTCACAAAAGTTTCATGGTTGCAAAATGACTGAAAAATGGCCTAAAACATTGATCAAATCATAATTGACACCTCGCACAGATCAATAAGGAAAAAGCAATGGTTCATGGGTGAGAGATATCCACTGCACACGTCTTGCCATGGGACTGATAATCATTAGTATTTGTTTGATGATTGATGTCTTGTAACTCTTGAGAAGATGAAACGCCCATTGCGTATTGTTCTGTGTAAGGAGAATCCTTACAATTTGATCAATGTTCTAGACCCTTTTTGAATCATTTTGCAACCATGAAACTTTTGCAGAGTTGAATTTACCTGTATTCTCAGTGCTTGTAAGACAACGACAAAAATCGCAAAAGTACTTCGATCTTTCGGCTTTTAACTAGAATTTGAATCAGTCAAATCCATGAGTTACTTTTGATGCTATGAATTTTCAAAAGTAGGACATTTGTTCTTGTTCATTCGATAGGTCGTAGACGTCTTTAGCAACCTTTTTCAAGATGGGAAACCTATGCAAAACTACACTCGAAATCTGTAATTTTCAGCTTGTGATTATTTGCAACTCCTCCTTCGTAGAGCTTACATTCAACGCCATCCAGAATATTCGTAGTGAAGAAATGGACACTGCATAGAGGTTGGTGATAATCAAATCGAGGCTGCATCTTGTCTCATGTGAATAACTGCATAACTGCATGATTTATAACTCCGCCCACTAAAGAGAGCTACTTCATGTACGAAACTTTACGATCGTTAAAGATCTGGTAAGAAACAAACGATTGCTTTTTATTGAAATCGCGATAAAAAACATTTGTACGTTAATCTTAGCAAACATTGATCAAGTTTAATTAAAGGCCTTGACAAGAGAACCTAAAGAGCCATTATCACCCATGATCCTTTGCAGGCACTCTGCAGTTTCAGACTTACCCAAAGTCAAATTTGGTGGAAACAGAAAGGTTCTTCTTTGTGTAGATTGATACTTTAGGTGTTGTGGCGCCGTGTTGCAATCTACTGACATTGCAGCCAGAACAGTCAGGCGGGTGGGGTTCAAATCCCACCAGCACCTTTGAGCGTCATGACAAGGGATCGCGGACTCGATTAACGCGTAGCTATTTCTGCGATCCCAGCGCTTGGCGCTGAAAACCGCAACTTGACCTTCACCTTCACCGTTAGTTCACAGCACCTGAGTTCATGAGGTCTGATTCGCAACAGAAATATGTGGAAGAATCAGAAATTTTATACAATCCAATGAAAAAAATATTTCAAAAGAGACCCAGCAGTACTTGAAATGCTGAACAGGACGTTGAATACTGCATTCTTAGAGTTTTTTGGATAAGGGACATATGGTATTATCAGTTTGTATTGGTCAGTCACTAAGCGACTGGAGTTTATTAATTTCATTTGATGATCTCTAAAAATAAGCACCTATTTCAAATTCAGGCTGAATGGGTTCTTATATAATGGTGGTCTGATTCCAGATATTTTCCCTATAGGTTCGTAATCATTAGGTTCGTATAGGTCTTTTGTTTGAGTTTGCTTTGGTTTCCCCCGTCGCTCACTGCGGTGGCGCATTGTAAGCTGTTGTTGTTGTAAGCCACACTTTCATTACGATTAACCTAAAATGGGGGTCTGCTCGACTTGCAGAAGCAAAAACTCAATTTGCAGGTACAGAAAAAAGACAAAAAGGACTAAAGGCGAGAATTATTGATTCATATTTTCACAATTACTCGCACGAATAACTTTAATGTCTTCTGTTGCGCACGAATGCAGTGTGGATTCACACTTTCCGCGGAGGCCAAATTTGATTTCCAGACAGTATAAAATTGCAGCTTTCCAGCAAAGGACCTTGGGTGACAGTTCTTTTAAAGGGGCATTCCGCGGTTAAACCGGATATCGGTGATCTGCTTGGTTGTAGTCGATCGTAGACACACGAATGAACGAATACAGTAGGATGTTCAAAATAAATGCAAGAACGACATGCAAAAACCCATCAAGACTCGCCAACGGCAGATCGAAGGAAAATAATGAAAATGCAACCTCTGTTCATCAACAACGATGCATAAAAGTAGTAGGGTATTAAAATTGAAATCGCTCCAAATGTCCTCTCCACAATTCGTGTTTGAGAAGTGCGATCGGCGTAAGTAAAACGATTTCCGAGGGCTGACATAATCTGCTTCTCGATCGGGATAACGACAAGAACCTTTGCAAGCATTTGATTTTCGTGGAATGTCCCTTTTAGCTAACTCTGCTTTCTGCTGTCTTCAAAACGGAAACCTAGTTTTCAAAAATCCGCCTCTACCGACAGCTGTTAATTACTCGGGTACCAATCGACGAATCTGTGTATCAAATTCTGTAAAAAAGAAGGGAGTACCCATATCATTTACTATCGAAATGTATTTAATGCAGTTGTTTGCTTCAAAAACTTTGGTCTCATGTTGCTCATGTTAAGGTATTTCATAGGTGTTGGGAGAACTTCAATGAAATAGAATAGACATTCCAATAGAAAGTTTGTTCGACTTTTCTATCAGTTTGACTTCTTCAGTATGTGAATCTTAGACTTATTACAATTCGTCCCAGTTTTCACTCGCAATTTCTTTGACATTGTTACCTACTTGTCTATTGAATTGAACTGCTTTACCTACTTATTTATTGAGTTGAATTGCTCACTCAAGGACTGGATCGAGCGAAGAAGTTACTATCAAAGATGTAGAAAAAATGAGCGAATTTTACGACGAACTATCTGAATCTGTGTATGAGTCTATATTTTCTGCTTTGGCCAAATTCAATTTCCAGACGGTCTGAAATTACAGTTTTCCTGCAAAGAACCCTGGGTAACCTTGGCTCTTTAAGTCTTTCGGTTGAATTGCCAGCCATTCAAATTCCTTTGTGTTCAAAAATGAAATTATTTAAAGACTCACAGCTGACCACAATTTTTGAGCCAAAAAGATTTCATGTAATCTAAATATCGTTTTTGATTAATTTCTTTTGAGGTCGGCTTCCACTGGCGGTAGTTGTGTTCTGCAACCAGCACCTTTGCCCAGGGCGCATGCTCTGTTGTTAGAGAGATGCGCATTAGACAAGCTCGCTGGTCCCTGACCAAAACTACTCCATTGGAGGTCAGCCTGTACTCTCCATTTGAAACGCAAAGAATGATGGGTAACAAAGGGTCCTTAACTTTCTCGCTAATGCTGTCTAAGAAATTGTCTGGAGGATAATTTATATATATATGCATTATTTATCCGTTTATGTAAGTTCTCTTTATTCTTCCTCATTGTTTGACCTTAGCACTATGAAACAGTCTTATTCAAGGGACCCACCTCAAAACATAATTCAGTAAACAATTCCCGAGTTGTTTCAAATAAATGCGAAAGCCACCTTCCCTCTCTCCCTCCCTCCCTCCCTCCCTCCCTCCAATGTCTAGACTGGAACATTGGCTTCGAAATTATTGATGACTTTTCAATGGTTTTTGTCTCCAGTCACACGCAAGATGTCGTTTTGAATAGCAGAGAAGTAGGAAGCATCTCAAACTTGGGGAGCAGGACGCTTCGACAGGGCACTTTTTCCTTAACAAAAAGGGGCATTTTCTAAGAATCAAAAGGGCAATTCTTTGTTTACTGGAATATCTTGGGGTCATGTGCCCCCCCCCCCCAGTGTTCCCGGCTCCTACGACTATGTTGAATAGAGTACAGTAATTCTGATTTGTTGTAAAGAATACATGATAACGATTATGATACTTCACGAAGATTTCCTCAAACATTTCTTCCGTTGTAGAAAAAGATATACCGTTAAAGATTTTTAGACCCATCAAGGTTTTTGGGGAAAAATTATAATATTTGAACCTATGTTCTGGCAGAATGAAGGCCCTTGACAAAACTCTGATTGGAACACCTCAATTTTCGGGCAAAATTGAAAGCTATTCCCCTCGAAAATTATCAATTTTGGACCCACAGCTTTTGGGCACCAATTCTACCTTATGCCCTTGAAAAATTGGGACTTTTAATTGTTCCATTATTAAACGAAAAAATTTTGAACCCTTATACCCTTTGAAAAATTCTGACTTTTTGACCCTTCCATTTTCTGCAAGAAAATAAGGCAATAGCCTTTGCAAAATAGAAATCTTGACGCACCCTCGATTTTGGCCGAAATTCAAGGTTATACATTTTCAAAAAAATAGGGATCTTTGCACCCCCTCATTCTTTTGCAAAAAAGCAAGGCTATACCCTTTGAAAAAATCTGATTTTTGCATACCCTCATTTTTTGCAAAAAAGCGAGGCTATAGCCTTTGAAAATAGGGATCTTTGGACACCCTCATTTTTTAGCCAAAAAGTAAGGCTATACCCTTTGAAAAATAGGGATCTTTGGACACCCTCATTTTTTAGCCAAAAAGTAAGGCTATAGCCTTGGAAAAAATCTGATTTTTGCACACCCTCATTTTTTGCAAAAAAGCAAGGCTATAGCCTTTGAAAAATTCTGACTTTTGCACACCCCTATTTTTTGCAAAAAAGTAAGGCTATAGCCTTTGAAAAATAGGGATCTTTGGACACCCTCATTTTTTAGCCAAAAAGTAAGGCTATAGCCTTGGTAAAAATCTGATTTTTGCACACCCTCATTTTTTGCAAAAAAGCAAGGCTATAGCCTTTGAAAAATTCTGATTTTTGCACACCCTTATTTTTTGCAAAAAAGTAAGGCTGTAGCCTTTGAAAAATAGGGATCTTTGGACACCCTCATTTTTTAGCCGAAAAGTAAGGCTATAGCCTTTGAAAAATTCTGATTTTTGCACACCCTCATTTTTTTGCAAAAAAGCAAGGCTATACCCTTTGAAAAAATCTGATTTTTGCACACCCTTATTTTTTGCAAAAAAAGCAAGGCTATAGCCTTTGAAAATAGGGATCTTTGGACACCCTCATTTTTTAGCCAAAAAGTAAGGCTATAGCCTTTGAAAAATTCCGGTTTTTGCACCCTTCCATTTTTTGCAAAAAAAGCAAGGCTATACCCTTTGAAAAAATCTGATTTTTGCACACCCTCATTTTTTGCAAAAAAGCGAGGCTATAGCCTTTGAAAATAGGGATCTTTGGACACCCTCATTTTTAGCCGAAAAGTAAGGCTATACGCTTTGAAAAATAGGGATCTTTGGACACCCTCATTTTTTAGCCAAAAAGTAAGGCTATAGCCTTGGAAAAAATCTGATTTTTGCACACCCTCATTTTTTGCAAAAACGCAAGGCTATAGCCTTTGAAAAATTCTGATTTTTGCACACCCTTATTTTTTGCAAAAAAGTAAGGCTGTAGCCTTTGAAAAATAGGGATCTTTGGACACCCTCATTTTTTAGCCGAAAAGTAAGGCTATAGCCTTTGAAAAATTCTGATTTTTGCACACCCTCATTTTTTTGCAAAAAAGCAAGGCTATACCCTTTGAAAAATTCTGATTTTTGCACACCCTTATTTTTTGCAAAAAAAGCAAGGCTATAGCCTTTGAAAATAGGGATCTTTGGACACCCTCATTTTTTAGCCAAAAAGTAAGGCTATAGCCTTTGAAAAATTCCGAATTTTTCACCCCGCTATCTTTTGCAAAAAGTAAGGCTACAGCCTTTGAAAAATAGGGATCTTTGGACACCCTCATTTTTTAGCCAAAAAGTAAGGCTATAGCCTTGGAAAAAATCTGATTTTTGCACACCCTCATTTTTTGCAAAAAAGCAAGGCTATAGCCTTTGAAAAATTCTGACTTTTGCACACCCCTATTTTTTGCAAAACAGTAAGGCTATAGCCTTTGAAAAATAGGGATCTTTGGACACCCTCATTTTTTAGCCAAAAAGTAAGGCTATAGCCTTGGTAAAAATCTGATTTTTGCACACCCTCATTTTTTGCAAAAAAGCAAGGCTATAGCCTTTGAAAAATTCTGATTTTTGCACACCCTTATTTTTTGCAAAAAAGTAAGGCTGTAGCCTTTGAAAAATAGGGATCTTTGGACACCCTCATTTTTTAGCCGAAAAGTAAGGCTATAGCTTTTGAAAAATTCTGATTTTTGCACACCCTCATTTTTTAGCCGAAAAGTAAGGCTATAGCCTTTGAAAAATAGGGATCTTTGGACACCCTCATTTTTTAGCCGAAAAGTAAGGCTATAGGCTTTGAAAAATTCTGATTTTTGCACCCCCTCTATTTTTTCCAAAAAAGTTAGGCTATAGCCTTTGAAAATAGGGATCTTTGGACACCCTCATTTTTAGCCAAAAAGTAAGGCTATAGCCTTTGAAAAATTCTGATTTTTGCACACCCTCATTTTTTAGCCGAAAAGTAAGGCTATAACCTTGGTAAAAATTCTGATTTTTGCACCCCCTCATTTTTTGCAAAAAAGTAAGACTATACCCTTTGAAAATAGGGATCTTTTTCCACCCTCATTTTTAAGCCGAAAAGTAAGGCTATAGCCTTTGAAAAATTCTGATTTTTGCACACCCTTATTTTTTGCAAAAAAGTAAGGCTATAGCCTTGGAAAAAATCTGATTTTTGCACACCCTCATTTTTTGCAAAAAAGCAAGGCTATAGCCTTGGTAAAAATCTGATTTTTGCACCCCTTCTATTTTTTCCAAAAAAAGTTAGGCTATAGCGTTTGAAAAATTCTGACTTTTGCACACCCTCATTTTTTGCAAAAAAGCAAGGCTATAGCCTTGGTAAAAATCTGATTTTTGCACCCCCTCTATTTTTTCCAAAAAAGTTAGGCTATAGCGTTTGAAAAATTCTGACTTTTGCACACCCCTATTTTTTGCAAAAAAGTAAGGCTATAGCCTTTGAAAAATAGGGATCTTTGGACACCCTCATTTTTTAGCCAAAAAGTAAGGCTATAGCCTTGGTAAAAATCTGATTTTTGCACACCCTCATTTTTTGCAAAAAAGCAAGGCTATAGCCTTTGAAAAATTCTGATTTTTGCACACCCTTATTTTTTGCAAAAAAGTAAGGCTGTAGCCTTTGAAAAATAGGGATCTTTGGACACCCTCATTTTTTAGCCGAAAAGTAAGGCTATACCCTTTGAAAAATAGGGATCTTTGGACACCCTCATTTTTTAGCCGAAAAGTAAGGCTATAGCCTTTGAAAAATTCCGAATTTTTCACCCCGCTATTTTTTGCAAAAAAGTAAGGCTTTAGCCTTTGAAAAATAGGGATCTTTGGACACCCTCATTTTTTAGCCAAAAAGTAAGGCTATACCCTTTGAAAAATAGGGATCTTTGGACACCCTCATTTTTTAGCCAAAAAGTAACGCTATACCCTTTGAAAAATTCTGATTTTTGCACACCCTTATTTTTTGCAAAAAGTAAGGCTGTAGCCTTTGAAAAATAGGGATCTTTGGACACCCTCATTTTTTAGCCAAAAAGTAAGGCTATAGCCTTGGTAAAAATCTGATTTTTGCACACCCTCATTTTTTGCAAAAAAGCAAGGCTATAGCCTTTGAAAAATTCTGATTTTTGCACACCCTTATTTTTTGCAAAAAAGTAAGGCTGTAGCCTTTGAAAAATAGGGATCTTTGGACACCCTCATTTTTTAGCCGAAAAGTAAGGCTATAGCCTTTGAAAAATTCTGATTTTTGCACACCCTCATTTTTTAGCCGAAAAGTAAGGCTATAGCCTTTGAAAAATTCTGATTTTTGCACACCCTCATTTTTTAGCCGAAAAGTAAGGCTATAGCCTTTGAAAAATTCTGATTTTTGCACCCCCTCATTTTTTGCAAAAAAGTAAGGCTATACCCTTTGAAAATAGGGATCTTTGGACACCCTCATTTTTAAGCCGAAAAGTAAGGCTATAGGCTTTGAAAAATTCTGATTTTTGCACCCCCTCTATTTTTTCCAAAAAAGTTAGGCTATAGCCTTTGAAAATAGGGATCTTTGGACACCCTCATTTTTAGCCAAAAAGTAAGGCTATAGCCTTTGAAAAATTCTGATTTTTGCACACCCTCATTTTTTAGCCGAAAAGTAAGGCTATAACCTTGGTAAAAATTCTGATTTTTGCACCCCCTCATTTTTTGCAAAAAAGTAAGACTATACCCTTTGAAAATAGGGATCTTTTTCCACCCTCATTTTTAAGCCGAAAAGTAAGGCTATAGCCTTTGAAAAATTCTGATTTTTGCACACCCTTATTTTTTGCAAAAAAGTAAGGCTATAGCCTTGGAAAAAATCTGATTTTTGCACACCCTCATTTTTTGCAAAAAAGCAAGGCTATAGCCTTGGTAAAAATCTGATTTTTGCACCCCCTCTATTTTTTCCAAAAAAGTTAGGCTATAGCGTTTGAAAAATTCTGATTTTTGCACACCCCTATTTTTTGCAAAAAAGTAAGGCTATAGCCTTTGAAAAATAGGGATCTTTGGACACCCTCATTTTTTAGCCAAAAAGTAAGGCTATAGCCTTGGTAAAAATCTGATTTTTGCACCCCCTCTATTTTTTCCAAAAAAGTTAGGCTATAGCCTTTGAAAAATTCTGATTTTTGCACACCCCTATTTTTTGCAAAAAAGTAAGGCTATAGCCTTTGAAAAATAGGGATCTTTGGACACCCTCATTTTTTAGCCAAAAAGTAAGGCTATAACCTTGGTAAAAATCTGATTTTTGCACCCCCTCTATTTTTTCCAAAAAAGTTAGGCTATAGCCTTTGAAAATAGGGATCTTTGGATACCCTCATTTTTTAGCCGAAAAGTAAGGCTATAGCCTTTTAAAAATTCTGATTTTTGCACCCCCTCTTTTTTTTGCCTAAAAGCAAGGCTATACCCTTTTAAAAAAAGGGATCTTTGGACACCCTCATCTTTAAGCCGAAAAGTAAGGCTATACCCTTTTAAAAAAAGTGATTTTTTCACACCCTCATTTTTTTGCCTAAAAGCAAGGCTATACCCTTATAAAAAAAGGGATCTTTGGACACCCTCATTTTTAAGCCGAAAAGTAAGGCTATACCCTTTTAAAAAAAAGTGATTTTTTCACACCCTCATTTTTTTGCAAAAAAGCAAGGCTATGGCCTCTGAAAATAGGGATGTTCGGACACCCTCATTTTTTAGCCGAAAAGTAAGGGTATAGCCTTTGAAAAATTCTGATTTTTGCACACCCTTATTTCTTGCAAAAAAGTAAGGCTATAGCCTTTGAAAAATAGGGATCTTTGGACACCCTCATTTTTAGCCAAAAAGTAAGGCTATAGCCTTTGAAAAATTCCGAATTTTTCACCCTCATTTTTTAGCCGAAAAGTAAGGCTATAGCCTTTGAAAGATTCTGATTTTTGCACCCCCTCTTTTTTTGCCGAAAAGCAAGGATATACCCTTTTAAAAAAAGTGATTTTTTCACACCCTCATTTTTTGCAAAAAAGCAAGGCTATAGCCTCTGAAAATAGGGATGTTCGGACTCCCTCATTTTTTGGCCGAAAAGTAAGGATATACCCTTTGAAAAATTCTGATTTTTGCACACCCTCATTTTTTTTGCAAAAAAGCAAGGCTATACCCTTTGAAAAATTCTGAGTTTTGCACTCCCTCATTTTTTGCAAAAAGCAAGGCTTTGAAAAATAGGGATGTTTGGACTCCCTCATTTTTTGGCCGAAAAGTAAGGCTATTGCCTTTGAAAAATTCTGATTTTTGCACACCCTCTTTTTTTGGCCGAAAAGTAAGACTATAGCCTTTAAAAAATTCTGAATTTTGCACCCCCTCATTTTTTGCAAAAAAGCAAGGCTATAGTCTTTGAAAATAGGGATCTTTAGAGACACTCATTTTGTGGCCGAAAAGTAAGACCTTTGAAAAGTTCTGACCTTTTTCCTCCTCCATTTTTTCCAAAAAATGAAGGCTATAGCCTCTGAAAAATAGAGATCTTTGGACACCCTCCATTTTGGCCGAAAAGCAAGGCCTTTGAAAAGTTCTGACTTTTTTACTCCTCCATTTTTTGCAAGAAATGAAGGCTATAGCCTCTGAAAAGTAGAGATCTTTGGACACCCTCAATTTTGGCTGAAAAGTAAGTTTATACATAGTACGAATGGCCTAGGATAACGTTACTGAGTCAGTTTTGTGTGATATGGGCCCTGTCATGGATGTGAGGTTTGGGTCCTATACAAAGAAGGTAGCCTGTCCCAGAGTAGAGATCCTAAAAGTGATACCCTGCTCAGCAGTGCGTCCCCGTAGGAAATATATGAGTCCCGTCGGAAGGTTGCATCAACTTCTAAAATACTTTCTTATTATTAGGCACAATATTCAATGATAGATGGTCAGCTAAACTATAGACTTCATTGTCAAGAGAACTAAACAGTAATATCTATGTAGTATAGCACTAAGTAAAAATGACATCGTATTTAACTGTTTACCTAAGCATTATGGGCGGGTTAGAGTTGCTCTATTTTTTGCTGGTTTCATGAACCTTTCTTGTAAATGGTAGTCAAATACTGTAAAAAGAGGGATAAAAAGTTCGCATCTTCGTTAGTAGAAAGAAAAATCATTTTTTGATCAGCTGTAGACGGGCTTAAAAGGGAAGGGGGACTGGTTAGAGAGGTAGCTTATCAATGAAACTGAATTACAAGGATGTAAATAACACTATTTTAGTTCTTGTACAATATTTTGCAGAATCAACATACATTTTTACGAGTAACAATTAAATACATAAATTTGACACAGGTTTTATTCCAAAACATATAAAGATTAACATGCAAACTAGTCTATGTTCCAGACCATTTCATGGAAACTTGCTTCGCTTAATAAATAGAAAATCAATGGTAACGTCCTGCATTTGATGTGAGTAGGGAAGGGTGCTTAATGGAAAGGGGGTAGAGTTTTGGCTTAGAGGGAAGGGGTTTGTGAGACAGGGGTTCACTTGACAGAGAAGAAGGCTGAATGGAGCTTTGACTAGGGAGATACAGAAACTGGGAAACCTAGCCTTATTTCAAGGGCGCATGCTGCGTTTTGGGAGCCATAGCCAACGACTATTCAGGGGGGTACATGACTTATGCATGAGTTATGGACTGACGGGGGTCTGCCGCCCAGATTTCAGAAAGGTGCCTTCTTCTGCCATTGGCCCCACTGTTATGATGAATTTCGATGGAAATCTACCTATTTTTGACAATTTTTGGCAAATTCTCAGCCAAGCCTATCCATGAAGGAAAATATGCTGAAAAAGGACCCTTGTTCAGAGAATTTTCGGCCAAAAAACTTCACCATGTGGATGGCAAGTGACCTAAAAATATGGTCAAATTTTCACCAGGAGCTCCAGTTAATTAAGGAGGACGGCATTTTGTACCAGAGAGATTTGCATCTTGTCTGGGGACTGATTTTGGTTCAATTTTCCCATCGGGTCGGGGTAGAATATACCGAAGCACTTAGACGGGGGTGTTAAGAAAATATATCAGTCCTCTTTGTGTCCCTGTAACTCTTCATTTAATCGTTCTATCATTTTCATTGGTGTTTCGCAACAAGTCGACAGAGCACACTTTTTTTCTGCACATAGAAGCAAACAGTCCTTACCACTATTGATGCTCAAATGAGCTTCACTGTGGCGTTCTTGATCGTCGGAAAATTCTGGTTGAATTGTTAGTGAACTAATGCCTTCTTCGAGAAAGAAATTCTTGATCCCCTTTATGGAATTTTTGTTGTACATGTTTGGAGACTTGAAAACAATGTGAGCTGACCCTGAAATGAGAAAAATTTCGAGAAAGTAGAAAATAAAAATTAGAAAAATCATTACAATTTGACTACAGTACCGGGTGAGTCAACAAAAGCTATGCGTTTGGCGGGCTGTAAAATAAAATGTACGAGTCTGATATTTGAAACTGAAATGTTAATCTATCAGTCAAAGGCTAACTTAAATGACGAAATTTTGTTTGGTAAAATCACTCATCATTCAGACCCAGAAATTACGGGAATGCTGGTAAAGGGCATGTTTGGAAGCAAGGATTCCACATTCCATTCTAGTCCATCATTTACTTGCTATTAAAATTGTAGTTCTGAAAATGACAATGTAAACTTCAATGCCACAAAAATCATGAACCAGAATGCAACGTGGAATTCTCGATTCCCATACAAACCCCTTCCAGGCATTTCCCTAATTGCTGGGTCTTGGAGATGTGTGATGCCCGGGAGGGGGGGTACTTGACTAGGGAAGTGACGGGGGTGTGTGGCAAACCGCTCAACACCCTATACCCTGTCGCATAAAAAATTGCCCAAAAGTATACCCTGTCGCATAAAAATTTTACCAGATTCCATTGTTTCATGATAACTCTAAAAGGTGTGCTTCCACGATGCCTTGTCGCATAATTTTCTTATCAATTGTAATACCCTGTCGCATAATTTTTATCAAAAAAGGACACCCTGTCGCATAATTTTACCGTAAAAGGACACCCTGTTGAGCGGCACATCCCGTCAAGTCAAGTATGGGAGTACCCCCCCCCCCGGGGTGTGATGTTACCAAACAAATTTTCTAATCTAAGTTAGCCTTTGACTGACAGATTAATATTTTAGTTTTGAATATCGGCCTCATACTTTTAATTCCACGACCCGTTTTAATTAACGGGTAAACGTTTCTGGCTCACGCGTTAAAGTTTTTGGAAACATAGCGTTTTTACGTTAGGAGGTATCGGCCCGGAGGGGGGGGGGTACTATACATATTTTGGGTACGGGGACGTGCCATCAAGAAGGGTATCGATTTTCACGAATTTGGTATAAGGAACGGTATCCATTTTCACGATTTTGGTATAAGGAATGGTATCGATTTTCATGATTTTGGTATAAGGAATGGTATCGATTTTTTCAATTTTCGCAATTGGTATAGGGTCGGGTATGCATTTTCGGAAAATTGGTATAAAGTTGGGTATATGTTTTTGAAAATTTGGTATAAAGTCGGGTATACATTTTGGAAAAATTGGTATAAGGAACGGGTATGTTTTTGAAACCTCGATGGCACGTCCCCGTCCAAAATCTGGTCAAGTATCCCCCCCCCGGGGGTATCGGAAGTTTGGAAAAAGATTAAAAGCACTATTGTAAACTAATTGAGGAAAGTCAAAATGACAAATGCAAAGATATACTCAAATTTTTTCGATCTACAAGATGGTTGGAAGCAGAAGTCTATAGCTTTTTACTACTTAGCAATTTGACGACTTAGCAGTTTGATGAAGTCACAATTTTAAAATTGGAAGAAATTTCAAAACCACAATAACTCTAAAATTATTGACAAAATCAATAATGTTCTCCCTGGACTTCTAGCGAATGACCTAAAGTATCTCTCGATCAATTTCTTACGTTTTCTGAGAGCTTTAAGACCGTTACCGTGCAGAATTTTCCTGGGCTTACGCACTAGATTCCCTCACTTCCTAAGAGCTAGCTTTGTTTCCTTGTTGGGGAGAAGTGTTATGATTTGTCCGAGGAAACTTATGTGTCCCCCCGTGCAGTAGGTTATAACTCATGCGCAGTAGCGTTTTAGGATTGAAGCTCTGACAGGCGCATGAGCTTTAACCCACAACACGAGGGGACACATTACAATCGGACAAAGCGTATCTCGTCTCCCCAACAATTCCATTAATGAACTGAGGTACACAATTGGTATGTTGGTTTTTTGACGATAAACAACATGGACACAATCGCTTATTAGCTGATCATAATTGGGAGTGCTTCTTTTGTGCTTTTGCTCACTTTTTCGGACATCAGAGCGAGACTGGTTTTGTCCAGCACCCTCTATATTGCAATTTCTAAATCAACACAAACAATTATGGGGTGGCCGAGTGGCTTAAACAGTTTTCGTCAGGTAACTGAAGTTAAGCTCGGTCGAGTGAGGTCAAACTCCGGATGGGTGACTTCACAATTCACCTCGTCGTCCTTCGGAAGGGACGTTAAACTGAGGTACAACTGCCGTTGGATTGGACTGGGGTCAGTCGGATTCTTTGCCTGCCATGAGGTGCTGTAAATGGTGTCTTATTTCAGGGTGGGCATGGGGTCCGGTTTGCTCTGGTCCGGTCTGATTGTGTCCTGTCACTCACGATATGATAATTATGTAAATATTGATTTTAATTTTACTTTAAATTTGTAATTAGATTATTTAATTTTCGCTTATTAATATATTTTACTTGTAAATTTTAGATTTTAAGTTTTTGTCGGCCTTTGCCGACGGGGTTACCGTGCATAAAGAATATAAAATGAATGAATGAATGAATGAATGAACTAGGGGTCCCAAGCCTGGATGCGGCATGCACAGTGGGCCTAAATTAGCTTTCAGTCGCTAGAAATCCTGACAAGCCTACTTAAAACAAATTGAAAAAATTAATGCTGCCTCGCAGCAACATTCAAGAAGCTAACATACCAACGATCTGGTCTCCAGCTAATTGCCAAATATGCAATTCATGGACCCCAATAACACCTTCGACCTTTTGAATCAGCCTCTCTTCGGTGTTCTTTAACTGCAAATTCGCCGGCACGGCTTGCATGAAGATGACTATGCATGCTCTTAGCAATGGAAGTGAGGTCTTTAGCATAACCATGACGACAACGAGGCTCAAACTAGGATCGATGTAAACAGTCCACCCTCCTTTTGCGAACATGACAATGAGAGCTGATGTTATAACGATGAGGGCTACAAACACGTGTTGAAGGATATGCAGAAATACGGCGAAGATATTCAGTTCATGAGATGGCTTCACATCAATGGATGTGTTACTGTTAGTGTTTTTACCCATACGTACAAGGGCTGCAATAAAAGGAAAATAATTCTTAGGTGACGGATGGCAAAACACGACACTCGAAGGCATATCGTCTTGGTGCTGACTGGGTGAATAAGACAATCAAAATATCAGAATTAGGCAAGCTTCGGTAATTTGCGATGTTACCCAAAATCTGTTGAAAAATGGATGGCTGGGTATCAAGAGAAAATTGAACTTTCATCGAGATGGTGAGAAAACATGTCCCTGTCCTGGTCAGGGAGCCTTAACGTAACCATAGAACTTTGGGCGCAATTTAGGCCCTCGCCGGTTGGATCCGTGTAAACCGACCAAATTGCAAAAATATAATTTTTAATCGATCAGGAGGCAGGGGCGGATCCAGGCTTGGAGTTTGGGGAGGGCCACTGAGAAGGAAAATGGGGGTCTGGGGGCGTAGCCCCCAGGAAAATTTTCCGCGGCCACGCCCTTCAGACTCTCGGAAAACGTGGGAAACGCCCCTTTTACTTCATTTTAGATCATTAAGCTTATCACTTAATGTTCATTCCTCCTGACAAATAAACTGGAATTTTGGTGCAAAACCTACTTGGCGATCAGTTGAGGAAAGTAAGAGACCATCAAAAAAATGTTTATCATGAGTACCGGTTCCGGAATGTGTATTGCGGAAATAAGCTCCATCACCATGGAAATGAAAATTTGGCACAAAAAATGAAGTTGTTCTCAAATCCACGATTCAAAGGCATATCAAAGTTACGTGACAATCCCGTGAAATTTCTCATGGTAAGTTCCCTCGTTGGAGTAAGCAATCAAAATTCTCTTCGCTTAATAAGTCACCTTCTAGAAGCTTCACTTGTATTCAAAGGTGTGTTCTCCCTCCAGTGATATTAAAGTGACTTATCAACATTTTATAACTATCACAACAGATGACACGAATCTTTACCAAAAGTCTTTATCAAAACGAAACTTATCATAAAATAAACTTCGACAGTAAAGTTCACTGGAATATCCTGAATCACCGATATTTTGACAAAGTGAATCAAACAAATGATTTTCCGTCTTGACCTCACGCAATGAAATTTCGTTCAGAATTCAGATTCGTATATTTTCAAACCTCTGGATCAACGATAGATAGTTGGTTAGACGGGCTTGTAGATTATCGTGCAGCTGTGCTATGGTTATTTGTGGGTTGCTTTAGGAAGTAAAGGCTTCAAACTCATTCTTTTATCTATAAAAGACAATGCTTTTTACGAGAACTGTTACACTTTGGGGGGGGGCCATGGCCCCCCCGGCCCCCCCACTAAATCCGCGCCTGTCAGGAGGCACTTGTCAGGACTCTTTACACAAGACTTTGAAGTGATTTTGTGGCAGGACGTTGGTTCAAGAAAACTCTAATAAAATTAAGGCCATTTTTGAAGAAGTGTGCCAGAAAAGTTTTAGATTAATGTTAAGTCCTACCACTACACAAAAGCCCAGGGGGCACTCAGCACATGCACATCGGGGAAGTAAGTTCGACATTTTTGGATCAGAATATTGCCAAAAGTGATATTTTTTGGTCCAAATAAAACTGAAACGATGTTCATGATATTTTTTGACACCAAACATCGTTTAACTGATATTTCTGGGTTCGATATAGGCAATCTTGACTTCTATTTGCATTGTTTCGGGATATCTTATGCTCATTTTCAAGTATAAAATGAGGTGATATGTTTGGGTTGCAGTGAAGCTGAAGTGATATTTTTGGGTTGCCTGAAAATTCCTTGGACTGAATTCCTTCCCGTATGCGTATGTGCTGAGTGCCCCCTGGGACACAAAGACCCCCAACTTTCGCTCATCCCATTGACTAATGTGTTTGTTGTCGCTTCAGAGGTCAAAGAACAAAACTGTAATGCAAAGATTCGAGCCCTGTGCTAATTACGACCATGTATCCATGTAACCTTGGGTCATAGTCTAGAATAGCAAAGAGAATTAGAGAAAAGAACTCACGCAAATTCGGGCATTCTTCAACACCAGTATCCATTCTCACGTCACTTGTAAATTTCGGATAACTAATGAAAGTTTCATCAGTTTTGCTCTCCTGGCGTTCACATCTACACTTACTGCACCGGAACAACACCAAACCAATTGTATTAATAAACAAACTAATGATACCGACAATAAGTACCGGCATCGGATGATCAATAGTGTCCGGTATAACCAATCGTTTCAAAGACTCTACGGACAAATGGAAGCAGATCGCTACTAGGAATATGGCATTAATCATGGCACCTGAAAGGAAGGAAAAAGAACTTTTAGTTAGACTGATGACGATGAGTCCCTTGTATCCCTGCGGTAAACCTTGCTCAAGAGGTACTCATAATGAAACAGTGAAAATCTTGGCCCTGTTCCCTTCAATCTTCAATGGAATTATGATAGAATCTTGGCTTCGAATCTCGATCCCTAAGGAGTGTTTTCAATTCTTCAATCGAATCGAAAATTCTATCATATTTACACCGTAAAAATAGTAATTCACAAATCTCGCAATCTGATTTGTATTGAAGAAATTGCTCAGTTTGGGCCTAAATAGGGCTAAGTTTTTCAGAGTAATACTCAACCTCGTTCCCAGGGTGTTCTTACGTCATACGCTGATCACGAAGCCGAATGAACACCCTGGTACACTTCGATGAAATGCGCCCAGAATCTGGGTGCATTTGGAAGCCATTATGGATTTCACCGTTGGCTAGGCAACGCCAAGCGACGGAAAATGGCCGTTGCTCTGGCGCTAATTCTGCAGAAGATGGAAGGAGAAATTGAAAACAAACACTTTGAAGACCTCATTCGAACCGTTATGCAGGTATTTAAACAATAATCTGGGGTCACCAAGTTTGTTTAATGTGAAAATAAGCTCGGTTTGTTTAGAGAGAAAATGGGCCTAAGTTGCAAATTCGGTAAACTTTCACCGCAGCTTCAAAAATAAAATGGCTCGTTACTCTTCGAATTTCGGAAATAAGTTGCAAATGATGGTCGGTAGAGGTAAAGAATGTGGTTTTACGTCGAATTTTGACATGCCGAGGTCGTTTACCCCGCGCAAATCGCAGTTACAGCCCAAAATGGCGAACAGCCAATCAGATTGCCGAACGGCCTCTTATATCCCAGAGTAGAGGTAGAGCAACGAACTCACTCTGGGGACGAGATTGAGTAATACTATGAGTCTCTCTTGACCGAAGTCAAAGAGCACAGGGAAACAAGAGACTCGTCGTCATAAGTCTAACTTTTAGTGCCCCGGTGAGAGGTGAGATATTGTCAAATGTTTTTAATGCTTTGGGATGATACATTGGGAAATGAGGTCATTCTGTAATTTTCCTCGCGATGTCGTTTGACAGTATTTGCAGCAATTAATGTCAGATGAAAATATATGCAAATGACTCAACTCCAAATTAGAGTAGACGATCCTACGCAAAACATGGCGACGAGGACAGGTACGCAGGAAGCATCTCAAACTTGGGGATGCACGATGCTTCGAGGGCACTTTTGCCTTAAGAAACAATGGGCACCTTCTAAGAATAAAAAGGGCTCTTCTTTGTTTACTGCAAAGTCTTCGGGGGGCACGTGCCCCCCAGTGCCCCCAGTTCCTACCTCTAAGGGTGACCAAAAGTGCATTGCATTCATTTATCGAATTCCTGCAAAATCGTTAATGATTCGTAATTCGAATGCGATGCATTTTGGTAAAAGTTCCTCGCCGCCATATTTAGCACAATCGTCTTTTGAAAACTCACCTAAAATCTCCGCACGCACTCTTCCAAAAGTATACCGTCCTTCACCTTTCTTTTCCGAGAAATGCAAGGCCACAAGACCGACAATAAGTGCTGCAAAATCTGAAATCAAGTGAAAAGATTCGGCAATCAACGACAACGAATTTTCTTTGTGTCCAACGAAAACTTTGGCGAGACATAGCAACAGGGTGAGAATTATCATTGTGAGAAAACTCAGCCGATACTTCGTTCTTTGTGTACAGCAAGTCATTTTGTTTTGAATGAGGATGGCTGATGTTGTCAAAAGGCTGTTGGCTTTCCCAGTGTCTTCGCTCGAAATCAGCTTGTATTTGTGACGTCAGAACATCTTGTGGGCAGTGTTGAATCGCCAAGTGAATGCAGGATTTTCTGCAGATAAATGATCTTTAGTTAGATTTAGAGACACTGATCTTTAGTAAGAAATTAAGGCCCTTTTACACGAGATCGGATCCAAACGGATCCGTGCCCAAACTATAACGGACAGGCCTTGCGTTTACACGGGACTCGACGGATCCGAATTCCGAACCCATTTGGATCTGCTAACCGTACCCAAATGGGATCACTTTCAATTTCTTTCTTGGGAGAGTCTGGTACCTAGGGTATTTGCCCGAAAACCCAGTATGTCAACTCAAGAGGTCGAAAGGTAACCATGCGTGTTTATGAAATCTCTGACGAAAAAGTTTAATGTTTTCTGTTTTCAAACCTCAGAA
The DNA here is from genome assembly GCA_964020215.1 of Aurelia sp. 3 sensu Dawson et al. (2005). Classification (NCBI taxonomy): domain Eukaryota; kingdom Metazoa; phylum Cnidaria; class Scyphozoa; order Semaeostomeae; family Ulmaridae; genus Aurelia; species Aurelia sp. 3 sensu Dawson et al. (2005). Next base: position 1,352,901 of record OZ026582.1, read on the forward strand.
AGTCTTTTTCAAACCTAACATACATGCGTAAACTCGTAAGAAACTCAAAAGAAACTCCGAGTTCTGGAAATCCGATAATTTTAAGAAACTTTCGGTACTGGACCAATTCTAAAACCATACTGGACCAATTCTTTGTTTTAAAACATCATATACCTTTCTGACATAAAATCATTTATCTTCTTGTTATTTCAGCAGGTTTTCGTACGATGAGTCCTTGCTTTGCTCTGCATCACATTCTCTAGTATTGTGTCATAATATGCCGGGTGTCCTTGAAGTACCGCCAAGTAAATTCAGGATTGATACTGAGCTCTGTGAGGTCACTGCATGTTTTAATGCAACTGCAAACAGCGTATGCAAACAAAACGAACAGAATAATTCTGTTGATGAAACTCAATGCAAGCAAATCTCCAACGGGTTTATTGCAAATTTTCAATGGTATCTGAAAGTTTTGTAGCCTGATAACAAGCCCACTGAGGTAGAGTGGTCTTCCTCAGTTGGCTGGTTATCAGGCTTAAGGTTTTTGGTTTTTGTGGTGGAGTGGTGTAATCCTCTTACTTCACAACTAGACTGGAAAAGTCAGACGGACAGGGTTCAATCCTGAGTATCAATCTCATCTCATCCTCAAGATCTTTTGTCATCGGAAGACGACGAAACGGCCGAAATCAAAATTTTTCCTCTTCGCCTCAATGGTTGAGTGCAAGGGCGGGCATGTCACTCACACTGAGGACGATGGTCCTACCTTTGTCCGAAAACCAGTAGTTCACGAAAATATTTTTCACCATCTTTGTCCCAAAAACTGGTCTTTTTTGATGACACATTTACGTAGATATTTTTCTTCGATTTGATGGATAATTTAATCACTGGCAATGTTTGTCCCGAAAACTGGTAGTTTCGGCCAAATACCGTTTTTCGAAATAAAGTGGTACCCGTAGCCATGAAGGTGTGCAGGCATCATTACCATCGTAATTATATATCTATAGAGCAGCAGTGTCCCAAAACTGGTAGTCTTCAAGCGGCAATTCCGAAGTTAGTCCCTAGGTTCTAAAAAATTTGTTGATATTTCTCCTGGTTTGTCCAAGAACCAGTCTTTTTATCTTCATTTGACGGACAAAGGTAGAACCACCTTAGTGCCAAAAATGGAATTCCTGGTCTTTTTTTTGTAAGATTTGGCGGACAAAGGTTGAACCGCTTATGTGGAAATTTGAAATAATGGTTTTTTGAGAGTAAATTTGGCGGACAAAGGTGGAACCAGCTTACAGGTAATCTTTATGATTTTGACTAGGTAGGAGGTGAGAAAACTTGATTTTTTGAGAAATTAATTGGCAAAGATGACTGATTTCAAAACTTGATCTTTGTCCCAAAAACTGGTTGTTTTGGGCAGGAAAGTCATACTGTGCCATTAAAAGAACCGTTTATTTTTTCCAATTCCTTCGGACAAACATGGGGTCAAATATATTATAGTACTTGCCTGCCCCTGTGAGTGTCATGACAAGGGATCGCGGACTCAATTAGGCCTTCTCTACATATGCTATCGCAGCGCTTGGCCTAAAAAACTAAAGCTATATCTTTGTCACCGGATTTTGAGTAAGGATCTCTCTCTTTCTTACAAGCCTCTCCTCTCTTTAAGCCCCTTTGGGTTCTGGAGCCTCGGAAATCAAAGAAGCCACCCGGGCGCACGTGTTGCGGGTTGCGGGTTGCGGGTTTGGCTAATTTTAGTCCTTGAGTCTCCGGATTTGTGTTTAAATCGTACGGCTTTTCAGGTTTTGAGACGTGTCACGGGTTGCGAGTCTGTCCATTTTTATGCTCGGGTTTCGGATATTTCATTCAAAATTCCTATTTTTGCGGGTTTTCGAAGTCAAACAGTCCATGTTGTTACCTGAGATCGAAAAACCAACTTTGAATGCTTGAAATAATCGAAAACCACAGACGAAAATTGAAGATTTTTGTTCAGCAGTGGACTTTCGGATTTTGGCTATTTTTCCTTGCAGGTTTTCAGGTGTTTGCTCATTTTGGTACGGGTTCTAGTACCCCAATACCTTGCGTACCAGAGCTAAAAAGTAAAATGAAATTTTAAGGCTCTGATATCCAGGGTAATACCCCCAAAGCCCTCTCAAAAAGCACAGAAAAGTTCTCAGGATAAATTTTGTCCCGAAAGCTTTCAGTAAACTTTTGCCAAATATATTCCTCCAGAAATTCCCCCTGATGACGAGGGGCATTTCATTCTTTCGAAAAAGCGTATGAGATTCCTTCACAATAAAAGGATTCTTACAAATTTTTTAAGGATTTTTCTTGAAAACAAAAGGATTTTTGCCAAAGGTGTACGAGATTTTTTGGGAGTGAAGTGCCCCTCGCCTGATGGGGATGAAGTACGTGTGTCTTGTGCTTGCGTAAGCCACGTCACCAACTCCAGAACTTGTCAAACCTCAGATTAAGATAAACATGAGACTAAAACGCCGGCCGGGTAAAATGTATTCACCGCTCCTGAGCCACGTCCGGTGACCATATTGTTATTCAAAGTGGACATTTACCAAAGATTTGATAACAAGTTTGTTATTTCTTCTACAACAATCTTCATGCTCACCATACCTATTCCCCCGTGACTATTTCATAATAAAGTTTCTTGAAGCCCATTTTTCAAGTATCTTTTCTTAGGAAACAAGTGAAAATGAAGTAAAAATGTATTCAGGATTTCCTTTAGGAAATCAAAAGTTTCTTATGATATACTTTCCCAGTACTGGAGTTTCTTAATTTTTGGCGATCTGAGAGCTGAGTTTCTTATAAGCAATTTCTTATAAAAAATACGTGTACTACTCATTAGGTACTTGAGTGATGTCCAAAAGTTGGAAAGGCTTCAATAAACATTGTTTTGAAATGTTCACGAGGGCACAGGTAGCGAACATGAAGGTCGTTATGAAACCTTTAAGAAACTCTGAGTACTCAAAATCTGATGATTTTAAGAAACTTTCAAGACTGGCCAAAATTCTTAGTTTCTTTTAAATAAAATGCGTGCAATTTCCTCGCTACCTGTGAACAAAACATAAACAAACAAGGAAGGATGGACTTGCCTAAGCTTTCATTGTCAAATGCAGCATTCGTAGTTCCTCGGTTTGCTTCTTTGCAGCTCAACTTTGATTGTGCCTCTCAGATCTGTGAAATAAACGAATTCAATGATATATTCCTTCGATGATTGTTCTTTTTCATCATGGTAAGACTTTTCGTCGCTGTCGAGTGCAAGGCTGTCGTGTGCAAAGACAATGGTTTATCGTTGTCACATGTCAACATAGATAGCCAAAGCCAGGAACAGGTTGTCAAATTCAACTAGTCTCCAAGGGGCAAATCACTCAAAAGAGCACATGTACTTGTTTGTATGAGAAACGAAGAATTGGGGCCACTGAAAGTTTCTTAAAGTTATCGGATCTTGAGAACCCGAGTTTCTTACGAGTTTCTTAACAGCAGTCTCTTTGTGCTCACTTCCTGTTCCCTCCTGAACAAACAAAGCAGTCATCATATAGGAGGCATGGAAACTCTCTCATCGTGCAATGAACATTCATCAAATTGCCTGAAGATGAGGGTACATTATTTGTTTACCTGCACTCAATCTCTGAACTCCACTCTTGTAAATTCACACTGCAGCTGTGCAACTGCGGATCCGTGACTAAAGTGTAACAGTAGTGTAACGTATCTACCCCTCGTTTAGACCTTGTTGGAGAGACGAGATAGGGTTTGTCCGAGGAAATTTATGTCTCCCCGTGCAGTGGGTGACAGCTCATGCGCAGTAGCGTTTTGGGGTCAGAGCTCTTAGCACTCCATACTAAACGGGGGATACATAAGTTTCCTCCGACAAAGCATATCTCGTCTCTGGAACAAGATCGTTGTTCCAAATTAATTAGCAATACTGTTTTTCTCCCATCTTCACAAAAATCTCGCTCAGCTCAGGAGCAGCGCAAACGGCTGCACCGGCACAAACGTGGTCTTACACAATATTTACGTTTTGCTGGTACGATTTTGATCCGTTACGAAGTCGTGACGCTTCAAAAACGTTTACACTCCTCCCAGAACATGTTCAGAGCGAACAAAAGTGCTACAGATTTGAATGAACAGTGTACACGCTTGTTTGATCTAATACACCTTTGTTACTGATGCAAGGTTGTTCAGGTAGGTTTTACCGGTGAGGTGTAAATAAGGTCTAAACTGCATAAATCTCCAAAAAATTACAAATCATAAAATACGAGGAAACATCAATTTTGCGACAGGACATCACTCGCATAACATGAAATAAGCTGCCAAAAGGTACGTCTGAAGTAAAATTTGAAGGAAAACATACCTCCTACAAATCATCTTCGCTGATCGATCTCAGAACTTCGTAGGACATCAGTTCAAAGTATTCAGTTTCCTTACCAATGTTTATCATAAGTCTGTTTTGTCACACTTGGCGAACTCTGTTCTTCAAATAAAAAAGAACATAACAATGGAAGCAATACAACGTTAAATATCATAATGATAGCAAACTGAACATAAACAAAGCGAGAACACAGAAGAAGAGATTAATTGAAGTCATGGCAACCAAAGATAGCCTCTGTTTAGTTCCTGCTGGGGATTTTTCTGCATTTTGTTTCAAGGTCAAAAAGGCCCTGGTCAAAAGGGTTACTGTTTCATTGAGTCCATGTATGTTGAGCAAGGTTTACCGCACGGATACAAGGGACTCGAGCATCAGTCTATCGGAAAGACAAAGGATACGAACGCCAAGCAAAGATGAGGCTCCTTTCCTCTTTTGGTTCCTGAGGAACTTTGGTTCCTAAGCCTGTTAACCAGACCCTATTTCAAAGGAAATAGTGGTCTGTTAAATATTGAATCAAATCGTGTTCAGAGCCTCATTTTCACCAGGGCTGTTTTCCAAGTTTTGCGGAAAATGTATGCACATAATTATCTCACATTTCAAAATATTATCTTGAAAACAAACAGCCAAATGATTTAGGCAGCAAGGGAGGGGATGTTCTTTTAACCGGACCCTACGACCCTACGACCCCGGACCTTACGACCCCGGACCTTACGACCATACGACCCTGGACCCAAGTTTATATTTTTAGCTGACACGTCCTTATTAGCACTTATGGTTGATTGGTGAACGTGCAAGACATCAGTGCGTATCAAAGTTACCTGGCCAGGCACAATTCGATGCATTCGTACTGAGCTAAGAGCAGCACCAGACATAAGAAACCCAGTCTTGAAATTACACTGTCCCCTCGCTGAATGAAAATGAAATCGAGAAATATCTATGTCAAACATCCACAAATATATGCTTCTTTGCTTGATTCAAATCATAAAATCAAATTTATTCACGTATAAGTTTAAGGCCATGAAAGTAACAAGACAGGAGGAGACTGTAGAGCACGATAATAAACGTTTTCATCGTTGGATCTTCCTAGCCCGTTCAAGTTGCTTGGGAAGTTAGCAAAGAAGTAAGAAATCTAAATCTTGAATAAAACTATTTCTCCATTTTCATCGAGATCCTCAGTCGGTGATGAACAGTTATATTTACGCATTTACATTGAAACTACGTGTTTTTAAACTGCCTTCCTTCATATATTATCTGCCTGTCAGTCTTATTCTGAAATCTGTGCTAAACATCCCAATCACACCAAAATAATTCATAATCAAAAAGTATAAATAAATCATAGCAAAGTCTTGCCAGGTAAATATATTAAGCTTGGGTCCAGGGTCGTATGGTCGTATGGTCTGGGGTCGTAAGGTCCGGGGTCGTAGGGTCGTAGGGTCCGGTTAAAAGAACATCCCGCAAAGGAGACAGAGTAATCAATTCCATAATTGGAGCCACGGGTCAAAGATTAACTTTCTTTGCAAGGCAGAACAAAGCGTAATCAAATTGTATTCAGACTGTAGTATTCTCTTACAGAAAAATTTCAAAGAGCTTCGTAGATAAATGGTTTCTTTACAAATATCAGCAAATTATTCTGAGCAATTCTCAAACGAGGCTTGAACAAGCTTTATGGGGGACTTGCTATTTTGACATACATTGACCGCGGTCAAAGTCCACTCCGAATTCTCACTGTTTCGTAAATGCGAAGATACAACGAGCGCGAGCAGACGTTCGGGTTTGGTAGTTTGCTCCATGTATGGCAGCACAGGCATGCGCAGAAGCATGAATTAAGACTTAACCAAAATTCAAAGACGAGCAAAATTCAAAGAGTCGTTTGTTGGCTGTGGCTCTGTTCCTTGGTGGGTTGGGTTAGGGAATTAATTGATTTTATTGACTGCAATTGTGCAGTTTTACAAATATAAGTATTATCACAAAATACTCAGTAACAATACACATTTGCCTTTTATTTCCCGTCTGCTTTCAGACCACTGTACTTGACTGCGAGAACATTTGGGTGGGTGCAAAGACTTGCTCAAGTGGGGCAAGTCTACGGACAACCTGTGGCCTTTCTTGCTGATTTTATGTCGCGTTGTAATGTATTGTAATGGTAATGTTTGATCTAGTTTTCCTTTGGCAACCAAACAATAAGCTATTTCTTATGCTTTTTAAGCAATGCTAACCTAATTGTTTTCATTGCCAAAGGAACACGCAAGGCATGTCATTTTCTTTTGTTGAAAACCAGCCTGCATTCATCCAGTGAGTGCGCTGAGTTTGAAAGAGAAGGACAACTTCCGTACTTCCGCATAGACAAACAACGAATGATAGTCACTCAAACAAATGATACATTGTTGATACGTTTGTGAACAATAGATTATTACGCAATGACTTTCGGGGCAAGCACATGAACAATTGATTGATTGATTGAATGACATAAAGAATGGTCGATCAGATTTCGCACAACAGCAAGAGTGCATGTTTCCGCCCACTGTTTTCATCTCTCACAATGAAATATCATCTTTCCATCAAAAATTTCAAAATTTGTGGAGTGGGGGCACAGAAGTAACTTCGTGAAAGACAGCTGCAAATAAAATAAAGTCGCCAACTCCTCTGCCATTTTGATAAGAGTTTCCTCCAAGACGTGCAAATGGCCTGTTGCGTGCCCATATCATCGATCATCTGGCATTCGCCTCGCCCGGAATACGAAGCATTTTCGGAAGAAATCACCGAAAACCTAAGTGGACTTTGACCGCGGTCAATGTATGTCAAAATAGCAAGTCCCGCTTTATGGCGGTATTGAACAGACCACTATTTCCTTTGAAATTGGGTCTGGTTAACAGGCTATGGTTCCTGCGTATAAGAAACCTCCTTGTATAAGAAACAAGTCTCATTTTCTTCACAAGAGGTTCCTTTTATAAGAAACAATTCTAGGTCTGAAATTAAAGGGAGTACAAAGACCAGCATCCTTTGCACTAAGTCAGCGATTTGCTCTCCACAGCTTCCGGAATAACTGACTGTACGAAATTCAGAAAAACATAAACAAACGATCGCAAAGGCTGCTGGTCTTTGTTCTCCCTTTAAAATGTTTCTTATTGACTCATGGAGTCTATGGTATGGGAGCGAATCCTGTCCGTCGTCCCAGCAGACAACGGTCTGGTTTTAATGGACCAGGCCGCAGCTAAAAACGCTCCTTGCTGCTCTCTGCTTCTTTTGGAATAATGACGTCAATTGCCACAATAGGCAATAGAAAAACAAAGGAAACACATTCTTTCCAATATTTACGAGGGCAGTTGGACTCTCCATTGACTAATTAAGTTAAATAAAGAATTTTACGACAGGGATCAATTTCAATTACGATATCAGGGTTCTGGACCTTGTGGCAGTTGGTCAATTTTTAAACGGAAGATGAATGTCATCTTCAAAATGTTGCTTGCCTCCATGAGTCCCCCCAAGGGTCCTTTGATTTTTAGGTTTGTCATAGTACATTCCTGATTCCAAAAGATAATGACGTATTGATCTTAAATGCATAAAGCAGTTTATTGATATTAAAACATTGTACTGTACAGTATGTATTCTACAATATTACCAGTAGTGTTCAATATACATGCATGCACGGTGCTGTCACATACCTTGACTTGATTTGACTTGGTGGTGGACAGAACTTTGACCCTGATCATGAAAATGTCTCTTTAAATAAGAAACTTTCTGAGCCCTCAAATTTAAAAGTGGTTTTTTATACGCGGGAACCTACAGTATCCATCCTAAGATTGGCCAACGTATAAGATCTCCCTACTTATTCGCAATTCATCAACCTTATAAAAGTGAACCAGTGGTTTGTTTCGAGGGGTGAATCAACCCTGGAAAAATCTCGTGCACCTTTGGCAAAAATCCGTTTGTTCCCAACGAAATTCCATAAAAAATCCGTAAAAATCCTGTTAGTCTAAACATCTCGTGCGCTTTTTCAGAAGAGTGATGCACCCCTCGATTCGCTCCTTATCAAAATTTCAAAAAGGAACAACAATAAACTAGCTGTTAACATTGTTAAGGAAGTGTTGCTCTGCAGGGCACTTCTTTCAATCTCTAGACCTAAGAAAAGCTATGTACTGGCAAGAACTAATCTCACCCATTTCTACTGCCGCAAAGCTCCAGATTATCTTATTTCCAGAAATTAATTCAGCTTCCGAAGATGGGATTTGCTTTTTCTGAATATTTTTGTTGGAAAACGGTTGGACACAAAAATCGTTAGCAACGATTTCTTTTGGGGTATGGGACGTGCATGAGGTTCTCTCAGCAAGAGACGTACATAGGGGATTTCATGGTGGGAAACCAGTAGTGTTATACGGAGCTTAGAAATTGGGCCAGTCCTGACAGTCTTTTAAAATTGCCGTCAAATGGTTGGGAACTCATCGTTTCTTCGTGAAGGATTTGAAAATAAGACGACCTCGTCTCGAACCGTTACTTCAATCATGGACTAGGACTGGTCTTATAGTGATTAGCCTCACGACATAGTCCCAGACATCGCAAAAATAGCAACAACAATAATAACAACAACAACAACACTTCTTATTTTTTCTCAATCTGGGCCTTATGGACTTTGATAGAAAATTTTGGGACGGAGATGCACACGTTTACGTGCGCCCTTTGGAACGAGGCTGCTGTGTATTCTCAGAAGCGAGGCCAGCGGCCCTCGACAGTTGGAAATTCTCAATGCTACGAGGAAGTTCATGGAAGCTAATTGGCCTTAAAAATGGGAGTCCCTGATTCACAGTGAAAGGTTTGTTGTTTCTTGGATTGAGGAAACATTTGTATGGATACTTGTGGCTTTTGTTCATGGCTATTATCACTGTAACCTTGAATTCTGAGTTGTTTTAACATTGTAGGTTCCAGCCGGCAACTTAGGCCCATCCACCATTGCCTGGTGTTCGTACAGTGTTGCTATGGTTTCCATATCTAGTTATGAAATCGATAGGGGAAAACTTCATCCCAAATCCTAGTATCAAAGTCCGTAAGTCGTAGTATGAGCGTCCATCAATCTATCAATAGCGATAACTACGAAAATGCAATCAGTATATATCGTGATTAAATGATTAGAAATTTCGATTTGTACGGCATTCGTTACCTATTCCTTCGAAAATCCCAAAAAAGATGTTTCCAGGGATCTCCTTAAGATTCCATGAGCTGCTTTGCTTTTTTTGGGTTTACATCGCCTATCTTTGCATGAAGAGAATTTGAGACAGAGAATAAAGCAGCTGACTTGAACTTGAAATCAATACATTTAAATATCTAGCCTACCTTTAATACTTAAATTGATGTCTGTTTTGCTGTAAAGCTGCTGCAAAGACTGGATGACAGAACTTTAATCGTTTGCCCAATTTTTCTCCTTATTTTCAAATGATCCTTTCGCTACCAGACGTCAAATTATCGTTTATATTATAATGATTATAATAAATGAAATACATTGCACTTTATGTTCACTTAAACTATGAAATAATCAGGCAAAATTTTCGCAATATAGCATGTAAGCCAAAAAATGTAATTTAAAGAGCCATTGTCACCCAAGATCCACTGCGGGCAAACTGCAATTTTAGATCATCTGAAAATCAGCTTTGGCCTCAGTAGTAACCATGACTCCCAGGGGTGGCACCACAGGGGGAGGGGGCTTGGAGGACTTGTCTCCCCAGATCCAAAAGTGGGCACAAATTTGAAAATTTACGTCAAAATTTAATTGGTGAATACGGAATGACTCTACGCGGGCCTAAAGTGGGTCCAATTTTAAGCGTAATATTGTGAGTCCCTGTTGACCAAGTGATATCAACAAATCAAAGAACGCAGGGAAACAAGGGACGAAAAGGCATAAGTAAACAAAGGGCCCTTTGTGACAATGGCTGTTAAATGATATGTCTCGAAGGTGTTATCATGTATTTCTACTCCTAAATTTTTAAAATACATTTTGCCGTAAACGGTCGTTCAGCCGCGCGGCTCTAATCATTGTCAAAACGCTCATTAACGATAAGCCAATCATGAGATAAAATGTACTTTTCCAACCATAATGTTCAGCTATGAATCCAACGACAGGACCCTCCACTATCGTACCCACACTGCCAAATCCTGTTGGAAGGAAAATCACACTTCTAAAAGGCGTTAAGGCTAAGACTGCGTTCACACGATGCCGGTACATTTCGAAAACGGTGAAAAAAAGTGACGGATAGGCACAAAAACGGAACATTTTTGGCCGGTAAATTTTGAAAACGGTAGATTCTGAAAATGGAATTCTAACCGGAACATTTTGAAAACGGCATCGTTTGAACACTCGAAAATGATGAAAATAGAACATTTTTCGACGCTTTTGGATCGAGATTGGTCGATTCTTAGGATGAACGTATATTTTTGGCATCAAAGTCTTGCAACGAGTTTTTTACCGTTTGTTTGTCATCTTATTTAACATCGATAATTATTATTTAGCTCTCTATATACATATGTACATATCGAACTAATCTAAATCGATAAATTAAAGTGAAAAATAAATAATACAGGTATGTACATAAAGATATTTACATGATACAAAGAGAGATTAGTTTTCTGTCACATGCTGGCAAGCATTGCATTTACAATTGGGGCCATCCCACTTTTTTATTAGGTGTTTAAAACTATTCAAATTTTCGGCAGATTTTATTTCATTCGGCAGTCCATTCCATATTTGAGGTCCTAAAGATCGAAGGCTATTAGATCCAAAGGTGACTTGGTTTGGTCTGTAATGCTGTAAATCATTTGGATTTCGTGATGAGTAAGTGGAAGATTTGATTTTGAAAATGTCATGCATGAAAGATGGGTTTAAGTTTTTCAATGTCTTGAAAACCTCTATGCAAAGAACTCTCAGACGAGAAACCTGCATAGTGCACCTTTCTGACTTCAAAAGTAAGTCGCTGTAAGAGGAAAGGTGATCATTATATAAAAATCTAAGGGCACGTTCTTGAATCTTTTCAATTTTTTGTAAAGCCTTAGCTGATGAGAAGTACCACACAAGAGGGCAATAATCAAAATTTGAATAAACAAAACTCTGGACAAGGATTTTTCTTTCGTTAAAACCAATAAAGTGTTTGAGTCTTTTCAAGACATTGAGTTGGGATGCAGCTTTTCTGCAAAGTTCAGAGATATGCTGTTCAAAATTTAGCCTGTAATCTAACTGAATACCCAGCAATTTGACAGTTTCTTCTGATTTGATCATTTTGCCTTGGATGTTAAAATTCTCTCCACTAGTATTTGTTTGATCCTTTCTAATGAGGAGTGCATGAAATTTTTCTGGATTGGCTATCATTTGATTATGTTTTAGCCAAGTTAAAGCAACTCCAGCTTCTTCTTCCAGTACTTCGATCAAATTTGATAGGGTCTTGGAAAAATAAGCTAGAGTGTTATCGTCAGCATAATTATGTAACGTTGCTCGGTTAATGAACAAAAATAGATCGTTTATGTAAATATTGAAAAGAATAGGACCCAAAACAGAGCCTTGAGGTACCCCTGATAAAATTGTTTGGAAAGAGCTATATGTATTATTGATTCTAACAGACTGTTTCCGCCGTTTCAAGTAAGAGTAGATAAGGACCAGGGCATTTTCATGAAAACCATAGGCATGTAATTTGGCTATAAGTAAATCGTGTGGAATACAATCGAAAGCTTTCGATAAATCCATAAGGATAGCTCCCACAATATTATCATTATCGAGTTTAACCCTCCATTCTTCTATCATTCTTATCAAGACATGTTGTGTGCCGTATGCTTTTCTATAGGCAGCTATGAAAAGTGAAAGGGTTTCATCTAAGTATGGGACCAGTTGGTTTTTCAAAATCTTTTCATAGATTTTGGAGAATATATTTAGAATAGGGTAAACCGGGGTAATTTGGGACAATTTTGTCATTTTTGAGGCATGACTGCTTCGTTGCATATTTAGATAAGACTAATTCAGCTTCTTATATACATTTGAGTGGTGAATAATTTATAGTGAGTAAAAGATTCTCTTAATTCATGTTGTTGCTGATACAGTAGTGTGTAAATGATGCTGTCCCAAATTACCCCTAGATGGGGTAATTTGGGACAGCACTGAGTTCCACCTGCAAATGATACATATTCATACCTAATGGTAAATTCGGATAAGAAAATATTGTATCTGCCACAGTTCACTCCAATTGAATCAAAAATGGCCGCTTTCATAAATGTACGGTAAGGTAGCCATAGTCAAATCAACGATTCAAAATATCAAAAAAGTACTCAACATCAATGCAAATGTTGAAAAACTTGCTTAAAACAATGAATGATTGCAATAAGTGATATAACTATGCAATCTTAAACAATGTCCCAAATTACCCCATGGGTGTCCCAAATTTCCCTTGTCCCAAATTACCCCGGTTTACCCTACTGACAGGTCGAAAGTTTCGCTCAACCGTACGATTGGCCTCCCCTTTATCCAAGGGACAAATTCCGTCAAATTCCAGCCGTTTTTACATTGTTTCGGCATCGTGTGAACGTTAGCTCAAATTTTGCTACTGTCACATTTTTCATCGTTCTTAAAATGTGACGGCATCGTGTGAACGTTGCCTAAGTTCTCTTGAATTGTGACATTATCAAATTAAGAAACTCTGAAATTGACTATCGCACCCTCATACGAAACAAGCAGGCAATAAATGTATATTAACTAACGCCCAATGCGTAAATGACAGCTATACAGCGAATGTGGAAGCCTGCGGCATATCGGCTTGTTCCCTCAGCACTAACGCTTAAGTAGTAATTTAACGGCCTCGAAGGGATGGGCAGCTAAGATGGAAGTTGGCTTGTGGTTTGTAGTCCCTACGACAAGAGTCAAGCACAAGCGGGTATACCCAACAAGATTCGAACGGGCAGACATCGTTCTCCAATCGTGGGGCGCATCTCTGGAATTGCCTTGAACCGAGCGAGCGACCCCCTTATATGCTATCAAATGTCGAATATAAAGTATGACCACAGTTAATGTAGTTCTAGATTGTAGTTTTGTGATTAGCTTGTGAATTTTTTATTTTATACGAATCAAATTGCAAACCGTAATCTTTGTCACAGCCCCCTCCCCCAGAAAAGCAGCCTTAGCTAACGAGGTTACCATATTCAAAAAAATAAATGAATGGAAACAACAGTCCCTCGGGCACAGGGTTTCCTCTGGGGGCATCTTTGACAAGACGGCAGCGGAAAATTAGTCCAGACAACACATCACGTTACTTTATCATTTCGCCTTCGAAATCAGACTAGGGGCGAATGAAATTGATAATAAATGCAGAGTCGCACTGGGATATCAACTCATATGAAAATTTAGGGAAAAGATAGACGAACGTCGAAAAGGTGGATTGACTTTAAAGGGGCGATGAGCAACTTACAACTGATGGAGTTTGTGTTGCTGTTGACAAAATTATTGATGCCGTAGAGAATTATAAAGAACATACCGTTGACAAATCCGGATACTGCAGATTGAGCATTCTCTCTTTCACCAAGTTCCGCTGCGATCGAGCCGGACACAAATGCGTCCGGACCGCAATTGCAGATACCGGCCATCAGCATAAATACAACATTAAATATCCATCCCCAAGTACTTGTTAACTGGAATAAGATCAAAGAAACTGTGCTTCCAGCTAAGGTAATAACGATACCCCAGTGTGTTCTTCCAAGACCCATGAACCTACAAAATAAAGAAAGATTGCGGTTAAATAAACGAAATGATCGGATCATTGACAAAAGCGGGTAAACGAAAAAAAATTATGATACATTTGATAATCGAATTTTGGCGATTTTTCAAATGGGAGTACTGTCCATTGGGACACCATGGGTTCTTAGACACCGCAGTTATGTTCAAGTGTATTTGCTTCTGCGGAGGAGATTTGTCGGCGTCTTGCACTAGCTCCTCCGTAGAAGAAAATAATTTTATCCTCCTCAGAAGAACAAAGCAGCAGATATGAAGCACGACTGCTTACCTATCCATTAAGAAACCAAGAGATGCAGATCCAGCCACTCCACCAATTTCAAATGCCGTGCTCAAAGCTCCTGCCATAGTTTTCGTGTATTTGAGCTGTAAAAAGAATCGCAGAAACATCAAACTTCACTCACCCATATCTTTGGACACAATCATCCATGGGTGGTTAGACACTACAGTTGTGCTTCATTGCCACTTTCTTGTTTTGCGGAGGATGAAATTATTTGCTACTACGGAGGAGTCAGCGTACGAGACATCTGATACCTCCTCCATAGAAACATAAATTTTCCTCCGCAGCAGCATATGCACTGAAATGTAACTGCGGTGTATAACTACCCATGATTCATGTTCATTCTTAAGTTCAAGCAGGGCCGTAAGCATTTGAAACTTGGCGGCACAACACTTCAAGGGAAATTTTTCATTAAGAAAAAGGGAACTTCCTGAAGCAAAAACGGTGCAATCTCGTCATATCTGCAAAATTTTGGGGGTGCGTGCCCCCAGTGCCCCCGATTCCTACGTCACAAGTCGATTTAAAACGCAGCAGAATCACAAGATATCAAACTATAATAGTTATTTGTTTTTCAGGCGATCAAAGTGATCGATAAAAGATCCATTACTAACAATGATTCTTTGTGCGCCGAATGACGAGCAAAACGCAGAGAGCGTGGGCCAGGAATTTATTCAAGATGGCCATATATTCAAGGTGGCGTCAACTGATGAGGACCGAAGGGTTAAAACTTGCTATTAGAAAAGCCTTTTTAACTGTTTATTTGACTTTAAATAAGTGTGTGGAAAGAGCTTAACAGCTCCTATAATATTTCATATATTTTTTATCATTAATTATCAATCAAACTTATTTCTTGCCTCGGCAATACTTTGTCTTCTTCACAGGACCAGAAAAAATTTTCACATACCGTAAAAGCTCTATTAAGCCCCCCTCTCTAATAAGCCCCTCCCCACCCAGTCAAAATTTGAAATAAGCCCCCCCCCCACTTTTGCAAAGGTCTAGAATTTACCAAATATTTCCATTTACTTAGCGACATAACCTTGCATGTTACTTTTGATATGGTTTGGGATAAAAACTTTATGTGTTGAATTTATGTATTTGAGTAGAACAATCCTTTGTTGATTCCGCAAAATATGGGATCAACGAACTGAAAAGCTACCAAATATATCCTTGTCACTTGATTTTGTGAATAAGCCCCCCTCTCTAATAAGCCCCCCTCTCTATTAAGCCCCCCTCTGCAAGGTCCGAAATTAAACAAGCCTCCCGGGGGCTTAATAGAGCTTTTACGGTAATGCGATATTCGACTTTGGGGTCACAAATGATCATTGTTAGCAACAGGTGAAATCATTTTTTTAATCCATTTTTGTGAAAATTTCAATAACATAGCAAGTATAGTGTGCTCACATTTTGGAAAAGGTACAGCGGCAGCCACATGTATAAACAATATCGAACCAACTTCATGAGAAATGTTGTCCATGCCAGTTCAGGAAGCATTCTGCAATTAAAGAAAAAAATGGCTTTATTGGTGGCAGAATACATTAAATTATATTTAACTTTTTCTTCACTGTAAAAAGATTTGCTAGTAATAATTATTATCAACACTCTATAAACCTTCCTTCAAAATCTTGTAAAATTAGAAATACAACGCTGGAACCTTCGTTCGCAATGTGTACTTGATCTACCGGTTTGAAGCCTTTAACACAAGATCCAGGACAATTTTTTCCAAAATATACAGAGAGAGGAAAAAGACATATATATGTTCTACTAAAACCGCGCATCCTCTCTCATATTCATGTTTCAGCCTTACCATGTTTATGATTTATACAAAAGCACATTCAAATTTGAAGTTTATTATTTGTTTCAATCACTTCTAAGGGGACCATTATGGAAATAAGGTCATCTTGATCTTTTAATGCTATCCCTGCCACTGTAATTAGGGGTGTTTTTAACTTGTATATATCAAATTTGCTATTTAAAATGTATTGTAAATATTCTATTTATTCTTTTCATTTATTTTTAGCTTCTTTCTTTAACTATTGTAAATTATGTTTAGTGGCAAATTTAAACATACATACATACATAGGGAACTGGTGCTTTTGAAGCAACCAAATATTTTGACTTTCTTGTGCTAGAAGTCAGAAACTTGTCATATTGACTCAAACAAGTAATCAAATTTTAAAATGCAGCATATCCTATGCAACTACAATATGTCACAAACGGGACAACGAGGGCCCCGTTTACACTTTACTGTTTTATTTCATATCGGATTGGCCTTCTGTTTACACGAGATCGCACAAATCCGATACGCTTCATAGTGTTTTTGCGTTTTCAAATGAAAACGCTCTGAAAGTGGTATGAAACTAATACGATATCGTGTAAATGTTCGAGTCCGGTATCAACTTAATACGGAACCTCATTATCAACTCTACAAGCCTCTCATCCATTAAGGGGGCTGCGCAGAATCCGCAGTAGACGCTAAAAGCATACAGTGAAACAACTGCAGTGCAAGCGAGCGGTGTCGTGTAAACAGAACCCCAATCCGATACTAAATGAAAACGGTATTGTGTCAACGGGGCCTAAATTAGCGGTGCAGACAGGGCACAATGTTTTTGGGGGCTCCAAGATCAAAGCATTCTGGAGGAAAATGACATGATTTTAAATGCTTAATTAACGGTTATCCTGAACTTACTTAACTTTCCACAGTTGAAAGAAGGTCAGTTGTTTGTCGGATAATATCTTCTTGCCAAGAACAGTCTTTTGAAGATCTGTTGGAAAAAGGTTCTAACGAATAAAACAAGTGACGTGTTTTGCATAATCAATTTTGCATTATCGCAAATCTCATATGAAATCTAAATTTGAGATAAACTTGAAAATTATCGGTCTGCGGAACTATCACAAAACAAAAACATCAGGTGTTCATCCCAAATCATACTTTCGATAAATGAACTAAATAACGACTGTGACTCGACAAATCAACGTTCGAATGTTCGGTAGAACAGATGGATATGATAACTAGTAAATTGTTTGTAATATGCTGATGTCTCTGAAAAACTGCCTGCCCTCAAATCATTCATAGAAACACAATTATGATTAGCTGCATTTCGACCATCCATCATCGGATTTATTACACTAAGAAAGTAGCTAAAACAGTAATAAAAATTTGTTGTCTGTCATTTCCATGTTCTGGTCCCATCTCAACAACCAATTTGAATAGTCAAACGGTGAAGCTAATGAAAATTTTGATAAAGAAGACATCTTAAAATAACGTCAAGAACCTGAAGTGATCTTCTTAGAAAAGTAACTCCCTAGATGGTCATCTCCATTTTTTATATCTCTTTTATTTTTCTAACAGTTTAGCTGAAAGGCCATGCACATTTATTATGGCATTTCCATTTCATGCAAACTTACCTTCACTAGTGATAATATGTATGTAAGAAAGGTAAGTTGCAATTACCTTTTCCTGGAACTTCAATATTGAGCTCTTCCGGCATATACAAGGTTGAAAATACCAGGATACCAACTAGAAACTAAAAGAGAGGAATAAAATTGATTTTATATGAATTATTCTATTAAACCTCCTGCAACAAATATAAATTCTACTGGTGACAAATCAGTCAGGATGAAACAGTTAGGAGCAATTAAAGAGGCAGGGTCACGTAATGTAAACAAACTTCTTTCGAAACGATGATTTCGCAGTATTTTTGATAGACCATATCACAGAGATTTTCCACTACTTTTCTCAAAATGAAAGTGTTATTTTGAAGATGGACTCTTGTGCTTCGAAGAGAAACAAACGAAACACTCATATGTTGTACGATTGCAGAGATACCGGCGGATTTTTAGAAGAAACTTTAGTGTGGATTCACCCCATCCACCAAAATCTGTGCAGAACACAATGGCCACGTGTTGACAATAATATAGATTCTAAAGATAACAGGTTTGTTTACGGTTACGTGACCCTGCCCTTGTAAGACAAGAACAAAGTTTACAGACAAAGAAACATTTTGGTACAAGGAAAAGGCATCGTATCGCATTAGGTTCACTCTGCAAAACTTTTCAAGAAAATCTTATGCAAGCCAAAATTGACCCTAGAAACGAAGACCCCATTCCTAAGGCCTTCCGGTGGCAGCCTTGCCTATAAGTCGGTGGAAAGACACAATCACTCTGGTTAATCCCGGAAAAATAAATTTCTCCCTCACCACAATAATCGAAGGAACGATGAAAATCATTCTCAAATCTGGTGCATACATTCGCTGAAGCTGAACCTGTCATAAGAAAATACACCATTTATTAAGAACAAAAAAGGAAGGATTTGTTGAATGACATTTTGCAGAGGACATGTCACGTGACTTTATCGATTCGAGCTCAAAGCTGAGTGGCCAAACGAATGGATGTATGTGTGCATCAATTTGCCAGAAAGTGATTAACAATGATTAAACGATAATAAAATAGAAATAATACAATTTATATACTATATATAACGTTAATTGCAATATGAAAACACCCTAAATGATCGTGGCAGGAGCCAGAGATATCATCAAAAGGTTGAGTTGATTGCCCGGAGGGGGGGGTACTTAGTATATTTGTCCGACGGGGATGTGCCGTTTTCAGGGTATCATTTTCGCCTATTTTTGCTAGAACAGGGTATCAAAAGAAGGCAAATTTTCTGGAGCAGGTTGTCAAAACATGTCAAATGAGGAAATTTTGTTACAACGAGTTATTATTTAGTCAAATTTTTGTGTTTTTGGGTATACTTTCACCGATTTTTCTAGAACAGGGTACCATTTGAGGGCAAAAATTCTGGAGCAGGGTAAAAATTTTTTTTTCGTGGGTACATCCCCATACAAAGTTAGGTCAAGTACCCCCCTTGGGGTTGACTGTATTTCGTTCAATAATGGTCTCCTTACACAATGGTCCCCTTAGAGCTTGGCAGACAGAATTTTGCTCCCATCCATCTAGCATCCTAGGTGCTATGAAATTTTAAACATCTGGATTTGTTAATAGGGAAACGTTGAAAAGGAAGTTTGACTTCGAAGAAACACTTACCGCCAACGCAGTTCCCATGAGACCACCTGCAAAGGTACATGTACCCCAGATACCAAATATTGTAGCCTTCTGTTGATCTGTGTACCATGATGACAATGTACGAACACAGTTTGGCCAACATGTTGCCTGTACATAATAAACAGAACAATAAGCATCTCTAATAAAAGGGGAAAGGTCTTGCACCAACAGCTCAGTGATATCGTTCCGATATGATGATCTGGAAGACAGCAGAAACAGCATAAATGACGTCATTGTGCATTCTGACTTGTGGAAGCATTTGGTTTGACGAGCTGTTTGAAACGATAAATCTAGAGTCTGAGGCCTAAGAACCAAACTATAAAGTATTGCCTTATTTCAGGATCTGTTGTAGGGGAGCTCAAAGTTACAAATTTCCTACATGTGCGAGCAGTCTCTGCTCTGTGAAAGGCTCATGGTTCAAGTCTCCGTAAACCAAGGGTGTTAGGACATTGATGTTTTGACTGATTATTTAATTTACTTTTCCTTGATCCTTGTGTCTTGTTTGATTGTCTTGTTTTCTGATGTGTGCAACTAAGGGTGGGTTTAGGACCAATCGCTCTCAAATTTTTCAAATATTTCTCCCTTGCATCTCTGTGTTCTGTGCGCCTTTTCATAAGCAAGGTATTAAACAGCAGTCTTTCTATTGCAAAGGTGCACTAAGACACAGAAATACAAGGGAGTAATATCAGAAAGCGTTTGGGCCTAAACCCACACTCAGTTGCACACACCAGTTTGAAGACGAAACACAGCAGAAAATAGGACAAGAAAACAAGGTACAAGGATCAAAACAAGGTAAATAAATAATCAATCAAAACATCCATGTCCTAACACCCTTGCTGTGATTGGCTATCAAAATACCATCCAGCCTTGGATGTTACAGAGTGCCTTTAATTCTTTGTTTTATCTTTCAAATATCATCCAGCGTTTCATTCCCTGATAAGCCTTGGATGAAAAGCTTTTGGTATATGTGGTTAAAGATGGTTTTCAACAGAATGAGAAAGTGCAGTACAGTACCTGTGAAGCCCCATTGGCAAATAGCAAAATTGCAAGCACTATGATACTTTTCCAAAATCCAAACGTCACCTAACAGCATGAACAAATGAAAAATATTAATTATCAAAGGCAACTAATGAATAAACAAGCATCACACTTTACAGGTGTAACATGTTACCATTTTAAGACATTTTCCGTGAATCAGCTAATCAGTACTTTCTATCAGTCCTTTTCTATTTGATATTTGAAACTGATTATTATTATCATTTTAAATCAGTAGACTTTTAGCTATCCTAAAAGAGAAATCTGAATTGAACAATATTCTGATGCACTTTTGATGAATTTTGAATGTGTAAACAAAGTGTCCATATGCCACCTCATCAAACCTAGCATATAGAAACTATAAAAGTGCGATTCAATCCAGGGTCTTGCATAGAAGAGCTAGGTCCATTGTCTTTTGAAAATTAAAAAAATCATATTCTTCTTTATTAATGAACTTTTGCTTTCCAGTGCTCGACCATAAGTTCAATGTATGAAAACTATGTTGATGAGATTTGATATGGAAGAATTAAAGGTATTCAGTTCCTGTTCATCCTAGGACTACTGCAGTGATACAGAGTAACTGGATGGAAAAGCATTCATCATCAAACAGTCTAAATATGTACAAGCGTTTGAGCACAGAGGAAAAAGGGATTTTTTTTATTGATGCTGGCCATTCAAAACACAATATTGACTGTTGTCATTTCAACTCATTTCCAGTGTTTTGTAACACCAAGTGCTTGAACACTTGCTTTTTATCCTCATAAACCTTTTCATAAATCAAAATGAAGTGCTCAAAATCTTACAGCATGCCACTAAAATTACTTATGGCCAGGACCGAATAGTGCATAGCTTACTGTTCATGATCATGGCGTAACTTAGCTTATGCACAACAACTTAATCCAGGGCATTTTCTTGTGGCAAAAAGGGTGTTTCTCAAGGGTATTTCTCAAAGGTAAAAGGGGTGTTTCCTGAGTTTAAAAAGGGTGTGGTCTTGAAAATGTTTTGGCTGGTGCTGCAATGGAAAGAAGCAAAACTTCTCTGGACTAGTTTACAACCTGAGTTTGGCATCAGGTGGGGGTCATCAAGGGGGTTAGAAATCCGCCGTTCCGCGAGATTTTCAGTTAAAATCCGCCGTCCCGGTCATTTTTAGCCAAAGTTCCGCGTCCTGCCACTTTGTTATAAAAGTGATGGCACAAATTAGTATTGTTAGACATTTTCACCCATCCAGGTGAAAAGAGGAGGATAATGGCACTTAAAATTTTTGTGCAGCTTGGAAATATTCTCATAGTGCTGACCAGAAAAACAGAGCTGTTACCAAGACCTCTTTTTACAAGACAACAGATGAAGGATCCGCAAATCCATGAAATTTCATAAAAATTCCGCATTCCGTTTAAAATTTTTGAGAAAATCCGTGTCCCGTAGGAATGGAGAATTCCGTCGTTCCGCCGAGAAATTGCTAGAATTCCGTATTCCGCAACAAATTTTCTTCAAATTCCGCTGTTCCGCAAACCCTGATGACCCCCACCATCAGGGATAAGCACCATTACCATTGAAAGAGCTGACATCACCAGATTCAGTGCCAAAATCTTTCTTGAGCCATATTTGTCCCCAAGATTTCCGAGCAACATCTAAAAGACAGCAAATAACCTGTCACTCAACTGTGTTGATTACTGTTAAATCTAATTATTACAAGAAATGCCTAGTGAGGAAGAAAATAACATGTACTTGACAATTAGAGCAACGTAAAAATGTCAGGGTGCTTCATTGAGCACATGGGAAAAATGGAAATTGTTGTGAAACTGAAATCTGCAAAAATACAGCAAGAAATGACAAAAATGAGCTTAAAATAATTTGCACCTTTAGTAATATTTACAATATAGATGCATATTCACTGTACCAAAAAGGTTAACAACCTAAGCACTCATTTTATCAAGCTCCTACAGATTTTTCCAGGTGTGAGCAGAGGTGCTTGACAAAGCTTTTAGTGTCTCTCCTTGCAAGGCCAAATATGAATTGTTGAAATACCAAAATATAAACATTGAAATTATTCAGCTTTTGCTCACTTGTGTTCACAATTTTTTATTCAAAATACCAATATCAAAGAAACACCATAGAGCGTCACTCAGTGCCAAATAGAGGGGGCGTCTCAACAACCAGGGGAAGGGAAATAGTTTGAAAATCTAATAAGTAGGGAGGGTCTTAATAATTAGGGGGTAGGGAAAAACATTCCATCAACTTTAAAACATGATGGTTTCATTCTATCTCAAATGATTAACATCTCATGGTTTCAATCTTTTTTGGTTGACAGGGTTTGACATTCACTTGGAAATGCTAAGTTTGACTTTATTCTGATAAACTTGCGTTTAATAAGCAAATGAAAATTCTTGCCCACACCTTCTGTGAAATAAATTAGCAAGGGTTGCCCAAAAATTAAGCTTGTGAGTAGGAAAATGTTTTGAAATCTAAACAGAGCTTGACATCTATTCAACACTTGGGAGCAGGATACTCCTTTGACAATAGATAAAACCTTCTTAGGGGCCAAACACAAATCGATTCTTTCACGCAAAACGTCCAATGGACGTTTGGGGGGGGGGAGGGGGTAAAAGGACTGGACGTTTTCAAAATTGTTGTTTTATCAACATTTTTCCCGAGAATTTTTTCTGCAAGAAACTTTATTCTGCACTTTCGTTTGCTGTTTATGTATATTCTTTGTGTGCAAGAATTTCGACAGTAGTGACATATCTTGTCCTTGTTGGAGCATGGTCATGGAAAGCACGTCGCTGACGACTTCATTTGAGCACTTAGGCCCATTTGATATGCAGCAAAACAATGGTTTGAAATTTTCTCACGAGCGGAAGAATTACTTCAATTTTCAATTGGACGTTTTGGGGGAGGGGGTGGGGGTATTTTGAAAACATCCAATGGACGTTATGCGTGAAAGAATCAATTTGTGTGCAGCCCCTTAGCATCTTGAAATAAAGTTCTTGATATTCATTAACAGAGTTAATTGTCTTCATGACAAAGTACAGATTTTCCATTTAAACTCTCCAAATAAATCACCAACACCTAAACTAGACTGCTAACTATGTTGAGCGTGCGGAAGATCTTCTGCGCACAATTCCAGGAAGAACAATAGTTTTTGTTTAAAAACAATGGCCAGGTACGCATCTTCCGCACGCACTTTACAAAGTTATTAGTCTGGCACCTAAAACTATCTAGTCTAAACAGCAAAACAATATCACATTACCTGCATAACGGCATAAGGAAACAAAAGTGCAGTATCAAGCCATCCCATGTCTGTTTTTGACAAGCCATACGTTGATGCCAGATCCGACTTCACCTGAACAAGGCAAGAATAAAACCTTGCATGAGAACTGGCTCTTTTAAATCTAGTATTTAGGTCATCCTTAGAGGTGTTGGTTTAAGGTGCAAAAGTCTCAAAAAAGGTTCATTTCTTGGCAGATTTTCCTCAAACATTGGTCTGTTTTAGATGCCTTTCATGAAAAATTGATAAAAATTGGCAGTTTTGCAGAGAATTCCATCACAGAAGTGTGATCTTGTGATTTAGTTTGTTTTCCTTTGGTTATGCAGTGATGGAAATGAACATCTATCAAAATATTTCTGCAGTATGTATCACATTTTTACAGTTTAAATTTGATCCATTATCAACCGCCCTTGCCGTGTTGTGCCTCTCCAACTTTTAAGGTGTTTCCTACAGCCCTGCACATGCACTTTAAAGAGTTGAAAGTCTAGCCTCTTCCCCCTGGCTCTCATGTAGTATCACAGTGTTGTTATGCATTTTGTTCAGAGTCCAAGTTTGCAGACTGATCTTGAAAGAGAATTATTAGCGGGATGTGCAAAATTACGAGAGCTGCTTGCAGAAAATGTTTCCAGGTTTGCAAAGAGTTTACAAAAGGGTGGATGCCACGGATGAGATGAGGTGCGGGCCGGTGCTTTGGTTGATTGATAAATAGGCCCAAAAAAATTTTTGCGCAAAGCAGCCCACATATTTTCCCCACAGCATACTTACAACACCAAGCGGCTTCCGCAGCAGATATGTCGATGCATATGCAATCCATGATACTGCAAATGTCAACAACTGGCGGTTTCTTATTGGGTTTTCTGGCATCTTTATGAGACTTCTTGAGCTGCCTTTGCATAACCTGCCTTCATGTTCTGCATTCAGTTTCTGGCGCCACGTTGAATTGCAGTGAATTGATCACAGGGTATCAAGAAATCAAAGATATACGTGAGTCAGATTTCGAAACGTTTCTTTACTGACGGGGGTAATGTTTTACGGCAAATTCACATCCAGTGATCCAATGGGCGCGCCCAGGCAACTTTGGAATTTATTTTGTTCAGATCTGCAGTGAATAACCTGAATTAAAGTGAACTCAGAGGTTTAAATTAGACAAAAGTATTTGGTAATTTGATGCGTTCAAGAAACTATATATTTCAATCAACATATCAACGAAATCCTTTTTTGGTTTATCTTCGCTTGCAAAACTATAACAAATTTTTCGGAAGCTGCTTGAGCAATGCAAAGACTTCAGCTCTTGTGAGTCCCAGAAGATGATTTTAGAAACTTTTAGTGAAATTGTTCTGAATAGCTTTGCAGCAGAAAACAAAGAAATGGAGCAAATAGCCATTCTTTATATTATCATCAGGGTCACGTGGAAGTCACGTCTCGAAACTGGTTGATACTAGCCAGCGTGCAGACTCAACTGATTCTCTGAAGAGAAGTGAGGTTCCTCTTCCAGTAGAGTCTGCGAATCAGCGACACAAAGCGAGTCTGCTGATATCAGCACAGGCATATTTTGATTTAAAGAGACACAATAGCAAATAAATAACATTTTTCAAAAATGTTGCCAAGTAAACAAAATTTCCCCTAAATTATGAACAAATCATTATGAGCTTTTCTGTTTCTTCGTGGAATTTGATGGGGGCCGCAAATAGAGGAGGGAAAATGTGGGTGCGAGCGGCGCAAACGACCGAATTTATTCACGAGAAATTGTCGTTGAAATTTTCGTTTTCGCGGGAACAATACGACCGAAGATTGGAATGTCGACTGGTAAACATTCGTGAGTAAAGAAAGGGCAGTCAACAAGAGCAAGAGTGGAAAGAAGTTTGTCGTGACAAACTGTGAATAGGCCTGGTGTCGACATGCTCCGGTGCAGGCGAATCCGCTTTGAAGAGAAAATTCTAATGACCGAGAATTAATAAGACGAACTCGCGCGATGAACCGATCTATTGTCTTATGCGCACGGAACCGTAACAAAGTGTGGGTATAAAATTTTCGTTTCCCCATCCTTTTCATAGTTTTTCGATACTTCCAGATGTCGTACGAAAAGGGTGAACACATTTTCGGAAAGTACGAGGCCTCTACTTCATGCTGGAGAATTCTCGTCGTAATTTTCATACACGAAAAAAATGCGATTGTGTCTCTTTAATTGGCGTGTGCCTAAACAAACTTTGCCAAATAAATCCTATTGTGTGGGAGTGTTTTGTTTACTTTATTTTCAATCTTACTTACGGCCGTCCCACATGGTCCCACTGACTCTAATTCAATAAGAATAATAACGAGAATTCCTAGAAGATATTTATCAATCAATTAAACTAAAAGAGAACAATAGAGATGTCTCTCCGCCAATGAGGTCTGGTTCCTCGAGCCTGGAAACTAAACGTGACTATGGATATGGACATGCTTTGTGTTGCTGATGCACAGACTCTACTGGAGGAGGAACCTGACTTCAGGGAATCAGTGGAGTCTGCACGCAGGCTAGTTAATACCAGCTGCCTTGACTTTTCCTGCAGATTTGGCAGCTGATTCTCTCAAGTGAAGTGAAAATGCTATCGGAAAAACTGTTTATCAATCTAACTTGCTTGACAGAAATTTGATGTGTGCCTCCAACTAGAACGTGAAGAAAACAAAATACACGTTTTTACAAGAAACTTGGATCAGGCCATAGTGCGAAAAGTTTCTTTATTCAACATGAAGATTTCTGCATTCTAGTACTAAAAACTCGTTAATTTGTTACTTATTTTTTGAATGCACAAATTATAGTCTCTAATACCTCTGGATATATGTTTCTTGACATTTAAAACATTAGATAGGAAGAAACAATGCTCAACTACATAAAACACATAAAAGCCAGTTGGTATTACTAAAGAATGAGGGTTCAACGACGTATTTGCCATTATTTACTTACACTTTCCCAGATAGAGTACAAGAGTTTCTAATCTTGACCTTCTTAGAATGAGTTCTTTGTAAACCAGTTTCTTATGAAAACTTGTAGACGTGTTTCGTGAGAAACACTTGTTCATAAACATTATAAGGATATTCAAAATCTAAGAAAGAGCTACATCTTGTGCAAAAGAAAAATTAGGAAACTTTGAAAACTAAATTCACGGTCAGGAACTTTATGAAAACACTTAAAGTTAAAAATGCTCAGTGAGTCACCCTAAGGGTCTTTTGATTGAATAGAGAACGCACATGAGAAACTCTCAGATTTCCGAAACTCTTGTTTCCTGTGTCGTGTTGCCCAAAACATCCCAAAAGGTACTTGACTAATTTTGGAAAAGCTTCAAAGAACTTCATTTTGAAAGTTTTGAGGCGCGGTTTGAGGAAGCAAAGCGGGCCCAAGAGGGCTAGGAAGAAGCATGAACATTGCTATCGAACACGTAAGAAACTCGCGGGAAACTCATAAGGAAGTCTGAACTTAAAATCTGAGAATTTCAAGAAACTAGCTCATATTCTTGGTTCGAGACCCGGGGTTCGCGAACGAGCCTATTATTCAGGAGATCACGTGTTGTTTATTTGAAAAATTTGATGAGTAATCAAAATTGCATAATACATGACACAACCCCCGGATAAGAGAGAGCAAGTAGTAAACAACTTATGAATGAATTACGTAATCATGTTGAAATGTATTCTGGTTGCGCAACAATAAGTTGTTTTTCATTCTGATCACTTTGCCTTGATCGCTCGATTGCAACACATCTAACTCGCTATTTTCAAGCGATCTTCGCTCCTATCCAACATGGATGAAAGCAGTTCTTCTTCCTTAGTGTCAAGCACTAATTCAGTTGATAACTCACACGAAGATTCCAACAGACAACATGGCCTTTCCATCGAGAAACTCCTTGAAAAGCCGACTTCTGAATCTAGGCCAGGAGCGCCCAAGAAGGCAGTGACTGCTGATGGCCGAAACGGAGCGCAATTGCCAAAAAATTGTGAGGAATATTTGAGGAAGCGCGCACGGAATAATTTAGCTGTTAAAAAGAGTAGAGATAGATCAAAGAAGCGGATCGTGGAGACACAAGAGCGAGTTGAACAGCTAACTAAAGAAAATGATGAACTAAACACGAAGGTAACTTTGTTGTCGAAAGAGCTCAGTGTCCTCCGAGCACTGTTTACAAATGGTGGGTTCACGGTGCCATGCAACCTGCAGATCGTCGCACAAAACCCTGTTACAACACCCCAAGAGACGAGATACGAAGCACCTAAAGCATATACTCCATCAATGCATGTTAATGCCCAGTCAGCGAACGTGACCTCGACAAATAACCACACAAATCATACTTCTGTGATTAGATCAGCAAGCTCTACTTCGCCTTCTTCCTGTCATGGGGTAATCCTTGTCACGGAGCCGGGTAAAATGAATTTAGATATACAGACTGGAATACAGTTCAAGGAAGAACGAGAATAAAAACTGACAGGGCGTAAACGTCAGACCACAAAGGTGGGTTCTGGACAATTTTTAAACAGGATTGAACTTGAAAAGACTACAAACTCGTTGACCTCTGTAAATAAGCATTGTAAAGTAGTTGTCACGAGAAGTCGTACTGTATGCTTCTTTGTGAATGGGAATGTGGGATTATAATGTATGGGAGAAGGATAAAAGGGTGGGGACCTCATGTGTTATTATTGTTGCACAGGACCAGGTTGAGTTTCTAAAACAGACATTTGTAAGGTAAGGTTTTGGACAAGGAGCATCATAAAAATCCCAACTTTTTAACAGGTCCCCTGTTCTTGTGAAGACGCATATATCATTCCGAAAATCTTGTACAGTTTTGGTGACCAATCACTAAAATTCCTGTTTTTTTAATGTCACATGCTTTCAACAAAATAAGACAGCCCTTGTGGATATACCCAATATGTTTTAGATCCCATTTCTAAATGTCTGAAGGCGAGCCTTGTGATTTTGGATGTACTGTAAACAGGCCCTTTTGACAGAACCTGTAGATTTGTTTGTAGCCTGAAACTCACCTCAACCCCTTCTTCCAGTACTAATTCCAACAGGAACGATTTGTCCTAGCCTTAATTTTTAACAAAGTTACAGTATATTGGCTAACCTCACATAAGTCTCATTTGAATTGTGTTTGGAAATGAGGCTTGATTTAGCAGATAGCTTTATGAACAATATACATTGAGAGATGCAGTTTCAGAATTTAGTAAATTTAACACAAGTAAGAATCTCTTTTTGTATCTTTCTCTGCAATCTGATAATATGGAATGAATGACTAACAAGGACCTTTACTGCTGCAAGAAGAAACTATGGTACAGGGCTGATGTACAGTAACACGAGCAGAATTCCCAAATATTCTGAAGCATTTTCAAACAGTCCTCCACCACGCATTCTGATGAGATTTCTTGGGTGGAATGAAAGACTGAAAATTTTTCAGCCTGGAAAGATGTTAATTTCACAGATTCTTTCACAAACTGAGATATCAAGGCTTCCTACAGCAGGAAGAATTCTTGCATTTGTAAATCTTATCCTTCAGATCACCTGCATTTTTAGCTAATCGCAACTTAGCATTTTCATGTGTTATTTGTGGTGAAGAATGCATTCAGACAAAAAAAATCTGAGAAGCATAGTGCAGCAAAAACAAGGGGCATACTATATTTTTCTGTTTCCTTAACAATGTTTCTATTAGTCTGCAATCAACACTCTTTACAAAAACAGAACAGACACCTCAGAATTATTAAAATCTTGGAAATAAGTTTAAAAATTATAACAATTCTAGATCACTCATCTTCTGAGTTTTCGGCAAGGGCAGCATCATACTCTTCGATTCTTCGCATCGCTTCTTCCCTTGCTGCCGCAACAGGGCTAAAATGCAAAAAATGACATTCACAGGAGATGAATGAATACAGCAATCTAGCCTGAACATAGTATATACAAGAAAGACAATTCCCATTATTTTCATTGATGAAGACATGATCAAAAATATATAATACAATGGGTTATATTCATAAGTCAAAATTGACCAGCCCCCCCTTAAAGTATGAAAGTCTAAACATCATTAAAGAGACACCCATTACCTATTTGTGCAACTGCTGTGGAGGAGCTGTACGTTCAACTGTTCTGTTTTGATACAGCTGTAAAGGACTGGCTTCAAATCAGCATTTGTAGCCTTGTTTCAGTCAATCTAACAAGTGATTCCTTCTTTACGGCACAAAAAAGTCAAAATAAATGGTTGCTTCAAAATTCTACCAACAATCAAAAACAATCAAATTGAGACATTGTATCTCAATTTTCCTACAATATATCAACTCCTTCAAATGGAGAAACCATCAAAATGAAATGCTATAACCAGTTTATTTTACATTGCTTGAAAACAAAGGAGCAGCCACTTACTGTATTCTCATATGCCATGATAATTTCCTAACCCAGAAAAATACCCTGCAGTATGGCATTAGGTCAGTGCGCTTCTGTGGAGCTAAATGCTGGAATGACATTCCAGAGCATGTGAAAAAATCTCCCTCTGCCAATGTTTTCAGACGAAAACTCGAAGCCTTTCCTCTTTCAAAACCAAAACAAAAGCTGATAATTTTGATTCAGAAACTCATCTGCCCATATTTCTGTTTTCCTTGAAGAAATCAAATTTACATGGAGAAATCTTGAAACTGAGAGAGAGCTCCTCCTTTAAGTAGATTCCTCCATACAATTTATCCTTTGTTTATGCCATACATTTTCTTTGACAAATTTTGCAGACTTCTGGGATTTGGGGGACAAGTCCCCCCAGTCCCCTGCCATGGTGCTGCCACTGGGAAAGAGAGTGGAAGAAGAAAATGACGAAAAAGCAGTGGAACACAGTTTTGGATTTTCAATTATTTTTTAAGTCTATAATATACATACCTTGTGTCTGGTTTGTACATCAACCCAAGAGCAACTATCAGAACAGAGACTCCCCAACCAACATACCAAATGGCTTCCCAATCTTCCCAGACTCTCTTCTCTCCAGGTTTTAAAGGCTGAAATTAAAAAAAAAAGACTCAGGTTGCACAAATAGTTTTCAATTAATTCAAAATTTTGGCTCTAAACTTTGGAACAACTTCCCACTAGTCAAGCATGATGCTAGCTCTGTTGTAGTTTTCGTTCCAATTTGGAAACTTGTTTATACACCACTCACCAAAAAATTAGTTCCTCACTTTGCTAAATAATTTGACTCCTGGTAATCTCTGCAGTCACAATATAAGATGTATGGGTGCTGTTATGGGGACGGATGTGAATCGCTAAACATTTCTGAGTGCAATGATTTTGTGCACCTGTTGCATGTGTGAAAAAATATTGATATCTGTTGGTCATGTGGGTGGTTGGCAATGAAACATATTTTGTTTATTGAATTGCCCATATTATGATTATGGCCATTTTTAAGTATCTGCGCCAAAATTTTTTTATATTCAATGTTAAAGTTTACAATAATGAATTTACCTACGACACTACATGCAAACTACCATACGACACTAATACAGTACCAGGAGGAGCAATATATCATGACTACCCCCTGACATTTAACATAAATCTAAGAAATACTACAAAAACTAAATACACCCTTAAATACAAAGTATATACTAGATATAAATATTTAAAACAAAAACTTTTCACTAATAATTACTTGAGCCGGTTTCACACTGGACGTCAGGCCAACATAGCTGTAATGTAAGTAGCAAAAGTATCTCTGCAAGCAAAACAAACACCCAAAATTTGTCCTCGATCATCGCCAAAAATTTTCCCCAAACCCAGCTGACTTCTTTCTCTATACCGAAGATCTTCTGAAAATAAGCACTTAGATTCACTCATGGGAGTTATCAGATAAAAATAAAATCGGCCTGACTGAAATTCATCTTTGTATTCTCCCACACTCAAATTATGCTTTTCATATATACAAACACAAACCTTTTCATTGAAAAGAAAGCCATTAGGTGGTTCCCTATACTTCGTGAAGATACCATCATTTCTTGTGGTTATTATCACAGGCAATGAGCGTCGCGCAAAAAACCCTCTGACAGCTGTACGCCTTGAAATCTGAGATATCACCGACCTTGCACAGCCATTTAGGCCCGCCATCTTTGATTCGAATGCAAGATGCAAAGAGAGCTGCCTCGTTTTCGTGTTCGATCAAATAATTTTGGGTTTTGGGGTTTACAAATGTCCTAATTTCAGTATGTTTTTGGGCTGAGTATATTTTTGGGGTCTAAAAATTCCTAAATTTAGTATATTTTTGGGTTTTTCAAAAACATACTGTGTCTGACCCCCCCCGTCACACACCAATAGAAGTCCCCCCCTGGGCTTGGACAAGGAATTTCGAAATACTTCTCGATACACTAGTTTTTAGGAAGAAACTCCGTTCTAACTCAATTTCAGCTCGCTAAAAATCAACAGAAATCCCAGGATTGTGATCCAAGCAACAAGTAATTTTACTCAAGGAATTCCTTAGAACATTGTTGCTAATATTGTTGCTTCATTTTCCTTTGTTTGTTATAGCAAATTGCTTGGAATTACTTGAACATGTCAAAACATTGCAAACGATAAAAACTTAGTTCAAAAATGTTCTGAAGGAGGCATGAAGATTGTTATGGAGCTTGCTAGGAACTAGCAAGAGAAGAAACCCTAAAGAGTACTCAAAATCTGAGAACTTTAAGAAACTTTCAGTACTGGCTATACATTCTTAGTTTCTTATGAAAAATACGCGTAATTATAGCTGGGGCCTGGGAAGTAGCTATACTTGAGAGAAAACAACACATCACTACTGTTAAGAAGTTTTTCGTCTCAAATTCACGGGGGGGGGGGGGGTTCTTCCATAGTAAAGGTACCTGGGGATGTGCCGCCCGCGAGGGTATACTTTTTCGGACTTCTAGTCTAGCCAAGGGTGTACTTTTTGGCAATTTTAGTCGAGTTAGGGCTAGGCAAGGGTATGCTTTTTGGGAATTTTGGTCAAAGAGATGTCAAAATTCGGTAATTTTTGTAAAAAAAACCCAACTTCTTAAAAATTTTGGTCTAGAAAATGCGAAAATTTGGCAAGTTTTGCCTAGAAAATGCCAATTCAGAGCACTTCTGAAGGAAAAATTAGTCTAGCCAAGGGTATCATTTTCACAAAAATTGGTCTAGCCAACGGTTACATTTTCAAACTGTGGGCGGCACCCCCCTACCCGAAATTTAGCCGAGAACCCCCCGTGCTCAAATTAAGCACGAAGCAAAGTTTTACCCTCAATTTCAGCTCGCTTTTGTGGATTTATAGAAATCTGAGCTTTTTCCTGAAAAGGGATGGATTTATGTTATCTTGGAATGGTTTAATTCAAATTGAGGAATACTGTTACATGCGGTTAAGAAATGTTTCAATAAGATACAAAGAAATAAAGCAAGGATCAGAAAAAAGAAACCGCTTCTTTTGTGAGATGGGACAAATCCAGACCAATCTTTCCATGCGGTCATAATTTATCGAAGGAAGTAACGCAAGTGTAATCTTTAACAAACAAAGCGTTGTCGCTGACTGAAATTCAACGAAAATAAAATTGAACTTCTCGGCACATTTACAAAGAGCATGAGACATTAATTGTGCCTTGCTGGCATCATGTTTTGATCGTAATGTCGCTCTTAGAACAGAGTTTCGCTTGATACAAATATAAGCAAATATCGTTATGCCTTTTTCAGTACCTGGCAAGAAGGGCGAACAGAGCACCAGCGAAGAACGAAGTCAACGAACCAACTTTGACACAAGCGAAATTTATATAGCAAGCAGAAGACCAAAGAGACTCATTGCAAGTCAAAGGAATGGCCCTATTCCAATCGAAGAGGACTCAGGAGGAACAAAAACAGAATTGCTTGGAAAATTATCAATTTCTAGCACGAACATAGAAGACAGAGCTGGAGGGTTAGCAGGAAGTTTGGCGTTACTTGGATACTTCCAAAGGTTAGCTCTTGTTCTGTCGTCCATTTTGCATCGCAGGGCCAAATCCTACATTATTATTGACCCCATCAGTCATGTACCTAGAGGAACGTTCGTATTGGCGATGTCCTTTTCTATGAGATCATTTAGGATTGATAATGATCAAGTGTTTTGGGTTTTGGGTCTGTTTCGAGGCCTTTCGACCATTTCGGTTTTTGCAACTAAGATTTTTTGTGAAAAAGTAAGGAAAATACTAACAATATTGTAGTCATTCTTAGTCATCAATCAGATTTCTTTTCATTCAATTCCATGAGGTACTCTTGGCACAACAAACCCAATGATAGCCATTTCATGCTAGAAGAAGGACGAATCGCTTGGAACTAAAACAGCCATTATCGCCCAGGGTCCTTTGCAGCAAAAATCTTTGTTTGCAGGCAGCCTGCAATTTCATTTCACACTGTCTGAAAATCGAAAATGGCCAGCGAAGTTCATCTCAATCGGAATGTGGGGGTCATCAGGGTTTACGGAACAGCGGAATTTGAAGAAAATTTGTCCCGGAATACGGAATTCTAGCAATTTCTTGGCGGAACGACGGAATTCGCCATCCCTACCGGACGCGGATATTTGTCAAAAATGATATGCGGAATGCTGAATTTTCATGAAATTTTATGGATTTGCGGATCCTTCATCTGTTGTCTTGCAAAAAAGGTCGTGGTCACATCTCAATTTTTCCGGTCAGCACTGTGAGAATATTTTTCAAGCCTTGCACAAGAATTTTAACTGCCACCCTCCTCCTCTTTCCACCTGGATGGATGGAAAATGTCTAACAATACTAATTTGTGCCATCATTGGTAAAGAAGTGGCGGGACACGGAACTTTGGCTAAAACTGACCGGAACGGCGGATTTTAACTGAAAATCGTGCGGAACAGCGGATTTCTACCCCCCCCCCTTGATGACCCCCACCGGAATATGGGAGTCAATCAAACACAAATTCCGTGTCTTCCAAGTCTACTGTTTTCAGAATTTGTACCAATCAAACACCCAAAAACTACCGGGGGCCTGGGGAAACTTTTTGAGATCTTTATTCGGATTTTCTTCGTCTTGATTCTGAAAATCGCTTAATGGTAATTTTTCATCCATCAACGTACCTTTAAAGTAAAAGAAACTTGATTTCTGGGAAGTGCAATAGGCTTTTGCCCCCTAAGGTCCTTGAAATGGGTATGAAAATCGAACGAAAATCCTTAAATATGTGCCTTCCCCTAAGATGTAGGGCGACATGTTCCCATCGTCTCAATACTTGAGTTACTCCCCTCACCCATCCCGGAAAAATATTTACATTATTTCTCCTATTTGTAGGTTGGCACAACCTGAGAACGAAAATGAACTGGCCGACATTGAATACATAAAGGCAGTTTTGAGGTCATTTGCAGATATCAATTTTCCTGATAGGTATGGGCAAACTGCATTACATGCAGCAGCACGTGACTGGCATCCTGATGTTGCAAGACTGTTGATTGATCGTGGGGCAGATGTAAACAGACCGGATAAGTTTGGGAGAACACCCCTTTTTATTGCTACGTCACTGGATTATCCTGAGATGATAGAATTTCTTGTTAGCAGGGGAGGTAAGTAAAACTTTATTCATGCTACAGAACGCTTTTAAAAACCACAGGGTGTCCAAAAAAATTGTGCCCCGTTTGTGTGGCTGCTGTGGAGGAGCTGTAGATCAAATTATCTCGGTTTTAACATATATTCACAGGTCAAGCTTCAACTTAGAGTTTGAGACCTTTCTTGAGTCAATCTGACAGATGGTTACTGATTTATGGCAGTATTTTGATAGGCCATATCACAGAGATCTTCCACTACTTTTCTCAAAATGAAGGTGTTATTCTGAAGATGTTATTTTGAATTTCGTAGGGAAACAAACCAAACACGCATCCTTCTGTTTACACGAGACTGTTTTCATTTCATATCGGATTGGCCTTCTGTTTACACGAAAACGCGCCAATCCAATATTCTTCATACTGTTTTCGCGTTTCCAGATGAAAACGCTCTGAAAGTGGCATGAAACCAATCAGATATCGTGTAAACTGTCGAATCCGGTATCAACTCAATACAGAACCTCATTATCAATAGAGGATTGCGCTAAAGATGGCGGCGAGGAATTTTTTACCGAGATGCATTGCGTTTGAATTACAAATCTTTAACAATTCTATAGGAATTCGATTAAAGAACGCAGTGCATCTCGGTAAAAAATTCCTCGCCGCCATCTTTAGCGCAATCCTCTATTCTACGAGCCCCGAGCCCCTAATTAATCTAGGGGTGCTGCGCAGAATGCGCAGTGAATGTAATGCAAAATGCATGCATTGAAACCACTGCAGTGCACAACAAGCGATCTCGTGTAAACAGGAGGCCAATATCCGATACGAAACGAAATCGGTGTCGTGCAAACAGAGCCCTAATCCGATATGAAATGAAAACGGTGTCGTATAAACCGACTAATTTTCAGACCGGATTGGATATGGCAGTCCGATGTGAAATGAAAACGGCATCATGTAAACAGGGGCTAAAGTAAATTTTGGTCCATCCAGCAGGCTACCGGTCCCAGCTTCTTTTTGATTTTGCAGCCGACATCCATGCGAAAACATATGGTGAAGAACAAAGTCCAATTCATTTTGCTGCAAAAATGAACGCTATTTCTTCCATGAAAATTCTCCTCAAACTTGGTGCTGATATTACGTCAAGAGACCACAAGGGAAGATGTCCATTGTATTTGGCTGCTGAGCAGGGTGAGTAGCCTGTGTGTAGTCTCCACTGACTTTAATCAACGGCGGCCGAGAAGGGGGACAGGAGGGGCAATTTGCCCCAGGGCCTCAGGGTCAAGGGGTCTCATAATTGAAGACTTTAGATATTTTGAATTGCAGGAAATGCTTTGAAATACACTTTAAGCCAATCTAAAGGGCGTGGTCGAAAAATTTTCCGTTCGCTTTGCTCGCAGGGGGCCTCATTATGCAGTTCTGCCACCCAGGGTCCTTTGCCGACAAGCTGAGATTTCACACTGTCAATGGGTGGTTAGACACCGTAGTTGTGCTTCATTGCCACCGCTTTGTTCTTTTGCGAAGGATGAAATTATTTGCTACTTCGGAAGGAGCTCTTCAAATAACATCAAACCTCCTCTGCAGAAATGTTACAATTTTCCCTTCGCAGAAGCAAATACACTGAAACATAAGTGTAGTGTCTAACTACCCATGGAGTGTCTGAAAATCAAATTTGGCTCAAGTGGAAACCATAGCTCCACACTGCAGTAATTGAAAAGACAGAGAAGCTTTAAAGGTGATCTGACGCGAAAATTGTTATTGATGCAAATGAAGGGCCCTGTCGATTGATGAGAAGTCCTGTTGAAATTTTTTTGATATCTCATTTCGTTTTTAAGTTATCCAATGATTTTAAGTGTCAGTTGATGACGTCATTTTGTTTGCAAATTATTAAGATTCTATATGGAAATAAGCTGTATCTGATCTTTGGAAGGTTACAGTTTTAGGAGACATTTCAGCTGAGCAGAATAAATGCAATAAGCATTGTTTCATCAACTGATGTGACCTTTAGAATGGCATTTCATTTGAAGGACAGGTCGTTGACTTTATTTCCCTTTGGAAACGTGGTCAACCTTGTATACTTTCTCTTACTTTTTGCAAACAAAATGACGTCATCAGCCAATCGCACAAATTAGTGGATAACTCGAAGATGAAACAAAGTATTAAAAAAAATTTAATGACATTTTTCATCATTCAACAGTGCTATTCATCTGCATCAATAAAAATTTTCGCTGCAGATCACCTTTAATTAAGGTGAACGTTTTTATTCGTTCATCCGTTCATGGATCTATAGATTCCCTTTACGCCATATTTGATTTCCAGACAACCTGAAATTGTCATCATCATCATCATCATCATCATCATCATCATCATCATCATCATCATCATCATCATCATCATCATCATCATCATCATCATCATCATTGTGAACGGCTCCTGTTCACGGCAGAATTCGAGCGGTAGAATTCGATTCAAAAACGACACGAGATATAGGTTTTCTCAAACTTATATCACAAACTCTTCAAATGATACAACTGTGGTCTTTCACAAGCACCAAGTGTATAACTACGCTGACTAAATAAGTTTTACCGGGCCTATTTATACTGAGTAGGGGTTTCATGGCTAAAACAAAAGAATACCCTAGAATGTTCTAAATGTTGCACCACAGTCTTACACGAGAAAGTGCAATACTTCCAAATAAGGTTTGCATTATGCTAGAAGGTTCGATGTTTCCAAATAGGGTAACAGGGTAATCGTGACTATGCATCAAAACAGCTTAGGTAGGGCAAATCCCTAATCCTTCCAACAAAAGAAACAAAGGCGCGGGGATTCCACGCAGTAGATCTGATGCCTTTCTGACGCACGTGGGGATACCTATTCAATGCAGATAATGCCACGTCATAGACGACACAACAGGGTTACTCAAAATGATGTAACTGGGCCTAAGTATACCGATGAAGGGCCTAACTCTAACGTGGCCTAATATGGCGATCTTTAGACAACCTTAGTATCTTTCTTCTCTTTTTAATACACATTTCTAACCGATACAGCGCGTGCTGGCGTATAATGCGTAACAAATAATAGCACAAAGTATCCCAAAATATTAACAGTATTACATCCCTCCCGGGGTAGGGGAAAAAGAATCGCCCTCGATTCTTGGCGAAATAAGACACAAGTTCATAAATCGGTATCCAGTACGAGTTAACTAGTTTTCTTAGCTAACAAGGAAGTTTCAAATTCTTTCAACAACTCACCACAGTGTAGATTACGTAGAGGTTCCCATGACGGTTCGATGTCCTCGTCTTCCCACTGAACCAAGTACAATGTTTGTCGGCGTCCTGATCTGTTTTTGACTATCTTTTTGTCTAGGATTGCTTTGACTGCGAGTTCTGCAGGATCTTGCTCATCTTCGTCATCTCTTTCAGTTATTTCTTGTTCGTTTTCTGTTAAGACATTTTCCTCGTTTGGCTGGTCATCAATGTCGTCAGGCAGATCTTGTTCGGGACGAACATCTGGTGAAATAAAAGGTTTTAATCGGTTAACATGAACTACATGCGAATAAGAACGTTCATCATTAGAATCTAGCAGATAGTTAACTGGCGATTTCTTAGCCAAAATACGGAATGGACCATGCCAGTTATGAGTTAGCTTTGAAGACAAACCCTTCCTGTTGTT
This sequence comes from Aurelia sp. 3 sensu Dawson et al. (2005), assembly GCA_964020215.1. NCBI lineage: Eukaryota > Metazoa > Cnidaria > Scyphozoa > Semaeostomeae > Ulmaridae > Aurelia > Aurelia sp. 3 sensu Dawson et al. (2005). The sequence goes on from OZ026582.1 coordinate 1,391,808, forward strand.
AGGCGTGTAAAGCCAAACACGTTGTCCTACATCATATGAAACCTCTTTTGTACCTTTATCATACTGTTGTTTCTGTCTCTGCTGTGCTAATTCGATGTTATCATGAGTCAACTTACGTGCTTCCAGGAATCTGTCGGCTAAAATAGCTCGATAATCGTCCGTATCTGTGTATAACTCCTGGGCCTTTAGAAGCGATGCATCAATGGGGAGACGTGGATCTCTCCCATACATGAGATAAAATGGTGTTTCCTTCGTACTTGCCTGTATAGATGTACGGTACGCAAACAGAGCATAAGGTATAAAATGATCCCAATCCTTTTGATGTTCCGATACATACATTGAAATGATGGTTGTAAGCGAATGATTGAAACGTTCTACAAGTCCATCACATTCAGGGTGGTAACTCGTGGTGTTTACCTTGGATGTGTTTACCATATTGCATATACCTTTGACAACTTTCGACAAAAAGTTCTTACCTCTGTCGGATAACAGTTTACGAGGTGCAGAATGACGACATAAAATCTGCTCTACAAATAACTTTGCAGTTGTTGGTGCATCAGCATTCTTAACTGCGAAAGCTTCCGGCCATTTCGTGAAGTAATCGGTAAATATGACTACATACTTGTTACCATTCTCAGAAGTTGGAAAAGGACCTAACACATCAACTGCTACGCGGTCAAAAGGACCTTCTACAGGTATAGGTTGTAACGGTGCTTTCGGTAATTTACGTGGTGTTTTCTTTGTCGCACAATCAACACATGATGCACACCACCTTTGAATTTCAGTATACATACCTGTCCAAAAGTATCGAAGTCGTATCTTCAGGTATGTCTTTTCAAAACCTAGGTGACCCGATGTTATTTCCTCATGCAATGATAAAATTACCTCATCTTTCAATGCTCTTGGTACCACTAACTGTTTACGGACTGAGTTTCTTGTTCTAACGCGACCTTTATCTAAATGATACAAGACACCTTCCTCTAATAAATAGTCTTCAGCTGTTGCCATTAAACGACGAGCACTTACCGAGTCTTCTGGAATTTCGCCTGTTTCGAAATAACTTAGCAAATCAGCTAAACTAGGATCTTGTCTTTGTAATTGCTTAACCCTATCTAATTGAAGTCCTGGAGAATCAATTGCATACACAGTACTTGTATCTTCTGGTTTGCTTCCTTCTATACTTACTTGTTCTTCTGGTTTCCTTGAAAGTGCATCTACATTGCTATGCAACTTACCTGGCCTATGCTTGATAGTAAAAGCATAACTTTGCAAGGCTAACGACCAACGAGAAAGTCTAGAATGCGGATCTCGTGCATTATCCAACCACTTTAGAGGGTTATGGTCAGTTATGACATCAAACTCACGCCCATATAAATATGGTCGAAAGTGCTTGATGCCCCAAACTATAGCTAGACATTCCCTTTCTATGGTAGCGTATTTCCGTTCATGTGGTTTTAGGCTACGACTTGCAAAAGCAATAGTTTTCTCGATTCCATCTATGGTTTGTGAAAGTATGGCACCAATACCTGTATTGCTTGCATCAGTATACAAGGAAAACCGTTCTTGAAAATTTGGATACGTAAGAATTGGAGATGTGAGCAATGAATCTCTCAGACGTTCAAAAGATACCTGACATTCATCCGACCAAGCAAATTGAACTCCTTTCTTCAGTAGTGCATTCAAAGGACTTGCAATAGTAGCAAAATCTTTAACAAAGCGTCGATAATACGAAACTAAAGCTACAAAGCTACGTACTTCATTGCAGCTAGTTGGTACAGGATAGTTTCTAATTGTGTCAACCTTATCAGGATTAGGCCTGATTCCATCTTTACCAACAATATGGCCTAAATATAATACTTCTGGCTTACAAAAGTGACACTTCTTTGGCTTTAGTTTGAGACCTTCTGACCTAAATCGATAGAAAACTGAACGGAGGTTATCAAGATGTTGAGCGAACGACTTGGAATAGACGATAACGTCGTCTAAATATACCATGCAAATTTGCCACTGCAGACCACTTAAAACTAGTTGCATCATCTTCTGGAAACTGTAACTACTATTCACTAATCCCATTGGCATTACACGGAACTCAAAGTTGCCTTGTCTGGTACAAAAAGCAGTTTTCTCCATATCATCAGGGTCCATCGGAATCTGCCAGTATCCTGACGCAAGATCAAGAGTTGTAAAGTAACATGCATCACCTAATGAATCTAGAACTTCATCAATTCTAGGCATGGGAAATATTTGCTTCTTTGTAATTGAATTTAGCTTCCTAAAATCGATGCAAAACCTTGGCGAACCATCTTTCTTAGTAACAATTACCAAGGGTTGAGACCATGGGCTAATTGATTCTTGAATAATGCCTTTGTTGAGCATATCTTGTATGTGCTCATCGACCATATCTAATTGACTTTGAGGAATTCTGTATGGCCTCAGCCTGAACGGAGGATTGTCACCTGTTTCGATGTTATGGGTAAAGCGATGAGCTCTACCAAAATCAGACGCAGAAGTTACAAAAACATCTTCATATTCAGTTAGCAAATCTATAAGATCACTCTTCTCCTGTTCAGAAATGTGGCAATTAGTTATATCAATATCATCAATCCAAGAAGTAGAAGAAGTTTCAAAAGTGGACTCACCTTCATTTGACTGCAAATTCTCTTTCTCCACTGTTTCGGCCATTCCAACACAAGTACCTGAAAATATCTTAACTGGAAAGATGTTTGGGTTAGCAATTTTAATAGGTATTTCACCGTTCTTAACATTGGCAATACAACGAGCAGGATAAAGAGAAGAGTTATCACTAGCTATCTCGTACTTGGGCTCGATTAGAACAGTGCCCTGTAACCCGTTTACACGACCAGTAAGAAGGGCTTCGCTGCGCGCCGGTATCTCAAGGGATTCTACGACACAAACTTGGACCTGACTAGGACGGCTGACGCACCAAAATGTAAACTTTGAATTTTTCCAAAATGATGCAAACCAGAAGCAGCTCCAAGATTCTTCAAAAATACACACATGAATTTGGCACTGTACGTTGATCTTTGAAACAATCTATCATATGACACTAAATCCAAAAGCTAACATGATTCTGTGGGCTTCTCCAAAGCCTTAGCATGCCAACCTCAGTGACACCTAAACATTAGGGCAACAAGAGCTTTCGCAAGCCTCTTGCGCCCAAAACCAATTCGTCCGACGTTAGCCTTTCTAATCCATTGCTGTTCTCTCGAATCTAATGATACAGGCACTATTTATACAAAAGGCTACTCTAAAATATAACAAATAAACATGACAATGCATTTCTAGAATTAACGAAATGTCACAAGAAATAACGCAATGTTCCTAAATTTGGGAGAAGGGGTAATCGTGACTTTGCAAATAAAACAGCTTAGGTAGGGCAAATCTCTAATACTGGTAAACAACAGAAACAAAGAGCGGGGGAATGCTAGAGGTAATCCTGATGCCTTTCTGACGCAACAGGGGATTCCTTCCGATACAAATAGACACTACGTAATAGACGACTTTCAGCAGATTACAAAAAGTGATGCAAATGGGCCTAAGTAAATTCTTCAACCAAGGGCCTAAATCTAGATCTATATTTTCTTATGAGGGAAATCCTTTTGCCAAAATTAGCCGTATTACATACCTCCCCATCGAGGAAAAGGAATCGTCCTCGATTCTACGTGGACTATGAAACAAAGAAAGTCTAAAATAAAAATCTACTAACTACATATCTACAAAATAAGATTAACGAATGTTCAGTCTGTGTCTTCTTCATAACGATTCATCGATAAACAAATGAATTTCCGTTGAGTGTTCAGGGTGTTCGAGCTCTTTAATCTTACAGACAAGTGTTCGTCGCCTTCCTCGTTCGAAATTCATGCTCTGTAACAAGTTGCAAGAAAACATAATGCGTGTTAAGGGTGTTCGTTTCTCTTCAGGTCACACCAGAGCATACGTCGCCTTTAGCAAAATGTCTCTTGAACGTCAATGTCTGAGCTTCAAAATAAATGTCGACTTTTTCCGTGTTACAAATAAATCATACTACCTAATTCAGTTCTTTCGATGCTCCTGCCAAATTCGCTGCTTTTGTATCTTTCTTGTTGGGTTCGGGGGTCTGTTTCCAGCACCTTCTTTAATCCCGCTCCTGTCACCAAATGTAAACTTTGAATTTTTCCAAAATGATGCAAACCAGAAGCAGCTCCAAGATTCTTCAAAAATACACACATGAATTTGGCACTGTACGTTGATCTTTGAAACAATCTATCATATGACACTAAATCCAAAAGCTAACATGATTCTGTGGGCTTCTCCAAAGCCTTAGCATGCCAACCTCAGTGACACCTAAACATTAGGGCAACAAGAGCTTTCGCAAGCCTCTTGCGCCCAAAACCAATTCGTCCGACGTTAGCCTTTCTAATCCATTGCTGTTCTCTCGAATCTAATGATACAGGCACTATTTATACAAAAGGCTACTCTAAAATATAACAAATAAACATGACAATGCATTTCTAGAATTAACGAAATGTCACAAGAAATAACGCAATGTTCCTAAATTTGGGAGAAGGGGTAATCGTGACTTTGCAAATAAAACAGCTTAGGTAGGGCAAATCTCTAATACTGGTAAACAACAGAAACAAAGAGCGGGGGAATGCTAGAGGTAATCCTGATGCCTTTCTGACGCAACAGGGGATTCCTTCCGATACAAATAGACACTACGTAATAGACGACTTTCAGCAGATTACAAAAAGTGATGCAAATGGGCCTAAGTAAATTCTTCAACCAAGGGCCTAAATCTAGATCTATATTTTCTTATGAGGGAAATCCTTTTGCCAAAATTAGCCGTATTACATCATCATCATCATCATCATCATCATCATCATCATCATCATTTCTTTATTCACAATCGGCGAAAACAAAGCAATAGCTAAAATTACAGCTAAAAATATGAAAACAGGCATTTTCCATTGCTAAACAACCTCGAACCAAGGATAACAATGGGTTGCGAGAAACATCAAGTAGGAACCAGGGTAGCCTGCGTGCAGACTATCCCAGAGAAAAATGTATAGTCTGCGTAACGCCATCCACTTTTGTGTAGTGCTTGCTTTAGCATTTATTTGATAACAAAGAAAAAGTATTGTTGTAACAGCCAATAACATCGCTTTCCTGCGAAACGAGGAAGCAATCAGATTTGAGAACGGCTATCATGTGATTAAATGTCAGGTTTCCCTTTGTTCTCTAAGCACATTACATTAACAACACAATACTCTTGAATTTTAAGTACCCTACGTTAGACAATACATAGACGCCAAATATAGCGGGCCATTGAAACTGTTTTTGAAATGAAATGCTGACTCATACAATGCGCAATATTGAGCGGCGTTGCGCAGACTATACCTTTTCCTTGAGTATTGTCTGCACGCAGGCTAGAACCAGGGGCGTTAATCGTGCTGAAGAAGAGAGGCTGAAGACAATGATAGGCCCGGAATCGATGTTGGTCGGTAAAGAATATCAACATTTTGGAGCAGAACCATTTTATCAACAGAGTATTTACCTACCAATGCATTTGCCCGAAGAGACAATTTCGTATCATTGAAAACCGCCTACCCCAATTGGTGTATATCTCGTTTTCATTTTCAACTTCGATTCCAATCTTGTTTCAGGACACAAAGAAGCTGCGACATACCTTTTAGATCTAGGATGCCCCGCAGCGTCCTTCGACCACGGGGGTTATTCGGCAATGGCAATCATGGTAGAGAAGATGCCAGCTGTGGCACATCACGCACTTTCACAGTTTATGTCAGTCAATACAACAGCTGGAACAAAGTCATTCTACCTTGCTCCCCTGGAATGGGACCCTAGTAAATTTACTGGGGAGGTACGCCAGAAAACAGTAATTCAAGTAAGTATCATTCAGAGTTGCAAAAAGGCATTGACTTCCCACCAAACTTGGATCTGAAGGTCTCATACTTCCTCATTTCAACCTTTGTACTAATCCATACCCATACAGCAATGACATACATATTTATCTAAAAGGCTTCATTTTTCTTCGAATGGTACATCAGGACAATTAAATGGCTTGAAAAATATGGCCCACAACGTGAAAAGATAACTTCAAGAAGTGATTCGCATTCCAAGAAAAAAATAATCCAACTAATTTTCAGGTCATGTTTTGAATAATATCAGTGAACCATAAAGTGGCAAGCAATCTGCTGCGTTCTCCCCTGTTCTCTTCTTTGGCAGGCACAGACAAACTTTTGCTTGAAACCACGGGGGGGGGTTCTCAGCTAAATTTCGGGTAGGGGTGTGCCGCCCACAGTTTCAAAATGGGACCGTTGGCTAGACCAATTTTTGTGAAAATGATACCCTTGGCTAGACTAATTTCTCCATTAAAAGTGCCCTGAAAGGGGATTTTGTAGGGAACCCCCTGTAGTATTTCCGTGCTTTAGGAGTCACGTGACTCAGTAGTGTATTTACGTTTGGTTTGGGCCTATTTTCCTCATTCGGTTACAGTCTTTCGCAGTAAGCTAAAGTTCTTTCGAATATAGTAACTAACATTACTGTAACCGAATCTTTCCAATATGGATGCGAAAGTAAAATGCTTCGATGGAACTGGCGATGTGAATGTTTTTCTCGAGAAAGTTTCGCTGCATTCGTCACTAAAGGGGTACGATGGAGAGAAAGCTGCTCAGAATTTGGCAAGCAAACTTGAGGGTCGTGCTTTCGATGTGTACATGCGATTATCGACAGCTGACAGAAAAAAGGTCGATAAAATACATTCAGAGTTGCTGAAAGAGTTCGAAAGAGGAAATTTAGACAGAGAGACAGCAATCGTCGAGTTAAGCAGTAGGAGACGAAAGTCAGATGAATCGCCACAAACATTTGCTTACAAAATAATCGAGTTAGTCAAGCTTGCCTACCCTCCTTTTGATGATAACACACGAAAGACAATCGCCAAGGATTATTATCTGAAAGGACTTCATCCAAAGATGCAGATCGCGCTGAAATCCCTGCCAAGTTTCAATGATGCCGATGTCGATAAGCTGACATCGGAGACAATGAGATTACAATTGGCCGGAATCGATTCGTTTGCCTCAGAGAATAATCAAAAATGCATGATGAGTGTTGAAGGCCCTTCAATGGTTGACGAGATTGCAGCAAAGGTGATTGAAAAAATGAAAGGTATATCGATTGGCAGTCACGGGGGTGAAGACGGGGGTAAACAAGAAACTGCATCAGCAAATTTTGTCGGAAATCAATGGCGAGGGTACCAAAGAAGAGGAAGAGGTAATTTTCCAACCAAGTCGTATCGGCCTAGTGCTGGAAACCCAAGAAATAACCGCACATCGCAAAGAGGGAGAAAATGTCGCACCTGCGAAAGCCCTGAGCATTTTTTCCGCGAGTGTCCCCTCCGTTTTTGCCAAGCTTGCGGGAACAAAGGTCATGATGCTTGGGATTCTTCCTGTCCCAAATATCAATGACTAACCGGTGACGAAAAAGAAACTTGTAATTTTGCTGAAGAATTTTCCGCCGTGCTCAATGTCATGTTTGAAAACAGAAAAATAAACGCTTTATTAGACACTGGGGCTAGTTGCTCCTTGATTGACATAGGAAGCCTCCAAATGCTTGGTTTAGGCCACAAAATTATCACAACCGAGCATAAATTAGTCGATGCATCTGGTAGAGAAATGAATATAATTGGATCTGTGATGGTAACGATAAATTTAGGTGGTATACTCATCAAGCAAAATTTGAAAGTTCTCAATGCAAAAACATACAAACATGTATTATTGGGCAGAGATTTCCTTTCAAATTTTGGAACAATTGAGTTCGATATCGTCGCGAACAGAGTTAAGCTGGGTAAAAAATGGTTTATCTGTGTTTCTTCAAAAGCAAAAGAACCAGTCCGAGTACAAAACAACGTGTCCTTGCCCCCACGCTCCGAAAGTATCGTTAACGTCAAATGCAGTAACTCATTATCCTTGATAACTGCAGACTTCGAACCAAAACCTTTGGGTGGAGTAATGGGTGTGTACGCTACGCGTTGCAGAGTAATTCCAGATTTAGATGGCGTGTTTCAAATATCCTTGTTGAACGTCAACAATGACGAAGTAACAGTAAATTCTAGGAAATTCATCGGTAATCTAACGATGGTCAATGAAACTGTTTCTAAAATTGATTCACAAGAGGACGAAAATTTATCAATCCCTCAGTCGAGTGTAAATCATGGAAACAATATTTCTGATGACGAAAAAGATCAGTTAAGGGCACTAATTTCCAAATATGGTGGAATTTTCGCTTCTAACCCAAGAAAACCGACACCAGTACGGAATATGACGCACCGTATTATAACGAACGATGCGCAACCAGTTCGTATGAAACCATATCGCATTCCTCATGCTTGGGACAAAGAAGTTAGTGATCAAGTGCAACAGATGCTTGACAACGGCATCATTCGACCATCTTCGTCACCCTGGAACGCCCCAGTTATTCTCGTTAAGAAAAAAGATGACTCTATGCGTTTTGTCTGTGATTTCCGAGGGCTTAATGACGTAACGAAGAAGGATTCATATCCTCTACCACATATTCGTGACGTGATTGACAGAATGGAAGGGGCACAATTCTGGACAACTCTAGATGCTGCCTCAGCATATTGGTCGATGCCAGTAGCAGAAGAAGATAAAGAAAAAACAGCGTTCTCGGTCCCAAGGGGTAAATTTGAATTCAATGTCACTCCATTCGGATTATGCAATGCTGGAGCATCCTATCAGAGGATGATGGATATCACCTTATCTGGTCTTCCTTCAGATCGAGTCTTGGCCTATATGGATGACATAGTAATCTTCAGTGGAAATTTTCAAGAGCACCTCCACAATCTTGAGCAAGTATTCCAAAGATTGCAATCATCAGGAATATCATTAAAGCTCTCAAAATGTGTTTTCGCATGCAACAAAGTCAATTTTCTTGGTTTTGAGCTTTCTAAAGGAGGAATTAAACCTCAAGCCCGGCTGACAGAAGCAATTGATAACTACAAACGCCCAGAAACTAGAAAAGAATTGAAAGGATTCCTAGGACTTGCAGGATTTTACAGATCGTTTATTCAAAATTTCGCCGAAATTTGCCAACCATTAAACAAGCTAACTAGCGAAAATGTTCCGTTCCAGTGGGATGATTCCTGTGAAATTGCATTTTCTGTTTTAAAACAGAAACTGTCGTCCAAGCCGGTTTTAAGCTTCCCTAAATTAGGAGAACCGTTTATCGTTGAAGTTGATGCTAGTAACCATGCAGTTGGTGGAGTTTTATCGCAAGTTGGAAATGACGATTGTTTACACCCAGTTGCGTATTTTTCCACAGCATTACAGCCTTCACAAAAGAACTGGTCGGCAACGACCAAGGAAGCATTTGCTCTTGTGAGTGCAGTCAGGCATTGGCAAGTTTATTTGGCAGGAACAACGTTCGTTTTAAATTCCGACCACAATCCTTTGACACATCTCCGCGAACAGAAGGATCCTCGAGGTAAATTTGCTCGCTGGTTAGCTGAGTTGGAAGAGTTCGATTATTCAGTCCAATATATTCCGGGAAAATTCAATATCAAAGCCGATGCCCTATCGAGAAATAAGGCGGCAAGTGATATACAACCACCGACAGAGTTTGAAGAAAATATTTATGCCCTTTTCGGCAATAAAGAGGGTTTTCGCGTTCAATTAAAAGAGGAACAATCGAAAGATCCCTTGATATCAGATGCCACAAAATGCGTCTTGAATGGAGAAAAAATTTCTAAAGGCAAATTAAAAAGGGTTCAGTTACAGTTGCGTGTCTGTGATGGTATACTTACAAAATCAGGCCGCCCTATCATTCCTCCTTCACTGCGGAAGCTTATTGTGACAGAATATCATAACATTGCTCATTTCGGAACAGACAAAGTTTATTCGCTATTAAAAGATCGTTATTATTGGCCTAGTATGTACAACTACATCAAGTTGTTTAGTCAAGGCTGTGAAACCTGCCAGAAAACAAAGTGCACCACATCTCCACCAAAGGCGCCTCTTGTACCAATGTTCATTCCCAATGCACCTATGCAATTCCTATCCATTGATATCGCGTACTTACCTAAAGATAATAATGGATACCAATATCTTTTGCTCATTGGTGATATTTTCTCGAAATTCGTACAAGCTGTACCCTTGAAAGATCAGACAGCGCCAAAAATCGTCGATGCCTTACTGAGAAATTGGATTTACATTCATGGCAGCCCTTTTTATCTCTTGTCTGATCAAGGTTCAAATGTAGATGGAGAAGTTATGGTAGAGATCTGTAATGAACTCGGAATTGAAAAGCGTAGATCTTCGGCGTATCATAGCCAAGGTAATGGGTTCGCCGAGAGAAATATTCGTACCGTCAAAGATTTACTGCGTTCTGTTTTGTTACATCGTCGCCTTCAACAAAGCAAATGGCGTTCCATATTACCTGGATTGGTGTTCGCTTTAAACGCCAGCGAGAGCAAGGCAACTCGTTGTGTTCCGTACAATGTGGTCTTCGGAAGAGCTGCTATTTTACCTCAAGATGTGGCTTTTGACAATTCAGCTCCAGACCAACACGATGAGGTGCTACCGGCAGAATTCGAATACGCGACAAGCTCATCAATGAAAGATATCTTCTCCCAAGTAGTCGAAACTTTAGAGATCAGTAAGCGGAAAATGCAGCAGCAGTATAACAGAAATCTTCGCTTTATCGATTATTCTGAGGGTCAGCAAGTTTGGTTGAAAGTAAAGCATTATAAGACAGGCGAAAACCGAAAATTGGCCCCCCGTAGAGATGGCCCGTGGAAAATAATTTCCAAGTTACCGAACGGTGTAAACTTCCAGATCGAGAACTCTCGCAAGGAACGAAAGATTGTTCATCACGACCGCCTTTTACCAGTTGTAGATAATGGATTTCGAAATGAACCCATCCCTAACCCAACATCTGATGCAGAATCGAATTCAAGTGAAAGTGACGTTTCAGAAGATAGCGATTATTCGTATTCAGACTCGGATTCCGGTGCAGATGACCACGTCGAAAATGGTGACTTAATCAGAGAACGACCAAGAAGGCAGAGACAACAACGATACTTACCCGACACCATTCCTTGGGGTGCCTTACGCGTTTAATTATCGCTTATTAGTAGAATTTCGTTTATTTAGGAAGGGGGAAATGTAGGGAACCCCCTGTAGTATTTCCGTGCTTTAGGAGTCACGTGACTCAGTAGTGTATTTACGTTTGGTTTGGGCCTATTTTCCTCATTCGGTTACAGTCTTTCGCAGTAAGCTAAAGTTCTTTCGAATATAGTAACTAACAATTTTCTAGACAAAACTTGCCAAATTTTCGCATTCTCAGGACAGAAATTTTTTTCATTTGGTTTTTTCACAGAGATAACCGAACTTTTACAGCTCTTTGACCAAAATTGCCAAAAAGCATACCCTTGCCTAGACTAAACTCGACTAAAATTGCCAAAAAGTATACCCTTGGCTAGACTAGAGGTCCAAAAAAGTATACCCTTGTTGGCGGCACATCCCCAGGTACCTTTACTATGGAAGAACCCCCCCATGCTTAAAACATCAAGATTCAACGACATATTTAAAAGTTTCTTGATACTTCTCAAACATTGTATAGAGTTTCTTAAAATTTTGGCTGTCTTAGTGAAATCTTCTTATAAACCAGTTCTTTTTTACAAAGAAAAAAACGTTGATCTCATTTTCAGCTGATTGTAAAATTTGAAGAAATGGAGCTGCTCTCACATCCTGTTATCCAGCGTCTATTGCAGCTGAAATTCAAACAGTATGCAAGATTTCATCTTTGGAATTATTTCTTTTTAAACGCCTTTTACCTTGCGTTGTGGACAACAGTAGCCATCCTAATGTCAGTTTATCCTGACTCATATCATTTGGAAAAACAGAATCATTGGAGACTGGCACTGTTCGCCGCAGCCGTTTTAATGACGATAGCTTCTGTTGGTCAGGTAAGGACCTTTCTTCACTCGATCACATGTCGTATTTTTTTTTGCCAGAACTTATAACGCTTTAACTACGACTGATTTTCTAACGCTTGTAGAAACCAGGGAGCGCAGAAAGTAGGAACGATTCAATCTCTCAATTCAATTTACAATTCAATTCAATCCAGAGCAATTCAATTCACTTCAATCTCTTCAATCTTTTTCAATCCTTTCATGAGCCCTTCGCATTGTGATACATTTGTTTGACTTTATTCCTGGTTCTCCGTTTCAGCAGCGTTTTTTCCTGATCAGTGACTCAGTTCTGATTTGTGCTCATAGTTCACACATTAAATAGGAGAAAAAAGAGCAAAAATCAGAACAGAGTCACTGATAAAAAACCTTTACTGCAGAAACAAAGAACTAGGAACAAAGTAAACAAACGTATCAAGAAATAGAACTTTTCGCAGATTCTTAATTCGAGAAGGGAATGATACACTAAAATTATGAGCAAAATCTTGAATATTAAGGTTTACATCCGTCACGCCTAAGTAAGATACTCAGAGTCACACGAAATGATTATAACGTTAACTTCCGATCCCTCCTCCTCTCCCCCAGTGCCACTTTTTGACCTTGAGGAATCTTTCCCAAGCCTGCGTGCAGTCTTTCTTTTGTAAAATTGATTTTCTCGTTCTTTCAATTTGCACAAAAGAAAGACTGCACGCAGGCTAAGCTTTCCCTGGATACCAGAGCCTAATAGAAATAAAAATTTTTTGTTAGGCTCTGGTACCAAGGGTAGAGGAAGCTCTTCCATCATGTAAAACTCGAAACCTTATCTGAATCTTTTGGAAATTGCCTCGCAGCTCATATTTGAAGCTCCACAAATCATTCGCAGGTTTCAAACGCAGCTATTATTTCATAAAAGATATTTTTCAAGTTACTTTGCATTCCAAAGCCTGTTAACCAGACCAGGCCCAGGCATTGGATAGGAACCTACAATCAGTTGCTAAAGAGTTTGAACCATTGGCCAAAAATAAGGCATTTTGCCCCCCTCATCCCCCGTTGCAATGCTGATTAGAAACAAACTTCATCATCGATTCAGTGGCAGATTTAGGGGAGGGCAAGTGGGGGCAACTGTCCCCCCTTCATGCTGAAAACTCAGCTTGGGCGCTCTCGTTAAGCGAGAAGTGCGCCCCTAATCGTGACTGTAAGGCACTCTTTTTTTAACTGTTTCGATCAGAATGTGGGGGAAACATTGTTTGTTAGAACACCAAATAGTTTCTAAAACAGGAGTCCAAAAGTTTCTCCCGCCCTTGGCGTGCATGTTTTTGATGGCATTTTTTGCGCCCTGTCTGCAGGTTGCACCTCCTTCAACATTGCACTGGATCCGCCCTTGCATCGCTTTAGAACTTTTCCGGCTGATTTCAACATTGCAAAGGGGGGACCGGAGGCACAATGCTAAAAATACCTTACTTTTTGGAATGGCTCAACAGTTTTGAAACTGATTGTAGCTTTTCCTTATTGGGATAGTTATCTAGACTTATGACGATGAGTCTTTGTTTCCCTGTGCTCTTTGACTTGATGATGGCGCTTCGGTCAACAGAGGCTCATAATATTACTCTGAAAAACCTGGCCTTATTTAGGCCCAAACTTCGCGATTCCTACAATACCAATCAGATTGCGAGACTTGTGAATTACGATTGTTACGGTGTAAATGTGATAGAATTTTCGTTTCGATTGAAGAATTTAAAACTCTCCCACGGCATTGAGATTCGAAGCCGTGATTACATCATAATTCCATTGATGATTGAAGAAAATATGGCCTGCTTTTTCACTGTTTCATTATGAGTTCCTCTTGAGCAAGGTTTACCGCAGGGATACAAGGGACCCATCGTCATAAGTCTACTAGTTATCAGGCTTATCATACCTCAGCTCCCTGTGTTTTCATTGGGTTACCTGGTACGGGAAACCAGGCTTAAAGACCATGATCATTTGTAGCGCCACAGGCGACTTTCGTGTTATCTGAAAGTCCTTTTTGGCCTAAATCCCCTTTGTCTTGCTTTTCAATCGGCGCACAAAGGATCATGGTTAGCAATGGGTCGTTAATAACAAATATCTTTTATTGACAGCAAGCGAGTCTTGCAAGAAGCATTCAGAGCTCTGAGCACATATGGAAAAACGAGAGGATCGAACGTTTAGAGAAAGATCTTCCTTACTGTCACCCCCAGTGGCCTCAGGAGAAACATAACCTAGAAGCACAAATCAAAAGTTTCAGTACAATGGTTGGGGATTATTACAAGAACGCCTGGACGTACCTTGACTTCCTCATCTCTTTATCCGTCCTGCTCCTAGTGATTATTTGGATTCTGCAGAACACGAAAGCAAACAACGTTTATGTGCATAAGATATTCCGTATTTGTTTGACCGTCGTGATCTTCCTTATTTGGCTAAGACTTTTGAGAGCATGCAGGTCTTTCCAGACTGCTGGCCAGTTCATTACGATCATGGGTAAGGTATTCCTTATTTGGATGATTTGGCTAAGAGATATTCCATGTTTCAAGGGGCATTGCACTCATTCCAGGAGTGTACGAGATTTTCTCAGAACACAAGGATTTTTACAGATTTTTGATGGATTTCCGTGGAAACAAGTACGACGTATTTTGGGAATGAAGTGCCCCCAGCCGTATTTGGCTAAGGCATATTCCTTATTTGACAAAGTGACATTCTTTATTTGGATGCAGAACCTTTCTTATTTGGCTAAGTTTAATCCCGTATTTGGCTGACAGATATTCATTATTTGGCTTAATGATCATTCTTATTTGGCTGAGCTTATTTGGCCTTACGAGCATTTTCGTAATTTCTGGGTCTAAATTATGAGCGATTTTACGAAACAAAATTTTCTCATCTAAGTTAGCCTTTGATTGATAGATTATTTCAGTTTGAATATCAGCCTCACACTTTTTATTCGATAGCCTACCAAACGCGTAAATATAATTATTCTATCTGAACAGAAAAAAATTGTAGTATCAATCACAAACTCTTCAAAGTTGATCTTGTTTTGCCTTAGCTCAAGTCATCATCGCCCTTGGTCAATTTGCATTTCTATTCCTGCTTCTGTGGATTCCATTTGTTGTGGCATTTTGGATATTTTTTGGCGGTCCTGAAAATGGGGACAGATATTTGAAAGTTTTGGGAAGGCATGGAAACACGTATCGAAATTTCAACGATGTAGTAAGTCTGCTTTCTTTTTTGTTTTTGATTAAAGGGTCTGTCTACTTTATCCCGCA
Source organism: Aurelia sp. 3 sensu Dawson et al. (2005) (assembly GCA_964020215.1). NCBI lineage: Eukaryota > Metazoa > Cnidaria > Scyphozoa > Semaeostomeae > Ulmaridae > Aurelia > Aurelia sp. 3 sensu Dawson et al. (2005). Next base: position 1,407,063 of record OZ026582.1, read on the forward strand.
TGCCTTGCACGTATAGTCTCTTGGTTTGCTTTTGTTCTCGCCATTTTCATGGCCCTGACAAACAAATGCCAGCTAAGAGACGACACGTGCAAGGAATGCTGGATGAAACAGACCCTTTAAGTCTTTCCTTTCCTTAAATTTTTAGGAAAAGTCCTTGTCTCCCAGGGGACACTCAGCACAAGCACATACGGAGAGGTTAGTCCGATATTTTGTGGGTCAGAATGTTGCCAAAAGTGATATTTTTGGGTCCAAATAAAATTGACACTATGCTCATGATATATTTTTATACCAAACATCGCTTATCTGATATTTCTGGGTTCGATAGAGGCAATCCTGACTGCTGTTTTCATTGTTTCGGGATATTTTATGTTCATGTACAGGTTTCTAAGTATAAAATGAGCTAATATTTTTGGCTTGCATTGAAGCTGAAGTGATTTTTTGGCTTGCCTGAAAATTTCTTGGACTGAAAATTTCTGCGTATGCTTGGAGTGCCCCCCTGGGCCTTGTCTCTTTCAGCTGATCCTACGCATCTCTTACGCTCGATTCGGTATTGCATGATTCAAATCCATAAAGGTACAAATTAGCTACATTTTAACATCTTCAAGAATTTTCGTTTCTTCTATGAAAACTTCTCTTTTATTGACACCTTTGGAGAGACCATTATGGAAACAAGGTCACATTAACCTTTTAATGTTATCCCTACCATTTTAACCAAGGGTGTTTTACATTGAATGTTTTTGAATTTTGTTTTTACTTAGTATCACACGTCTGTAATTAGACTTATTAGTTTTAATAAACTTATTTTTTAATTTGATGTTTAATTTTGGCTAAATCATGCATACATACTTAAGGCTAAATTCATATCACTGGACCCAACAAAATTTTTATACTTCTTTGGAACACCGACAGGGTGATTGATAAATCGATGTTTCGTTTTTCTCCATAGATGTACACAGTGTGGACCTTAACAGTGTTAGTTGGTTTCCCCATAAAACCGTTAAGAACAGTGGATAAAAGAATCGCATTGGCCTACGTCTCCATCTATTACCTAGTGATGTCGATCGTCTGCCTCAACCTCTTTGTAGCCCTGTTGTCACATGTTTTTAGGAGAGTGTACAAAGATGCAACGAAATACGCATTGCTGGAGCGAGCAAAGGCTATTTTAAATACAGATGGCTTCGTAGGCCGAAAACGAAAAGCAGCTGTGAGGGATTACGTTCAAAATAAGTGTAATCCTTTGGTAAGTTCAACATTTACAACATATTGGGTGGGAGATGTAGGCTAACACGGGGTGAGTGGCCGAGTGGCTTATACAGTCTTCGTCAGGTGACTGAAGTTAAGCTCGGCAACTCACCTCGCCGTCCTTCGGAAGGGCATTAAACTAGGGGTCCCATGCCTGAATGCGGCATACAGATTGGGCCTAAATTAGCTTTCAGTACCTAGAAATCCTGACAAGCCCACTCAAAACAAATTGAAAAACAAAAAACAAAAACAAAAAACCAGAAACGAATTCACGAGCTGGACCGCACGCAGAAAGCAAATTAAGGATTATCCCATCTTACTCAACTTAGGGTTCGTCTCAGCAAGTTAAATTTCCACAAATTCAAGCATGATTTTAAAGATACAATAAACCCCATGTGGCCAACAAACGATGGCATTGAGGACACGGAACACTTTTTGTTGTTCTGCCCTTCTTTTGATGTGCAACGACGAGATCTTCTCGCTGAAATTGTTGAATTACTGCGACCATTTGTGCAAGTCACCGATCTTTCAAATGATGCTTTTGACACAGCTTTTATTATATGGTGATCAAGATCTATCTTATGAATTGAACAGAAATATACTCCAATTGACTTTACGGTTCATTCACGAAACTGGTCGTTTTGACTAAGATCTTGCAAACTCCAGTTATGTACAACGCAACCACCACATCCGTTAGAGTAAATGTTTCGTATGCCTTGTAAATTCCGCCTCACATTAGATGTCTGACATTTGATTTACATTAGACATTCCATCAAAATAAAACTCATTACATGTAATGAGTTGTCCTTGTTAGACTATTCCAACCCTGAACTTACATCTAATGTGGGACGGAATATAGTTTAGTTTAGTATAGTATCCATTAGACATTAAATCATTCATTGTATTGTTGTATTTTAGTTTAACATTGCATGTGCTTTTATATTGGCCATGGGGTAGTCATTGTATTTCGCTCCCCATGGTATCGTCCCTGTAGTATTGTATAGTAATTAGAAACGTATAGTTTAATGTAAGATTTATTGTAAAATTTTATATGAATAAATAAAAAAAAAAGAAAGCAAATGCTATAAACACAACATGTCATCAGCGTGTAGCTGACATGGTAACTATCTTTTGAGATGTTGCTTGGTCGGTTTAAGATATTCCTACTGTCCAAAAACCTAATAAAAAACTAGGAAATTCATTGATTCCTCAGACTATTCCCTCAATTTCTAGTCGATTTTTTGGCAAATGAGAATGAACCTGAAATATTCCAAATTTGCTTCGGCGCACGAAATTTGAACAAGGAACTGAGGTAAGTCATTTTGCAAACAACGGACTTCCCCACGGGGTGAGTGGCCGAGTGGCTTATACAGTCTTCGTCAGGTGACTGAAGTTAAGCTGGTCGGGTAAGGTCAGACTCCGGATGGGTGACCACGGACGCCTGACCTCACAACTCACCTCGTCGTCCTTCGGCATGTACAGTGGGCCTAAATTAGCTTTCGCTAGCTAGAAATCCTGACAAGCCCACTCAAAACAAATTGAAAACAAACAAACAGGCAAACCCCAGACAAAGTGAGTTAGCAAAAGTTCCACTTTCTAAAGAGGCAAGTGTAATTGATCTCTTAGCTTGTCTTTATTGATGAAAAACCTTATGATTTGTTTCTAGACCGAGGCTCTGGCGTTCAGAGAAACGATAAAAGAACAAGAATCATGGGAGCATCAGTTGGACGCATTGAAAAGCAACGCTCAGTCAGTTGTAGATCAATATTATCGAAATAGTGCATCAAAGGGGGAGAGCAAAACCATCACCATCACCAAAATTGGACAGAATATCCAAGCATTAGAAAAGCACCTAATGACATATGAAACATCGATTACAAAAATACAAAAATTCAAAGTCGAAACTACGAAGATGCTCAAATTCCTAGGTAAGGAGAGATTCAACATATTCTTGCTCTTTATGAAAATATGTCACGAAACATAGAATGCTAGACTGAGTACATGTTGTATTTTCGCTTCTTGGCTGAACTGATACCGTTATGGCTATGACTCATTTCCCTACAACACTTGTAGAAACGGATCAGCGTCGTACTGACTCTGTACGGTATGGCCTGACAAATTCGGCCTAAATCACCAGCTATCTTTTATCAAAACAACCAAGCTAAAACGCGTCAAAAATGTGTTTTCCAGAACTGCTGTACCATACAACTAGCCATCAGTAGTACAAAGATATCTTGGTAGTACTTATGCAAAAAACGCCTTCCTATAAGCCATATTTTGATTAGCACATAAAGGCGTCAAAAATTTGTCACCAACTAAGATTTTGTCCGGTTTACAGCTCTAGGAAGCATGATAACCAGACCCAATTTTAAAAGTAAATTTCCTTTTGAAACTGGGTGTGGTTATCAGGCTACACTCTAGGAAAATATGGCCCCAACTGAAGTGACAACATTAACATCATTCAGTTCAATAAGGTGACTGTAAGTGGAAGGTCCTTGTGGCGTAAGGCTAATGAAATACCGAAGTATCAAATCCTCAAATCCTCAAATTATTTTGGTTTTTCTATTGTTTCATCGCAATTTCAATCCTTGTTCTGCCCTTTACACTAACAATACAGTTTCTTGCAGTACACTCCGTGTCAACACGGTCGAGTTTCTTGCCTTTGTTCGCCCGTGTGCATCACTTTGCGAAGTCGGTTCTTTACACGACTATAGAACTTCTCAAGCGTTTCCCTATCGGTATCATTGCTCTTGTTCGGTATAAGCATGTAGCTGTGAGGCACTTTCTTTTCCTGTATGCTTATTTTTACATTGGGTGTATAGCATGCTTCACACTTCATACGCAATGGTTGGTTTTTAGGACACTTTTGCTGAGTGGTGATGTAGAAACGAACCCAGGCCCCGAAACACTTGATTTTTGTACCTGGAATCTAAACAGTATTACAGCGCATGACTTTTTACGAGTCTCTCTCATAGAGGCTTACAATTCGGTTTATAACTATGACCTAATTGGCATTGTTGAAACCCACCTAGATAGTACCGTTGATAAAGATAAATTGGAACTAAATGGCTATACTTTTATCAATGACAACCATCCTCAAAATTTGAAAAGGGGCGGTGTTGGGCTATACATCAAAGATTCCCTTCCATCAAAAAATCGTCCTGACCTGGTGACTCTTCCCGAATGTATTGTCTATGAATTTCAATTAAACAGGAAAAAATACTTCTTTGCTGTAATTTACAGAAGTCCAAGTCAGGGGCCTGAGGAGTTTGATAACTTTACAATAAACTTTGAGTTAATGTTATCCAAAATGCATGCTGAAAACCCATTCTGCGTTATCATTACTGGTGATTTCAACTGCAGATCAACTCAGTGGTGGGAAAATGATATAGAAAATAACGAAGGAAAACTATTTGAGCCACTTGCATCTGACAATGGTCTTCATCAGTTGATATCAGAACCAACGCACTTGATAGGTGATTCCGAATCCTGTATTGATTTGATATTCACTGATCAACCTAATCTCATCATTGAGTCTGGTGTTCATCCGTCATTGCATGAGCAGTGCCACCATCAAATAATTTACGGTAAACTATCTGTTTCAAACATAGCACTCCCTCCAGATACCCGCAAAATTTGGCACTATGACAAGGCAGACTTTATAGCCATTAGGAAAAGCATTGAACTGTTTGCTTGGCACGAACATCTTGATAAGATGACTTGTCCTAATGAACAGGTAAAACTACTCAATGAAGTCCTTTTGAATATTTATTCTAACTTTATTCCAAACAAAGTAAAAACAATTAGGCCTCGTCAAGCACCCTGGATAACGCAAGCTATCAAAAACTTTCTTAGGAAAAAGAATCGTGCTTATAAAAGTTTCGTGAGGAATGGTAGGCCAGACAACAAGCTTGAAGGCATACAAAATATGATATCTGAAGGAGTGAGACTGATTGAAGAAGCCAAACGGAATTATTTCCTTAAGGCAGGCAAAACTTTGGCAAATCCTGGGACCAGTAGCAAAACTTATTGGACTTTAATCAATACTGTTCTAAACAAAGTAAAGATTCCCACGATACCACCTCTGCTTGAAAACGGGCTGTTTGTAACAGATTTTGCCGAAAAGGCTCAGATCTTTAATGACTATTTTATACTTCAGTGCACGACCATTGATACCGGTAGTGAAATCCCACAAGATACTCCAATAACTACAACTCTGATAAGTGATTTTGTCATCTCTGAGGAAAAGATTCTTAATATCATTAGATCGCTTAATCCTAATAAAGCACATGGTTGGGATGAAATATCTGTGAGGATGATAAAGTTAAGCGATGTTGCTTTGGTTCTCCCACTTAAAACAATTTTCACAAATTGTATGAGGCGTGGTTTATTTCCCGAAATATGGAAATATGCAAATGTAGTTCCAGTCCATAAGAAAAATGAGAAAAATCTGAAAGGGAATTACCGTCCTATTTCTCTTTTACCAATTTTTGGGAAAATATTTGAAAAACTCATATACGACTCACTATACTCTCATCTTGTATCACATGAACTGCTTAACCCAAATCAATCAGGTTTTCGTCCAGGAGACTCAACAGTCAATCAGTTACTCTCAATAACACATACCATATTTAAAGCTTTTGACTGTAATCCTCCTCTCGATGTTCGTACTGTGTATCTAGACATTTCTAAAGCATTTGATAGGGTATGGCACGATGGTCTTATCTATAAATTAAAACGATGTGGTGTCTCAGGACAACTCCTTCTTCTAATCCAAAGTTTTCTTAAGGATCGAAAGCAGAGGACTGTACTGAATGGCCAAAGTTCTAATTGGGGAGATATTTCAGCAGGGGTGCCACAGGGCTCTATTCTGGGACCTCTGTTTTTCCTAGTGTACATAAATGATCTAGCCGTCGGCTTAAAATGCAATGTTAAGTTATTTGCTGATGATACATCATTGTTCACAGTGGTTGAAGATTCTCATACAGCAGCCAACGATATGAACCATGACTTGGATTCGATAAGTCAGTGGGCTCACACCTGGAGAATGTCTTTTAATCCTGACCCACAAAAACAAGCTGTTGAGTTAACTTTTTCAAGGAAGAAAATTGAAGTTGATCATCCAGTGATCCGTTTCAATGACATGCCTGTGAAGAAAGTAGATGAGCATAAACATTTAGGAATTACCTTGGACTCAAAACTATCTTTTTCAGCTCACATAAAATCAGCTATTTCAAAAACTAGAAAAGGCATTGGTTTGCTGAAATATCTCTCCAAGTATCTGCCCAGGCATACTCTAAACGAATTATATAAGCTCTATGTTCGACCCCACTTGGACTATGGTGATGTTATTTATCATATCCCTGCTAAAGTATGTGAATTCAGTCAAAACATCATTTTACCAAATCTGATGGAAAAGCTAGAGGCTGTTCAGTATTCTGCTGCTTTGGCAGTAACAGGAACATGGAGAGGAACGTCTCGCGACAAGCTGTACACAGAGCTTGGATGGGAGTCATTAAGTTCCAGAAGATGGAGTAGGCGCCTTACCTTGTTCTACAAGTTTGTAAATGATCTTAGTCCTGAGTATACAGTAGATCCGATTCCCCCTCTTCATCAGTCGCAGTACCGTCTTCGTGATCAGGATGTCATTGGGCGATTAAGGGCAAGGACAGACAAATTCAAATCTAGCTTCTATCCAAATTGTTTGTCCGAATGGAATAAGCTTGAGCCTGAATTGAGACTTGCACCTTCTGTCGCTGTTTTTAAGAAAAAGCTTTTATCGATAATCCGCCCCCCTGCAAAATCTGTGTTTGGAATTTACGACCCAAAAGGATTATCCTATCTTACCCAACTCAGGGTTGGTCTCAGCAAATTGAATTTCCACAAATTCAAGCATAATTTTAGGGATACAATAAATCCAATGTGCCCAACAAGCGATGGCATTGAGGATACGGAGCACTTTCTGTTGCTCTGCCCTTCTTTTGATGCTCAACGTCGAGATCTTTTCGCTGGAATTGTTGAATTAATACGACCATTTAGGCAAATTACCGATCTTTCAAATGATTCTTTGACACAGCTTTTATTATACGGTGATCAAGACCTTTCTAATGATATGAACAGAAACATACTCGAACTGACTTTGCGCTTCATCCACGAAACTGGTCGGTTTGAATAAAATCATTTGCAACGTCCGTACCAAGCAGCCACCAAGTCCTTTAAAGTAAATGTTCTTTTTCTTTGTAATTCTGTTTCACATTAGATGTCAGGTAGTCTTACCATTTTCAACATCACGAACAACTCATGCTCGTGACCACATTTTATTTCTTTGAAACCCTGACCAGACATCTGATGTCAGACGGAATCTAGCACATTATTCATTAGTTCTTAAATCGTAGTGTAGTTGTTTGTTAGTTTAATGTTACGTGTCTTCTTTTTGACCACGGGGTAGTCATTATCTTTTCGCTCCCCATGGTATCGTCCCTGTAGTGTAGTACAGTAATTAGAATTTGTAAGGTAGAAAGTAATATTGTTATTGTAATAATATATAATCAATAGAAAAAAAAAAAAAAAAAATACCGAAGTTATCTGAAAACACTAGCCTAAATTTCAACACAATATTAAATTTCAAAAGAAGGTTTGAACCCATTAAGTTTAAGCAAGAGTGCTTTGCTTGTTTTCTACAGTGTTTTCCTTTAGCAAACCGATTCTGCCGCAATAGACCATTTCAACAATTCAAAACGAGGCCAAGGAGAGCGGTTGAATCTGGCAAATGCTGGACATAAATCCAGTAAATGGCTAGACTGATGCCTTTTCGTCCCTTGTTTCCCTGCGTTCCTTGGTCAAGAGGGACTGATAACATTACTCTGAAATAGTGGGCCCACTTTAGGCCCGCGTAGGGTGGTTCCGTATTCACCAATCAAATCGCTAGAATTCAGTTTTTAACCAATCAGGGGCCGCTATTCAGAATGTTGTTGTTGTTGCTCTTAAAGAACGGTTGAAGAAGCTTGGAGTTCTCGCAGCTTCGATGGATCTATTTTGCTTCTACAGAGGAAGATTACTGCCTGAAACGTATGCATTTTGCGCTTTGTAGGTCAACACAACATCATTCGTTGTACTAAAACTTCGCTTTTCAATGTTCGAGCTCTTTAAACCAGATTTTGAAGCGATTTTGTTGGGTGTACGAAAACTCCCACCTTTTTAGGCCATTTTGAAAAAATGGGCCCATTATACAAGCGTAATATTATGAGTCCCTATTGACCAAGTGATATCAGCAAGTCAAAGAACGCAGGGAAACAAGGGACGAAAAGGCATAAGTCCAGTAAATGGCCGCCACGCAGAGTGTATTAATGATACCAAGATGAAATAAGAGAACTCTCAAATTCTCTTATTTTATCTTGATGATAGACTTCCCCCCACAAAACAGTTGGTTTTAAATTCATGCTTACAAGTAAGAAACCCTTGAGAAATAATTGCCTAAGATGTAGCAGGAAGGATGTCTCATGAATCATGCGCCTCGTAACGAACCGGAAATTTCTGTGACCAAATTTGTGTCAATAATTTACCAGAAAAAACCGCTCTCCCAATCCTCCTTCATAATTGTCGAAATGAACTATTGTACTAAAAGAAAAATTAAGGTAAATTGCGTAATTAAACCTGACAATGGTCGTTACAACTCAAAATTGAATTTAGCTACTTTTCTTTCAGGTATCAAAAGAAAAAAATAAAATGGTACCAGCAACGCAAGATGAGAATTGCTGACCTTAAAAACTGTGTTACTTGATCGAATACATTAGCTTTGTAGACTTTGAAGTAGAAGTTAGAAAGAAGTACTATATAGCGAAAATATAATTGTATTTTGTAAAATTATTTAGATTCGCCGCTTCCTTTGATGATTAAATTTTTCTTTGGGGTAGTTATGACCTGCTTCCTTTGGTATCGTCATTGTAATGTAGTAAAGTAGTTTTATGTATTGTCCTAAGTAAATTGTTTCTGTAAATTTATTGATGCATAGATCAAGAAAAAAATAGCCTGTAAGAAAGTTATGGTATCATATTAAACTGTTTCTCAAAAAATCTTGTATGCTAATTTCATTTCTCTCTAGGTCTGTAAATGATACTGCGCTTCAAATACCTCACAGCATCCTTTTGAGTATAATCTTTTCAGTTCATTGTGCAGTCGATCAATTCCCAGGGCAGATTAAGTATTGCAATTTTAGTGGTTGTTTATGGCAATTTTCGTTTCACCAGCGCAGCAGCCTTGCAGCGTTGCCGTTAGCCTCCTTTTTGGATAGGGGATCGAGGTTGGTTAAATCGTCCGTCCTCCGTTTCATCCATCGCTGGTTCTAATTCCACTTGAAAATCATCGCAGCGTCGCCGCAATCAAACAGATGAATCCATTTCAATCATTCTACCGGAGTTTTCTGCCTTCGAGAAAGACCAAAGTTCTTTGAACAACAACAAATAAAAAATAAAGTCTAAATCGTTACTTACTGCTATAAAAAGTCGTCATCACCAGCAGATCCTAAATATTCTGACATCGAATCATAATCTAATTTTGTGATATGTTTATTTGATGATAACTGTACGAGTCCACGACATTTTTCTGGATTTCTTTCCATCAATTTTCCAATCTAAAATAAAAAAATATAACGCCAATTAGGACATCATTCTCTGTCACTCTATCGAAAATTTATTCAATGCCTACGTCCCCCTAATCAAAATAATTTTTCAAAGTATTATTAGCTACTGTATTGTAGCTTGTTTAGTCCTTTGCTGTTCAATTGTTCAATAATTCTGTCATCTTCTTAACATCTCTTCCCGTTCGGAAACACCATGAGCGATAGGACACCCAGTGTGTAACAGTTTGAAATTTATATCAGAGGCGAGCCACCTTGACTCATTGCTTTAGTGCAGAGCTACCTTAATCATAAAGCTTTACGATTAAGGTGGCTATGCACTTAAGGTGGCTCATTAAGGTTGTAGATAAAGCAACCGATCAAAAGTTAGAGCTGTACCACTTTTGATATGAAAATATTTCTACATATGCCTATAAAACGATTTTTCTGTGCCATAAAGAGGCGCACGTACGAAAATCCCGCTGCCTTAAATGTATGCAAAAACAATTTTAAAGTGGAAACATAAAGGAGACAAAACTCAGTTGAAAAAACTTGTTCAGTTATTCAAAGTCAACATGACGTTAGAGATCGTTGAAGTTGATGGTTCATGTCCAAACGTTATGGCAAAATTCAAAAAATCCTCTGGAAAAAACCCTACACATTTGTGCATTTATCCATGGAAACTGTACGGTTATAAACTTTAAATTTGAAGGTGTTGCGGCGCAGTGGTGTAATCCCCGGACTTCGTAACCAGAACAGTCAGGCGGAGTGGGTTCGAAACCTGGTAGGGCCCCACCACTTGCGCGTCATGACAAGGGGTCGCGGCCTCGATTTGCGCTTAGCTACTTCTGCGATCCCAGCGCTTGGCGCTGAAAACCGCAACTTCACCTTCACCTTCAATTTAGTTTTGTTTATAACCTGTAGAGTAGAGTAGATGGAGCAGATAGTTGGTAGATACATCACTGAAATGAAAATCTTAGTTTACCTGTCCTTTATATTTACCATCAACAATCATGACTAATGCATTTGTCTTTTTAGGAATGACTGTTTCGAGATCGATTTGTCCAAGACCTAAATAAGAACAAGAAAAACAAACACAGTTAGATTTTACAAGAAATTCTTCATAAGAAAATCAACTCTCCAATCACTGAAACATTAAAAAATTCAGCACAGGAATAGCCTGTGCGCAGACCCTGTGAGAGGGAATTCACAAACCTTCTAATAAACGGCCTTCGTCTGTCCGGCATGTGCATGTGTCTTTACTTACGACGTCAACTACTTCTACCTAAAGTGACAAATAAATCCACTGTAAGTGGTCTGATATGAAAACATAGATTTTGAAATAAATACTGAAATAAATTGATGATTATTACATACCCATTTTCCAAAGAAAGCAAATTGACTGTAAGACAATAAACAATAAAAACACAAAATAAATCTGACATTGTATAAAGAAACCATTTCTTAATATTATCTTATATCAAAATAAATTCAATCCAAACAAGACTTCCAGTATTCGAGATGGTTTTGTGGTGCAGTGGTGTATTCCTCTGACCTTGCAGCCAGAAAAATCAGGCAGATTGGGTTCGATAACCGATAGGACCCCACCACTTGAGTGTCATGACAAGTGGTCGCAGACTCGATTGGGTCTGCCCTATTCGTGCGATCCTAGCGCTTGTCGCTAAAAAACGCAACTTCATCTATTCATATTCTAAGAAGAAGCATGGAACTCTGATACAAGGAGATGCTCTTCTTGTTAGGAATAAGGCTTCAATTTTGTAGCAAGAAAGAATTGTCTAATTTGAGACCAAGGTTTCTTACCAAAGACCTGCTTTTTGTAAAAAATTCTCGTTATTTCTAAAAACAAGTTGTGTTTCTCTTGAATGAATCATCTAGACCTTTGCTTCGAAAAAATATTGTTGAATAGATTTACGAAACTACTTATTCTTGGGCTTTGACAGGCTTCACTTTTTAACCTCGTTTGCATAATGGTATGATCTAAGCATGGGCGAGAGGAAACAAAACGTTTATTCTTTAATAACATGTATGAACAAATCACACCAGTGTTTTTATTGATTGTTCGTTATTTCACAAAGCTGCAAACGAGGACAGCCTCGTTTTTACAGAAAACGAAAATGACGCCATGTTCGGCCACGATTTGAATCGAACTGCGACTGCAAGAAGGAAAGGCAGACAGAACAACGATCCATAGCGACACAGGTACGATTGTTTATACATCATATTAAAGACGAAACATCTCTCACCCATGATCCAAGGTTTGCTCCTCCAGTAAATATGTTAGGCGTACCTTTTTGTAATAATATGATCCCTTTTTAAACGACTTGCTTATCACTCTTACTCTGATATGTGGAAATAACCAGCAAGGGACATTACGTGAAGAACCATTTGTATGACTCGTTGTTGGTCTGAAATTGAATGAAAACTGTTAAATGAAAACACCTTAATTCTTAACTTCAAAAACTTCCCACTACTTTGCACGTTGAGTTCACATTTGACTGCCAGTCATGTTGACTATCTAAAAATCCTAAACACGCAAAGAGCATTTTTGAAGCAAACAGAGATTTAGAATTCAAAACATATCAAGCCAAAACATTTTGCAGCACATTTGCAGGACATTTAAGCTTGGTAGAAAAATTTTGAATTACAACATTGTTGTACAGCAATAACACGTCGACAATTTAAAGGCCAAAATATAGTATGTGTATTTGCTTGGAATTCGTATGTGCTTGGAATTCGCGTGAATAAGTATGAGGCTGTAAAAATTGATAAAATGGAAGGGATTCGGGTTCACTCCAGACATTTTTTAAGTTGCATTTTCGCTACTGAATATGACTGAGAAAGTGGAGAAAATATAACTATAGCTTGCTTACTCATTTTCGTAAGATTCTCCTCTGATTTTCTTGCTTTCATTTTGAGCTTCAGATCTTTCGAGTTTTCTTTTTCCTGTAAAACAAATTCGCGTAAAATGTTGTAATGCAGAGAAAACATTAGCAAATCTTTCAAAATATTTAAATCTCCATTTTAAACCAACGCTTTACTCATTCGAAGGACTTATTCCATCTACGTAAGGCAAAAAACAGCCAAAAAATGGATTCATGGATTGTTGCAGCTTACTTAGAAATTACCTAGAAATAAGAAATTAGATGTAAACAAATCAAAGATAGAAAGACTTATATACCTGATGAATATTTTCGATATTCTTCCTCGTCTACCAATGACAAATTATATTGACTGATCGTTATTTGCTGGAAGAAAAACGAGATAAATATATATTCCGTTGATCCTAATATTGAACAAGTAAAGAGAACGTTAATATCAATCATGTTTTGAGTAGGCTCAAACTGAACCAGGGTAGCTGTGTGCTTTAAATGGTAAATATAGTCCTCGTAGTAAACAGATCTGGCTACAGTTGAACGGAGTTTGAAACAGGTTTATTTTCAGCGGAAAAAGTGTGCAAAAAGATTTGAACCAAAGATTAAAAGTGGCACAAAAGTACCTGATATTAACTTTATGATTTTCTCCCGTAAACTATTTTGAGAAACCTCAACGCAACTAACATTAGTGAAGGTTCAACATCGATTTACAAAGAACAATGTCAAAACCAACGTGGCAGCAGGCAGCACTGATGCAAAACACACAAAAACAAGTTTTGTATCATAAATAAAACATTACTTCTGATTTAAGTTATTTCAAATTCATACCTGATCTCCAAGCGTTAGTTTGACCGTAACTCGTGCATTATCTTCATCGACAGCGACAATCTGAAAAAAGAAAGAATTAAGTTTAAAGATAAACTTAATCCATCCTAAAGTTCGCTCTTAACCTACAGTCGCGAGATTTCTTCTGCACGTATCATATCTTGAAATAATCTCATCTCGAGGACATATTTTTGTGATACAATAGCAACAGCTGCTTTAAATGACACCTCATTTGAAAGAGATTAGCGACTGCAGACAAAGGAAATTCTCTCGACCAGTAAATCAAAACAAATATGGCCGCAATAGCTGCCCCAAAACCAGTAGGGCAAACTCTCACACCGAATAAGTCTGTGTGATGTTGTCTTTCAGCAAATTGCAAAATCATTAGCCTGCATGCAAACTATACACAAGGAAGAGGCATGGTCTGCGCAGTGCTGCTATCTTTTGTGTAGTGCGTACTTCAGTATTTATTTGATAACAAAGAAATCATATTGTTATAACAGCCAATAACATTGCTTTCTCGTGAAACGAGGAAGCAATCAGGTTTAAGAACGGTATCATGTGATTAAATCTAAGGTTTCGCTTTTTTCTCTTATCTAACTTCATCAACAACACAATACTCGGGGATTTTAAGTACCCTATAGCAGCCAATACACAGATGCTAAGGAGAAGGGGCCATTCAAACTGCTATTGAAATGAAATGCTGTCGTATACGTTAAAAGATATTGAGTGGCGTTGCGCAGACTATACGTTTTCCATAGGTATTGTCAGCATGCTGGCTACAAAATCACTGTTTCGACAACGATTTGGATATGGAGCCCCTGTATTCTATATTGCTTGCTCTCGCACATGGCAAAAGAGGTACGTGGGAATCTAGAGACCTGATAAGAAACTCAGTCTTGCCAGCAACCAGTTGCCATTAAAGATCTATGTTTGAGGTGAGGCGACTTCATAGGAACTGGTACTTGCTGGTAAGTCTTCTCTACTTCTATTTAAAGACCCCACAAAAACATGGCTCCATACCTTTCCATAGATTCCCTTATGCGTCCCCTTCTCCACAACACAATATGCTCCACGCACGTAACCTACAACGGATGAAACAATGATTAGTCGATACTGTATATTTTGAATTACAGTTCTATTATTAGTGACAAAAAACTTGTAGAAATGAGAGTTATGTAAATAAGAACAAACCCCTTTATGCCCCTTCATGTTCTTCACTGATGACTGATATGCCTAATTGCTTCATACCAAATGACAACAAATCTTTCCACGACAAATGCTTTTTAAGACAGGCCATAAAAATTCCATTTAAAGAAAGAAGTATAAAATACCTTGAGGATGCTTGTAAACGGTTTCTCCGACACCTTTATAATGCCTGACTTTGCCATCTTTTTCAACAATGGGTCCATCTTGCTATTGTACAAAGAACATTGATCAGAATCGAAAGAATTACTGACGATATCCCGGCTAACAGAAATGGAGCAGAACAAAGAAATAAAGTAAACTGCTTCATGCTTGACACACCTGTCATATTTACATCACCCAATAATTCTTCATAGTTGTCTCAGAAACAAGAAGAACGATGTCTAGCCACTTTGAAGGGGCTTGTTGTTTGCTGCAGTTTTGTAAGTGAAATTCATGCAGTGATACTTCAATGTATTTATCCAAAATTATTAAAAATATTTTCGACGAATTATATGCTGCAATAAGAATTTTGTTTCTTTCATTATACGGTACGAACCTAAAACATATTCACTTGACAACTTACAAAATTTCAAGGATTCTTGGAGGTATGAAAGACTTTACAGATCTTTCAACAAAAATTCTTATGAATGAAAAGCCATTCTCAAGGATTCTCATAATTTGTTGAAAATTGTTAGGCTGCAAAACAGTGTTAATGTGTGCAAGGCCTGTGTTGTATCTGTAAGAATTGAAAATCTTTCTGCTCCCCACTTTGCGAACACATGAAATTTCATTGCTGCAATTAAGAGCAATGAACATCTTGGATAAGGAAGAATCTGCTAAGATACCTTTGTATCTTTTGTATCTCCTGGTTTTCTTCTTCTCTTTGTAACTTCTTCCTGTCGCTTTTCAGCTCCTAGCCCTAAACCCTTATGTCTTGGTATAAACTCGATGGGTTCTGTAAGCCTAGAAAGAGAACAGCAAGCTACGATGACAAACTTTGTGTGTCAAGCTTTAGCCACACTCAACATGAAATGAATGGAAAAAGTTGTCTGAGAAAGACTGACAGATGTGTCAAGAGGAAAGCGCAACTTCGTCAAGACTCGTAGAACGAGGATAAAGACGAAAATCATGTTTGTAATTAATTAATAATTCGACATATCCAGTGGTAAAAAGTAATATAGGCCAAAGGCCTAAAATATTCAACTCAAATCATTATATTTCGGAACTTTTCAAATCAACCAAGATTCATTATCAACCAAGTTTCAATCAACCAAGTTTCATGGGTTGATAATGAATCATGGTTGATTTGAAACGTTCTGAATATAATGATTTGAGTCGAATATTTTAGGCCTCTGGCCAACATAACTTTTTTACCACTGGATATGTCGAATTATTAATCAATTACAAACATGATTGTCGTCTCATTCTACGATCACTGAAAGATGAGTTAGCAAAGTAAACAGGACAAACTCTAAACTGTTTAATTTCTTTCCAATAAAGCTTAATAATCTGCTCAAGATTTAGGCACTGAGCTTCTAAGGTGATGACGGTTTCACCATTCCATGTTATCTTGTTTCGAAGATTCACTTCATTGCAAAACAGGTAAATAATTTTTTTTACCCTGTCCCCAGCTGTCCATGACACAACATGACTTGGCCTTACGCTACTAGACCCAAAGATATTACCTTACATACACTGCCAACCAGGAAAACTCTTCTTTGAGGTAACTACACATTCTTGTATTGCAAATATGCAGATGCAAATTCTTCAGAAACACATTAAACAATAGCATTAGAAACGCTGTATGAGCATTAGCAAATTACAAACCCTTTGTTTGTGAGACCAATTGCTTCACCTTCTCTCCAGCCCATACCCCTCAGCATTGCAGCACCAAATGCAGTCACAGGAACATCATCATAATCATCTGCTTTACTCTGCAAAGAAGAAAGATGGTGTCTAAAAAAGATGGCATCTTAACATATATTACTTGATAAACTGGAATAAGATATGTGAAAATACTGTATGCACCTGTGAGGAATGAAAATTAACTAAACCTGTCCTATTTCAGAATCATGAGCAAATCTGGCTAGTTATAGAATCAGCTAATAATGTCACCTTGAGATAAGTGGCAACAAAGACCTAGAGATTTCAGTTACAACTTCACTTAACTTTTCTTTCATACAAGAAATCAAAAACTGCTTCTACTTCTAAAGATGATACTGTCTCATTTAAAATAAACTTAATCAATATATAAAACATTAAGAAATAAATTGAATATCAATAATTTCCATACCACATCTGGCAAAAGTGATACATCAAATTTCTCATCCCCAAAATCTCCACCTTTCACTGGCAGCTTATTTCTCATTAGCAGAGGAATTGCAACACTTTTTATGTCTTTCTCTGCTTCTTGGTCTCCTTCAAGATCTGTTGATTGCGAAGAATGCTGACTTTGATTACAAATATATATGATGCCATTTACAGAGCATGTCAAAGGTACATCAATGTTGCAAGAATTCTTGAGCATTTAAAATTTTTTTTGCACATTTAGATGAAGACAAGTGAGCGGTATGCAAGACTTCTTCAATTGTTTTCAAGTACAAATATCTTTTTACAAGAAAATGCTTATACGATAGTCAACTCCTAGATTGCCAAAAAAAAAAAAACTAAAAAACTCCAATACTGGGAAAACATAACTTACAAAACTATATACTTATTTTGACAAAGGATTTCCTTAGCACCTTTTTTCTTTTAAGTTTCCTGTATCACTTTACTCGTAATGTGCTTGATTGTAATTTAAACATTGGAGTGGCTTCAAGAACATTGTCTTGAAATGTTCTCAAGGGCACAAGTAGTGAACATGATGATTGTTGTGTCACAGGCACAGGTAGTGAACATGAAACTTGTAAGAAACTCTAAGTACTCAAAATCTGATAATTTCAAGAAACTTTCAATAACGTACTAGCTCAAAATCTTAGTTTCTTATAAAAAATATGTGTAAAGCAGACAACAACAGACTAATGCCAGAGCCCAGAGGTGCTCCCATTATGGCCTAACAGGGGATCCAGTTGGTTTGAGGGTTTTACCAAATGGCTAGAAAATGGCCGTATTTGTCAAACACATACTACCAATTGGGGGTATGCAAAAAGTCATGGCCAATTACAATATTTCAACTCAGTATGATCCTCCACATGGCAATATGGTCTTTGCAGCTATGATCATCTATGAATTTAGAAGTCTTCTTGTTTGATTATCACTGGTTTTCACGATAGTAAATTATGGAGAACAGAAAATGTTCATTTCTAGATGCTGCCAAATGACCCACTTCTAGGTCCATTTGAGGGTATTTTTCAAAATTTTTTTTTGCCCTCTTTAACACTGACTGAACCTCCCGTCGGGCTACAATGGAAGGACCCCCTGGGGGCCAGAGTAAAATCATAAAACATAAAAAATACCTTTCAAAAATTCTCTTGCAGCTTCTGTATCCTCTGCATCCTTTCCAGAACTTCCTTGCATCAGTGGTATAACAAGTTTCTTTTTCTCTTTCTTTGGCTTTAAGCTAAGATGAAGAAAAACCATGTTGGACATGGCACAAACTGGTGCAAGCAATAAAGATGAACAAGTGAAATAAAGTTTTCAGTATTATCTGTAAGTGGTTAAAATAAAAATGCCTCTACATCGTGAAGTTTGGGTTCCCACATATTATTTGTGTTGTGAAAACAAAACCCTAAAATGAAATAATCGGAAGAAATCCTCCATGCAGAAAAAAAACTTTTCAGGTGATTGCTCTTAAAATTCCTATTACTCAACAGTTGTCACAAGGAATTGTGTGCTTCTGCTAAAAATCTTCATGCCTTAAACTGACACAACACAGCACAGCAGCGCAGCCTTTAGAAATCATTTCATTGACATTCAGTATTCTTTTTTTAGAGTGTTCCAGTCTGCATTCTTTGTAGTGCGCGGGGAAGATCTTCCCCGCGCCACTTTCGCTAAAACAATAGAGTCTATTGTTGAGCCATTGTTTTCACCCGCGCACTTCCCCGCCCAATGAACATCGAGTGCAGTCTGGAGAGTGTTTAAATCCCTTAATTATTACGGAGAAAATTCCAATATAAAAGAACCTCTGTATGAGTCGAAACTAAATGAAAGACGATTGGTCTTGAAAATGGACAGAAAACGATTTTCAATCAATCATAAATCTCAAATCTGAATAAAAAAATAATGAAATTTAGGCTAAGGCCTACCTTTTAAACTCTTTCCCCTCTGTTGCAAGGACATAATCGACATCTTCGGTTTCTTCCACTTTAACATCAAATGTATTTATCTTTTTATCGGATATTACCGTCTTGTTCTTCTTTGATTTTGCAAATTTGAATGAGAAAGATTTGCCACCATCGTCCACAGCATCCTTTTCGTCCGCCATTTTTTCAAAAGAAATAATTGGCCTCAATCTGGTTAATTTATTCAAGAAGATTACGAGGCTGCTCACTGGGACGACAAAATGTGAATGCAAAAGAATTTTCAAGAACTGCAAGCATTCGTTAGTTTTGTTGCAAAATATATTCATTGAAAAAGCCGTGTTTCATAGATTATTAATGCAAAGATTCAACAAGTACTGGAAAAAGTTAAATGATTTGAAATTAGCCAATGGAATGACTTAAATTAACCACTGTTATTCATGACAAAACAAACTTTCATAAACTAGCAGTTCCGTTGAATATGTAAGTCTGTTGGCGCCCAGGGGCCATCAATGAATGGGGCCCTTTAAAGTATACCTGTAAGGTAGGTAGGTATTATATTTAACGTGGCTAGCCTGTGAAAGTCTGAGAGACTTATTTCCAGCAGGGGCCACGGATGTTTTACCATCAGTCCGCCGCAGCTACCCGCCGCAGCCACCAGATTTCCCTCACATGGCTCTGGTCAACCCGGGCTAGAGTTACGGACAGCGACCAAACTGTCCAGCGCGGGATTTGAACCTCAAAACTACGAGTCAGACGCCTTAACCACTCGGCCACGCGCTCACAATAAGAAATTTATGTGTCACGAGGACATTGTACTCGGCACGCTGTCGCATGAATTTTTGAGGACAAGGGCGAAGATTCAGTCAACAAACAAGTTAAAATCAACTTATCAACAAATTAATAAATTTATAGTACAAAAATATATACATCTCGGTACCGTCCTAAGAAAACAACACTTGTCTCTTGGTTCATAATGCTAATGCCTTTTGTCTGCAAAATTTCGGATGATTCTATTGGGGTTTAAAATTCTCAGGACATCAAAATTTGCTGCCATTAGGCATAAGGCAATAAGGTGCTCTTGTGACACTGCGGACCCTTTTCAGCGTGTAGAAACTTCTTTTACCGGAGGCAACTCCACATGGCAAAATTCATGGTCTTTCAGAATTTTGCTCGGGGCCCCTAAAGTTAAGATTTTTAGGAGGCCTCTAGGTCCGGGCCCAGTTGGCCAATCTTTAAAAGCGTCACTGCAAGGAACTTCTTAGCCTGGTGTGAAATAAAGTTTCTTTGATGGATGTTTGTATCATTTCACCGTACAATTGAAGAGTGACACGGCAACTAACAAAATTTAATATGCGATAATAATAGTTGATAATTATCAACGATAGAAATATACTTACAATGAGTTTAAGAAAAACATCGATCGAGTTTGCAACAATTAAGAATATACGCATTATCCCTAAAGCTTCGTAAATATACAAAATGTCAACATTTACAACTTAGTGAACTGTTGCCTCCGAAAATTTGTTCTGTTTTCTTTTGCTAAAAACCAATCTGGCAATAGAAAAACCGACTTCATACAGAGATAAACTTTTCTCTATTGTGTATAAAATTGTAGTAAATATATTATGCCTCTTAAAGAAAATCGCAACATTATAATCAAATCAGTTGTTGGCCGAAATTCTCAATTCAAACCTGTCTGAAGAAATACTTCTGATCTTACAGCCAATGTACACCAACAAACTACAATAATTTTGAAACTTCTCCGTCGATTTTTCAGCAACAAAATCCTTTTAACCCGATAATTTCACATGTAAATTATCAACAAATACATTCCAATTTTCAATTATAAAGGCACCAATTCACTCCCAGAAACATCACATAAACACTCACTGCTACACAAACGTATGCCCTAATCAAACTATACTTCCATAAACATTGCGTTTTTCAATACTGTACAAGGTGAAATAAGTTATTCGTTAAGCTGACAAAGTAAAGCAGTTCCCTTTGCGATCCAGTAATCTTGCTCGAGATCAGTCGGCAAATAGACGGAGACAACAAAGTTTGTAGAATGACCTGTGTTGGAAAGAATTTAAAGAAATCATAAATCAAAAGTCATCCTCAAGTCTGTCAGCGTTCAAGTAAAATATCAGAATTCAAATATACTCAATTTTTGTAGAAACAGCCAAGGATCTGCCTTGCGGGATTTTTTATTGATTCAGAAGCCAAGCAGAAGGCAGTGCAGTTCTCACAAATTTAGGTTTTAAATAAAACAATTAAAACTCAGCTCTTAGATTAAATAAACAAAACATCCGTCATGCAGATCTTTACATACCTTTCTTCTTTCATTATAAACTTATGACGCTTCTTAAAAACCATCTTTTGTATGCACAAGGCGACAGTTTACTTCACCGGTTTCAGGCTTGGTTGAGAGAATTTCCTTTGTCCGCAATTACTAAGCCCTTTGAACAGTAAAAATGTATGCACTAATCATTCCTGTGTCTTTATCGTTGCTTCTTTTTTGCCCTTCCTTGCTTCCCTTTGCAGCTCTCCCTCAGCTCAACTCGTTGATTCAAGTTTGAAATGGCCTAATTTCAGTGTCTCTGCAAAAGCGAGGCTGTCCGAGCTGAGGAAGAGCTGCAATGGAAAGCAAGGAATCGTTAACAGATACAACGATAAAGACACAGGTATGACTTGCGTATACATTTAATTAAAGAGTAAACATCTTGTTTCCTTTCACCCATGCTTGCACCAGATTCAAGATACCGTAACAAGAAATGTGCTTACCTGTGGTCGATAACACACCAGCTCTAAGAGAAGTTTTATACAATGGACAACAATATTGTTTAGGATCAGGTGTTAAGTTCATTCCAGGTTCCATATGCATGACGGGAAGAGTCTATGAAAAGAAGCAGCAACGAGTTATGCGAAACTGAAGTACAGATAATTAATTCGGAGAAGGGAGCACCGCAAAAACAAAATGACAGCAGAGACAACTTATTCTATTGGTATAATATAATATAACATAATATAATATGATATAATATGATATGATATGATATAATATACTATAATATAGTATAATATAATATAATATGATATAATATAATATAGTATAATATAATATCATAAAACTTACGCTTGTCATTTGCCCAGGAACAGCATCAGCTAATACCATCTTCTCATCATCCCATCTCGCAGCTTCGATAAACAAACCATGGACTAAAACTCCATCCTTAGGGGTCGGCAACTCATTATCCATTTCAAGAGTTTCACCATGTTGCAAAGTTTTCATAGCCTCAGCTACATCTTCTTGGTTGCGATATTTTGGAAGGATATTATATCCGAATGAAAGCTGATCTATTGGCAAGTCATATTTTCGTGAATGATTCTGCAGTGTTCCTGTTAAGAATCCTATAAGAAGCAATTGTAAATCATCTCAACGAAACTGAAAGATTTCAACTCAAAGCAGACAAAGCTTTATAGACTGTATGGGTCAATGGCTTCTAAGCTTGGGGGTGGGTACTTTGAGCTATCATCAGACGGGACAAGCCATTTCTCCCAAAATTGGCATCCATTATTTTGCACATCTCAAAGAATTCAAGTGCAATAGCTCTGTAAATTTCAAACCATTCGGGATCATAATTCTGCAAAATATGAAAAATTTCAGGTAATTTTAATGGCGTTAGAGAGAGTTCTTATCATCATTGTGAACATTCGAAAATTCTACAAAAAGTATGAAAACAC
The DNA here is from genome assembly GCA_964020215.1 of Aurelia sp. 3 sensu Dawson et al. (2005). Lineage (NCBI taxonomy): Eukaryota > Metazoa > Cnidaria > Scyphozoa > Semaeostomeae > Ulmaridae > Aurelia > Aurelia sp. 3 sensu Dawson et al. (2005). The sequence goes on from OZ026582.1 coordinate 1,429,811, forward strand.
TCTTCGATTCAAATTCTTTTGTAGAATAACTAAAAGGTCGAAATTCCATGTATAATCAGGCAAAATTCATTATCATAGACAAAAGAGGCATTTACAGTCAATGGCTAGAATAGCAAAGGCTCATACAAACATGACAGATACCTTGCGGGAAAAAGAAACCAGATATCCAGAATGATTTTGGCACGCCATGAATGATCCATTTCTAAAATGACAAAATGAAACATTCTCAAAAGAGTAGCATAACACACCAAACAAGGAAATTTTCTTTCGAAAAACAAAGGTAAGGATAATGAATACGCAATCACGTCAAAGAAAACAGCAATGGATCTGCCACCAACATGCATTGTATCCAAATCAGAGGAAAGGTCATCCTCGAGTTGGGTCAATGCATGATTCTTGTGTTTGCAAACTGTTTCTTAGGCCACGTCCACACGTATCCGGATATTGTTGAAAACGCATCTTTTTTTATCCGTTTTCAAAGAGATTCGCGTCCACACGAGGAGCGTTTTCGAAAACATCCCCGTCCACACGAAAACGCTGTGACATTCACAATTCGATATTCGATAACGAAATTCCATAATCGATAACGATATTCGGCATTCGAACTTCGATAAAAGAAGACAGACAAGCAAAATGCCCTCGCGTGATCCCCAAAGAACCGAGTGCATGCTCTGATACGTCATAAATCGATGCTGTGACGTCAGCGTTTTCGAAAAGCTCCATTTTCACCCGTCCACACGAGAACAGGAAAACGCCGTTTTCAAAAAGATCCACTCTGGAGACCATTTTCGAAAAGCTTTGTTTTAGGTGACTGAAAACGCCGTCTCCGTGTGGACGGGAACCCAAAACGGATAAAAAAAGATGCGTTTTCAAAAAGATCCGGATACGTGTGGACGGGGCCTCAAAAAGAAATTAATGTCTTACACACAAAGACAAAGACAGACACAATATCTGCCATAATTGAAACAATTTGTGCTTACCTCAATGAAGTTGATCCTCAATACAAGATCTTTTACCCAGGATGCAAGTGGCTTCAACGAGGGGTAAGCAGCATTCTCCCAGAGTTTTGGCACCTACAATTATGATATCTGTTACGTAGGATAGACCTTTCAGTTATTCTACAAAAGAGCCTGGATCGAGCGTTACCTTTATATATTCTTACATGTGAGGCTCACTCGAGTGGCGTTAGAGCTTCTATCACCATTGTAACATTCGAAAATTCTACTAAATGTAGCGAAACATCGTTTGATTTTCATTCTTTTCAGAAAATCTAACAAGATATCAAAAGAATTTTTGAAATTTTTTGAGATTAGAGATAGTACAAAATCTCAAAAGAAAGCTTGGACTTGTTGAAGAGAGGAGAAACTTGTGCCCCCCCCCCCCGTGCAGTGGGTTGAAGCTCATGCGCAGTAGCGTTTTGTGGTTGAGATGCTCAGAACTACAACCCCAAAACGCTACTGCGCATGAGTTTTATCCTAGTGCACCGGGGGGGGGGGGCACATAAGTTTCTTCGTACACAGCCAATCTTGTCTCCTCAACATGTACTGCCAACTCGTCACTTGGAACTTATTCTATCAATTTCAGGTCGGGAATACACAGGAAAATCACTTTACCTCGTTATTCAAGAAACTCATGTAGACTTTATCAAGCTGCAATGACATCACAACCAATCCTTTGATTGCTTTTTGTAGTTGCCGGAGAGATGTCTGTTGGGGAAAGATAGAGAAAAAAGTAGCACCATAGTGATAAAAAGATCGTGATGAAAAACGATCCAATTTTCATACGATCAGTTTTCAGAAACTTGTTCTCGTCCTCTGCAATGTTTCTAGCTACAAAATTTTTTAAGGATCATATTGGTAATTTGGACACAACTATGAAACAAATGCGACTAACTTTCAGAACACAGCAAGCTCTTTCCGCAAAATTTACTTTCGAATCTGTACAATAAATGCAACAGATTTTGAAATGTGGAAGATGACTTGCAACGTAGCAATGGTCATGAAAATACACTTAGTTGGAGGTTTTTTGGTGTCCAGAAGAGATCGAATTACGGAATTAAAGAAAAAAATGCCGTCATATACTTCTGAAAGCTATAAAACTGCTTGCAGAATTTATATAATCAAAACAATACACTTTCATACCTTAATTACTTTCAATAGATTGTTGAATCTGTCAACTTCTTGTCCCAGAACAGTTGTGAGTGAATTAAGTCTTCCTTTGGCATCAGTCTAGGAGAGAGAATATTAGGTTCGTGAGGCTGAATGCAGAGTATATAGTACAGTTTTTTATATGAGAAATCAGCGTTCTCTATCTTAAATATGATATTTTGATATGGTCCAAGACGAACATTGCTATCTGTTCTTGAGATGCAATAAAGCAATTTTAGGAAAGAGGATATTTTCTTCGTACGGGGTAAATTTCTGACAACGCGTAATTCCGGTTACATTTTTGCCTGCAGACAATACAGAATTATTTGAAAATGTAACAATGAATTCTTATAACTTGATGGATAAACTGAATTTTTAAACGTATCTAATCACTTTTTGCAAGTACAAATCATAGACACTAAAACTTGGAAGCAGAAAATATCCATCGGATGAGACAAAAAACGGCCGGCATTGAAGGCTACTGCTCCCTAAGTATATAAACAATGATATTTTGCAATATCTGATTGAATAGCTAACATGTTCAATTATTTCTTAACCTTTTTTTAATTTTTTTTTCGGCTTGTCCACAGGCTAATTATTTCTACAATGTTTTTGGCAGCAATGGGTCACTCCTTTCAGATTTTTACAGGGGATTTTCTACACCTCAAAAAAGTGCTAAAATTACGAGCAAGCTTCCTCTGATATGTTTTCCTCATAGTAATGATTCCAGTATGCTTTAGCACGTGCTATCATCTTAGGGGATTGCAAAAGTCCTCTCCTTGATATGAATTATTTACTCAAGGGGATTTCATGCTCCCAAGAGGACGAAATACATGAACACATCCAACTGTCATTATTGCTAGAAAGAAGAACAAAAGAATATCTTGCTTCTTGTTGTTTTCACTTATTTTTGCAGGTCTTCGAAAGTGGCTTTCCGCAGAAAATCTTCAGCTTCGACGGGAAGGAATGGCAGATTGACGTAGGTGAAATTACATAAACAAATTAGACGATTTAGGAATAACACAAGATAGTTTTCAATATGATTGCTTTGACATTTAGGGAGCACATTGGGCCATTCTATTGACTCACCAGGTATGACTCAACTGGCTTCAAGACTTTTCCGACTCTAAAATGTCTCAACCTCAGATGACTAGCGCACTGAAACTTCCATAGCATTACGAGGAAGGGATCCTTGAGGAACCTGAACAAAATCACTAAATTAATTAATCGATCAATCAAGCAATCAATCGATCAATAACAGAATCTTACCTTGAAGAGCTCCTTGCTGGCAGTTTCCATATCAAGTAAATCGGGTAATTTCCCAAGTATGCTGTCAGCTAATTCAAATACAATTTCGTCACTTGTCTTTCCAGTTCCACCACTTGACATTCGAGGTTGTACTTCCAATACTGATCGTAACAGAGTATTGGTTTCTTGAATCTGAGAAAAGATTATCAAAGGATGAAGTTTCTTGATGTTTGTCTAAGCTACAGATGCCTCCTCACATATACTTTTCACAAATCTTAAAAGCTCTGTTATTCCATAGCTGATGATGACATAAAAAATAATGTTCCTAGCATTGTGGCAAGCGACATAAAGTTCCCTTCGATCTATTTAGTTGAAAGAATCAGGAAACAATATTTTACACATTCAGTTTTAAAGATTTGAGCCTTATGCTGATCCTCCTACCTCCAAAAATTTCGGAAAATATTTCCAAAGATAGCTTACCTGGAATGCAATGTTGGCATTTTCATGCATACCAAATATCTCAGGCTCATCTCTCAGAGGTAGCTTTTCGATATACTGGCGATAATCATCAAGGAGTTCTTTAGCTGGCGCATAATAAACACCTACGGCAGAACAAAAAGACATTTTGATAAGAGTGTGAATAAATTGTTAGATGCTTGCAAAGTTAGATGCGGGTTCAGCCAAGAAAGTACCAAAGCTATTGTCAACCAGGCTCCTTTTCAGTACAGGACTGAGATTTTAACAAATCAAGCTGGGGACAAAAACCGAATGATTTGCTTCTGACAACTTTGACAAAATTGATCGTTAAATATTTACAATGTGATGATTCAAACTAAATGCACACCTGATTCTGAAAATTTATAACTGCTATCCAGAGTATTCGGTGCAAAGAATCTTTTGAGAATTGTCCGCAGACATCTTTGATCCCAAGCATCAGTTACTCTTCCACCATAAGTGATCTACGAAACAAGATTATCAACACTTTGTTCAAATTCTTTTCCAGGGAGACCAGTTCGTAAGAAGCAAAACATTGTTAACAAAATCGCTCTGCAAAGCTCAAGATGTACCAATGCACATCGATCCGGAGGAGGGAGAAAATAAGTGGCTCAAACAGCCAGAAAGAAAAGTAGGCAATTCGTATGGTTTTCAAGCCATTTAAATAAAGATTGCAAATGCATTGCAATCATTATAAAAGGCTATAAACTAAGTTAAATCTGTCGCTGCCTGATAATATTGAAACTTGCATAAACTTTATGAGGTATTGCCACTCACCTCTCCAGTGATGAATATCAATGCATCCCAAGGAATTTTTCCATCAAGTAAGAATATTTTCAAATTGTCCAGTGCACATTCTCTGTCAGAGTCATTGAACTCATACTGAAAGAGAAGAGTGAAGTATACAATAAAAAAAGCTGCCGGCACCTGATGACATCTTGTGAAATATTAAGATAGAATATGGAGCGGTTAAGGCACTAAATCTGGCAGACTTGATGTATCTGGCAAAGAATACGGAGCTTTAATTGTATCTTCTCACTAGAAAATGGAAAGTTGAAAGTGAATAGAAAGGACAAAAAACAAGCATTGCTCACCTTGATGTTCCAACCAAGAGGTCCAAATTTCTTTCGTTCTTGGATAACAGCATGGAAGAAACACAAACCAAAAACAAGGCGACGCCATGTAACTCCGAGTGCTACGAAGAAAAGATGAAACTAAATTCTTCATCGATCGTGCAAAACAACCCGTGCTTTCTTGTTATACGAGCCTGCAACTATGTAATTACCAAGAAATTGTAAATACTCCAGCAACCTACATATCCCGACAAAAGGTACAAAAATAGGGATAAACTCTAATATGAGGAGAAGAATTTGACTGTTTAGCTCCCATTGAATAGTTAAAGAAAACGATTCTTGCAGGGATGGTTTTAAATCGTTACCGAAGTAAAACGTTTATTTGTCATTGACAAACTAACAAGATAACTGATTCATCTGTACATACAAAATTTTATTAAAAGTACTTAAAGGCAGTCTGTCACGTATCTGATTGGACGAGACAAAGTCAGGTCAGCAAAACAGATTTCTTTGTGAATCCGTGTATTTAAAACAAAGGAGAACAAATCGTCTTGACCTTCTACGGCCGTAGAAAGTCAGAGGATTAGCAGCCATTCAAATTTCCTATTCTTTGTATTGTCCAAATCACCCAATCAAATGTGTGACAGACTGCCTTTAATTGAAATCTTCATCCTAAGCAGCAAGGCAATCTAAATAACAATACCAAACGTCACTGATTGTTCGAAGCTATGAAAAGGCCTAAAACTTTCACAAATAAACATACTCCCCTTGCTAAGAAGCAAGGCCATCTAAATAGCAATACCAAACACTAATGATTGCTCAAAGACATGAAACAGCAAACACTTTTACAAATATACATACTGTGTGTTTCAAATGGATCAGTAGTCAGCTCAGTAAAGGCTCTTCGAATATTGGCTCTCAGTCCTTTCGGAGGTTCGTTTGTAACCTTGATACTATTCTGCAGGACAGTGACTGGAAATACGCTAGTAGGCATTGAACTCAGGAAAAGTCTAAAATCAGGATGAACTTGTGTTTCTCCAGATGAAATTTTCTTTATTATGGTTTCCATTGACAACATCCAAGACGCAGCTAAATGACAATTCTACAATGAAGAATATTTGGAAGATCTAAATCTACTTTTAAAAATGTGCACCTCATGTGATTAACAGTTCTTGATATCTTATAATTGTGCTTATGAGGCAATCGATCAATGAATCAACAAATCAATGAATCAGCCCGATCAATCAATCAATTAATCAATGGATCAATCGAAGAAATCATTCACGAATCATTTTAAACTGATGTTCCGCAGCCATTACTAAGGCGTCTAAAAATACTCCTTACAGGCTTGTCAATGAAATACGAATTCACAAAATGCAAGCAAATTTTCCTGCCAGTTGTTCAGCAATTCACATCTGGACAGAAAATATAAATATTCCCTATCACCGACCAAAAACAGACGGCTCCTTGGACTGTGCTCTGCCTTTGATACAGGATATGAAGAAATCTTGCCACTGAGTTTCAAGGAAGATCCAATATCTTGACGGCATGGGTTGACGATTACGGACTCCAATTTCATTTTATACGAGTCCAACGACAATAAGATGCAACAATTACAGAAATCAAATCAAAACAATTGTTGTGACGTAGGATTTCTCGGACCCAGACCCCTGATCATGTTGTCTGAAGAGAGCGATAGTTGTTTACTTCGTATTGCGTAAAATGGCGAAGCGATGTGTGTTTACTGCCCCGTATTCTCAATGTTCAAAAAAAAAAAATAATGGCGACAAGGATGGATTCAATTCCTTACCTGCAAAAATACCCAATCTCCTTCAGTAACTGCTGCTGATATCATCTTTTCTGCAACCGGACCTTGTCCTTGACCAAGTGATATTGCCTGCACTCTAAAAGATCAACATTTCTACATTCAAAGTTTCTGAAATCCTAAGAAACATGTCACAAAGCTGTCTGAATTCAAGTGAACTGATATCTAAAAAAACTGGGTGGGATGAAAGTACCATCCCTATGAACACACATGAATTATGCAAGGCAAATAATTTTTCCAACAAAGAAGGGCGGAAATATCTGGAAAATTTGATCTTGACTTTATGCTGCTTTTGTACGTTTCTTGAAGGGGCTCTCTCCAGAAAACGTCTCATATTTTCAGAACGGAGTCCGAACCATTAAGCCGGTAAATCTTTCAGGCCCGCAAACCTTAGAGGACAAGTCTGGGGTTGATAAAATTATTGTTAAAAAGCAACCTTACCAACTGCTAAACACCAGTCGTCAGTTCCTTCCAAGTTTTCATGCCTTGAACTTTCATAAATTGGACGATTGATCTTTCGTAAGCTAGGCCAAATATCATCGCCATTTTGTATTTTGTACGAATGTGCGAATGCACGATAAGGAGACTAGCGATATGGATGGTATAATGTCAACACATTTGGCAGCCTCGATCAGGTCAACGTGAAGTGATGTCATACAAAATGACGTCATTTCGCACTTCTTAGCAGATTGAAATATATAGTTTCGCAGATTAAAAGAGAAAACAATTGAAAAAAGTACTACACACCATTCACAACAGTGTAATCTCTTGAATAATCAACAATTATACCAACCTCGGACTTGTCCTTTAAAATCTATTTTAAATATGTTCATTTGGTAATAATATTGTCTTGATGCATGGGGAGCAGTAGCATTGCAAACGCGGATATTTTTATCAATTCACCCGGTATGAAATTCGTAAACTCACCGGTTGATATAATCCATTTCTTTAGCAAATCTCTGGAAGGCGTTCATTGGATCTGATCCAGTTGACAACACAAATACAAGTGCAATACTTGCTGACATATCTCCATACAAGATCTTGAGATCCGTCGGTGGGCTTTCTACAAATGATTTGCCAAGATTTTCGCAAACGAATTCAGTTACTGCATTTGTGACCTAATAAGAAAAGAGAAAGGCAAGTCCTTGAAAGAGTATTTCACGACATCTATTCATTTACGTTTTATGCGATCGTCCTTCACTTTCTTCCCAGCAGTCCAGACTGTATATGTAAAGTCTGCAAGCAGGTTATGAGTGGCATAGTAGTTGTATTTGTTCATGTTTGTGAGTTTTGTTTGAAATAAAAATGACAGGCAAGACAAAGAGATACTCAGCCAAAAACGACTTTTAGATAATAGGAAAGTCAACTTGGCACCACAAAGGATCATGGTAAGCGATAGTTCTTTGATTGGCAAATCTAACCTTTTCTTCTCTGAAGCATTTCACAAGAATCAACTTTTGGAATGAAGACAGCTGATCTTCAAATTCCTCTTTTGACTTCGCTCCTTCTGTGTAGCCATCCCATTCTTTTGGATTCAGTGAGCACTGGATAACAAAAGAATAAATTCAATGATTAATTAAAAGGATATGTATTTTAAAGTACAAAAGGTGTATAAATGATTTTCTTAGAGAGCAACAGTAAACACAATCAAAGAGGTGTTAGACTGCGTTCACATTAAAGGCTTGTCTTTGCGTGCATGCTTTTCCTTGCGTAAACGCGCTTTTATTTGCATTTTCCCATTCAAATTGAAATGTCCCTTGGATCCCATATTACTTGTCGCTTTTTACAGCTGAAATGAAAAGCTCACAATAGATTTCGTTTGCATGCGCGTGTAAGTTATCTGCTTGCTGACCAACAAGCTTTCCCGCATGACCAAGCTTCCTTCCGCATTCAAATATTTTGCATTCTGAACACTGTAAGGGATCAGCGTGGTAGATTTCTACACGAGCGTTTACGCACTTAAAAAAGATTGTGCAATGTGAACGCAGCCTTAAAGTTAGCAAGATTTTCCCATCCCACTTGCATGCTACTTTAGCTTTACCACAAAATAGCCAACTTTACACTCTTGTTGGAACAAACTGAATCATGTCTGGTTGTTTTTAGTCAATTCTTCATGTAGATGTCAAATTTGAATATTTCAAAAATTCTTCTTGATAGCAGCCCTTTGAAACATTTGTAGTGTCCTCAGCAACTGAATTGTGCCACAGAAAATGGTCCGAAGCTATAAATTACGCAAATCGATACAGAATTTCTTGCGCTTAAACATACCAATGTCCCCTTAAAACTGCGTACAATCTTATTCTAAAATAATTCACTTGACGAAACTGCTACTATTTCAAAGGACGTTCATAAACTCCTTTTTCAAGTCCCGACAACATGATGCAGAATTAAAAAAATTGTATGAAAATTCCAAATCTTCATAAGAATTGGTTCTAGAGGAACTATAATCACAAAGCACCCACAGCAGTTGTTCGTGGCATCGTCCTGCCAAAAGCATTACCAGGTTAAATGAGACATACATTTCAAGAGAAATACAAGTTTTGAAGAATGTGCTAGCAACAGTATAACATAGCTGGGTGTATATTTAGGGTGTCGAAGCATGGCACTTTTCTCTTAGTAGATATAAAGAAGAAAAAGCGAGAAACAATGATTAAAATGATTTCTTACATAACCGCAGTTGATAAGACTAAAAGTTTCTGAACTTGAAATCTTATATGACAATAAAATAAATTACGAACAAGAATACAAAGTTCTTATTTGCAATTTGCATTCTAAGTACCTTTAATTTTCCAAGGCGAAAACTGATATGGCGCTCCACAATGAGACTTTTCAATCCATTGAATGCAGGAACAAACTCCTGGAAACAAAATACGGAAAAAAATAAAGTAATTATCACTTCAAACTTGTGCAGCATAAGGTAACGTTTTTCTGATACCTTTTTGAAAGAAATGCATTTCACCTTCTTATATTACAGACTCAATATCAATCTAAGTCCTTAAAAGTTAAAAATATCACAGTAATTCTTACCTCTAAGTTGCAACAAGACTTCCATTCATTATCAAGGAGCCATGGTGTGTTAGGTTTTGCAGGATAATCCTTAGGATGACAGAAATATTTAGTGAATAGTTAAGATAAAGAATTTTGGGAGGAGATAGCTATAATTACCCGGTGGTGTCTTTAAGACAAGTAAAGACTTGATCAGGGCTAGCTGTGCAAATTTAGCTCCAATCCATTCGCAACTATCCAAAGATAATTCAGAAAAAATAACTTGAACAAAGATACCTGATTCATTGATATTTGTATTTTGAGAGTTGAATTATCATCCTTGAAAGTTCCGATCGGTATCCACGCCCAAACTAGAGCTTTGGCGTTCTGGCCCAAGCAAACTCCTGAAGCACAAGGAAATCTATAATTCAAATCAAAGGAAAATAGAAACCTGCATATCTGGTGAGCTCTAGCACAAACAATTCAACATAATATAATTTTCTGTCAAGTTTCGTCGACGCTACTGTTGACTTCTTTGCTGTGCTCCAGGATCTTGTTGAGGCCAAAACAACAAAAGCTCTGGCCTGAACGTGGAGGGAAATCCTCCATTGCAAATCAAACTGAGACAAAGAATGGTTCCAGTGAATTTCATTTACAATGTGCATGTTTAAGAGTTATTTCTTTAATAGCTATGAGCACTAACTTGAAACATTGAGCACTGACCGGAGATCTGAACTGCAAAAGCAAAAACACAAAGGGGTTTTAAAGGCATTAAGTCCATAAATAAATAACGCGCTCATCACCACTATCAATTTTTTTTCAATCACTAAACCTGTTGTCCTTTAATCCCTATTGGGATTAAACTGGGGGATTCCTGACGATGATGTCGGCATTTGGGGGTCTTTGGTCTCTACTGCCAATGACCTCAGCAGTATTATCTGATAACAAAGGGCCATCAGCGGTTTGTCAGCAAAACTTTAGGACAGCGTTAACGCTCAGGTATTTCTGTGGACTCAAGGTATTTCCTTTAATGTTTCTATATGGACCTTCCTCAAAAATTCAAATCCAAGAACAGTCATTGGCACACTTTCTAGAGGTCAGAAACTCTTTATACTACATTTCTTCGGAGGATGATTCAGAGAGAATTTCTTCGGAGGATGCTCACTTTTTCAATTCCACCAATTCCTCGGAGGAAGAAATTCCATTCGTCGTCAGATATCTCTTCTCTTTGTCTCATCAAATCAGCACACATCATGAATGAATATACCAGTTTATCTTTCTCAAACAAACCTCTGTAAAAAGATGAAATTGGAATGAAAGTTGATTTTGTTCAAAGTTGGATTACTACCGTTTAGCAAATAAACAGACAAGTGAATAATAAATAAACAAACAAACAAATGAATAAATAAAGTAAAATGTGTTCCAAAAAATTGTGCCCCGTTTGTGTGGCTGCTGTGGTGGGATTGTAGCTTTCATAACTCTGTATATTACAAAATTGCATAGAGCAGACTGCAACTTAGACTTTGAGACTTTGCTTGAGCCATCTGACAGGTGGCTGCAGAATTAAGGCAGGGGAAAGGTCAAATAAGTGGCTGCTTCAAAAACAGCACTTCTGTTGTTTTCCAGCAAAGTCGAAATAAAGTAAATTTTCAAAGAAAGGGTTCTAGCTTTGTATTTAAACTCTTAAAGGGTAAATAGTGATCTCTGTCCATAGGAGAGCACTTTCAACCCTTTAAAAAGTTGAAAAGATTTGAATACGGCTCTAGAACAATCTCCCTAAGAATTCACTTTATTTTGACAGCAAAATAGGAATAGAAATGAGAAGGAAACAACTTCCAAGGCATTAATTTACTGTAAAAGTATCAGCTACTTCAAAAGTTTTCTTACCTGGCAACATTTGCATAAACAGCTTCAGTACAATTCTTCAAAAGTATTTGAAGCCTTTCATCAAGATCTTCTGATGCAGGACTATTCTCTATACACGTGTTGAACAGCTATGGATAATACAAACGGAAGATCAAACATGGATATTGGATGTGCTCAAAACAGGACCATAAACGTCGATCGAATTTGATCTTAGTCCCAACAAAAAGGACAGATTTTATAATACAATAGCATCAGTTGCTGTTGACTAACAACGGAATTCAAATCGATTAGCTATTACTGATAAAAGAAATTCTCTCAACCAGAAATTCAAAACACACAAAACTGCAAAAATTGCCTTGACGTCAAACTGGCAAACTCTCGCCTTGTGCATGCGAAAGATGGTTATTAAGGGCAATCGTGAGTTCCTGGCAAAAGAAGACGGATAAATCTAGAGAGCTACGACACAGATTTGTTTATTTGATCCAGAAGCCGAGCAGAGCATGTTGTCAAATTCAAATATTTTGGGTTTGAAAAACAAATGCTTTTCAGCTTCTAAATGAAACAAAATCCGCCAGGCAGACCTTTCGATTTATCCATCTGCCTCTATCGATGGAAACTCAAGACTTTTCTTAATAAACCATCTTTTGCGTGCAGATATCACCATTAACTTTAAAACGATAGAAAAGAATAAACAAGATAAACTTTTGCAAATAAAGTAGCTGGCTTTTCTAGTATAAGTCTACGATTTACTGAAACTCGTGCACGATTTGCGATAGGATATTTTGCCAATTGTAGAGATTTTTGACTCAACTGGTAGCTCAGATTGGCAAGGCAAAGACTGAAGCATATTCGCAACATTAAAGAAAATATTTCTTCTCTTTATCATTTCAAAGCCATCTTTTACGAAAATGAGTGGGACTGCTTTAATCAAATTTGGTCCATACGTACCTGTGTGAAGTATTTCAAAGAATACTGATACATAGGATCGATTTCAGCAAGCGATGCCACTACAAAATACATGACTGAACCACGAGTTGCAACTGGACGATATTTCTCACGAGCAGCACTGATTTTCTCCTCTGTTGTTTCTGCCTCTTTTAGACGCGTTGTTATGACACCAGATGTTACCTGAAACAAAATGCCTCAAAGTTATCCAAGCTGTTGTGCTGGGAGACCATTAGTGCATTCATGTAAAAAGTAAAGAGATATCCTCTTTATTGTTTTTATATGCCTAGGTGTAATGAATTGAATATTTGATTGAATGCTATATGCTATTGTTATTTAATGCAGAATTTAGCAAATCTAGATCTAACCAAAAGGTCATCCCGGGGATAAAAATTTTCAAGTTCTAACAAACTGAAGTTAGGGCGTTCGATATTTCGTCTGTATTGAAAGTCTGGTGCAAGAAATTGTCTCTCCGTGCAAACGACTACAGTTCTTCGCAGAGACCCTATCCTTCTATCTGTCGAACCTCATAAACATACCAAATCACGAACGAATTTTGAAGGGTTGAGAAGCTGGGCGACTTATACAACTTCCGTTCTATGAATGAAGTTAACCTTGGTCGTGTCAGGGCAAAATTCAGCTGGATGATCTTCAAGATGCCTGGAAAAGCAACTCACGTCGCCGTCCTTCGAAAGCAACGCTGAATAAGGAGTTCCAAACATGGATGCGGTATGCAATGTACGCCTACATTTGCTTCAAAAAGCTAGCAATCTTCCCCTTCTACTTAAAATTAAAGCTATGAATGAAAGAAAGGGGCAACATATCTGGTATCGCCCTACACACGGGTGAAAGAAAATGCGACGAAATATATCGTTTAGGTGTAACGAAGATTTAAACAACAAAACTGGGAAGAAATTTCATTCTTGCAGTCTAGCCAAAAATTTGAAATCGACCCCTTGAGATACGAGACCATCATAAAACCAAGGAAGTTAAGGGATGACACCAAGCAAAATATCTCTTCGACTTCGAACTAACCTTAGATTCGTTGAGGGTGTTGATGAGCACTTCATCATCAAGAATGTTTCCTTCAGATGTAAACAGTAACTTCAAGATTCGATCTTCGATTGCTTTCAGTTGATTTTTGTCCGTGTTGATTCTAACAATCAGCTGATTACGTTGTTCTTCCAAATCAGGACGTTCAATGCGGACAACATCTCTACAAAATAAAGAATATTGTGTTTTATGTCCGGACGTCCTATTCGCACAACGACGTCATATGAAGAAAGCAGTAAATCATAAGCACTAGGCTACACAGCAAGAAACTGAATATAAGAATCTTCCACTGGAAAACCTACCCTACGTGCTTGAGTTTCTTTATTTTTCCTAGCTTAAAATGTTCTGAATAACAAGGACAGATTTTGTGATACAATAGCAACAGCGGCTTTATTTGACACCTCAGTTCAAAGCGATTAGTGACTGCAGACGAAGGAAATTTTATCAACCGGTAAATCAAAACAAACAAGACCGCAAAAGTTGCTTAAAACAGTAAGGCAAATTCCCGCTTTGTGACAGCAAAAGGTGGTTTGTAAGAGCAGTTATGTGCTTAAAATGAAAGAAAATTTTATACTCTAACTTGCTCAAATATTCAGCTACCGTAATTCCAAAAGCAGGGGTCACGATTTGAATGCAAGCAATAAAGTTATTTACTCATTGAAAGAACTTACCCAAGAAGTTGATCCTCAAGTCCAGATTTAGTGACAGTGAAATTGATGATCGTAACTTTTATGCAAACTTCAGGTAGGTAATGTGGATTGGCCATCTTTGTGGTCATGTAGAACCTTTGGAAAGAATGCCCGTTTTCAGCGTTATTGCAGGTAATGATTTCATGTCAATCTTTACTTAAATGATCCATCCATCAAGTAATACGCTTTCTTAGGTTTTCACAAGTTTTTCATATCAACATTAAAAGTCAAACAACAACAAAATACAACACTCTGTGCTGTCTATAGCAGAAATACACATGACGTCATCTGGCTCTGGCTATGAACGGCGCAGTTTTCACTAGCTTTATCTGAGAAGCCATTCTTTCTTAAGGAGGGTTTCCAAGCCTGGGTTAAGACTTTCCTATAAGCTCTCCGACATTTCACTTGGCCTTTTCTAGATTCTGTCGAGTGTTCTAAAGTTGGCCCTATTATGTCTGACTACACTTCACGCTGTTTTTCAAGGATCTAGACCGAAACATGCGAATTTACACGTTGAATAGGCTAGTGATTAAATACATGTATGGTAAGGCAGGTAAATGGATTACGGAGACGGAGGCTGAGGGGCTGTCGCCCCTCAGATGTTTACGGGGCAATAGGTAATTGTATTTCTCAAGACGAAATTTTGACAAAGTCACATAAACTAGAATGAAGCAAACCTGAAATTTTTGTCATAATCAATATCATTATCTCCAAGACGAATCAGCATTCTTCCACCAGAAATGAATGTTTGTTTCAACAAAATAGGCTCAAGCGATGGATCCAACGACTCGCCAACTTCCTCCAACAAAACAGGCATACCAATTCTGATACAATTTTCCAGTGTTCGTAGGAAATTTGGATTCGTTAGTTTAATGACTTTTAAGTTGTTTTTAGCCTCCTTTTGCCTTATCCATCGATTTGCTTGGTCTTGTGGGTCGATCATCAAAGGCCAACGACGACCACGTGTTACTAATACTGCATTTTCAATTGAAACCTGAATGAATGAAAGTTGGGCTGTCAAGATTCTTAGGAAAAGAAAAACCGATTCTGTTTACTGGATGGATGACCCGTACAAAATAAGTTTCACATCGAGTCTTCTTTTCCGGCCAAATCTCTTACTTTTATAAGACGATTTCTTTGCCTTTCAAAATAACGAGAAATTAAAATATTCCTGGCAAATTTACCACGGAAAATACCTTTAAATGCACACAGTCGTTGCGTTTTGCAAACCTATGAGGAACATATACATCATGATTTGAGTCAAACGGGGGCTTAGACACTCTGCATGCTTTGTTCCTCCATGAATATAGGTTTATTGTTGATACAAATTATGAAATATTCATTTCATTGTCTATCTATTTAGGCACGGTAGTCCCGACAGTCCATGAGAACTGCTATTCAGGGGGCCGTGGCATAGATTTCCTGGCAAGTTTACCATGGAAAATACCTTTAAAGGTGCGAATCGAGAAATTTCCCGCAGTGTTGGTGGGCCAGTCCAGAAAATTTCCTTAAAAAGTGCTTATTGCCAATTTTTACTGATTTTGTTCCTTTGAAACAGGGAACTCTCAATGATAGATGTATAAAACAACTTTTCCTGTACAATGTACCATATTTGCGAGTCGTATAAACCACCTAGTCACTATGAAACGCCGTCTTTGTCACTCTAAACGGCAAACAACTAACCGTATCTCTTGGCAAGCCATCTGTATTCCATTGTCTAATCTCAAACGGATCTGCCAACACGTGAATGAGGCTGAAATCATCTGTCACAGGAATATCAATTTCTTTACATCGATCAACCCAAGTAGTTACAAGCTAAAACAAAGAATTGTCAACAATTATCAACAGGTCGAAGCCAAAACAAAACATTGTAAACGGTTATTAAAGGGTCTTTTTCATCCAGCATTCCTTGCATGTGTCGTCTCTTGGTTGGCCTTTGCTTGTCACAATTTTGATGGACGACACGCGCAAGGAATGCTGGATGAAGCAGACTCTTTAACAATGAATAAAAGAAAACCTCAAAAATAGCAAATTATGCAGCAACCCAATTGAGAGAACATTGTAAAAGGTCGAAGCGAAAGCAAAAAATAGTAAATGATCATTTACAGTCTTTTACGCTCAGTATTACTTTGTATTAGGGGTTCACGAATGGTCTTTTAAAGCTTTACTATCATTATAAATACATTCCCAGTCTCGCTTTGTCAGTTGTCTTCTAATGCCATGAGAGACGGTCGTCAGGTCTCCTTGTTTTCCTTGCCATGGGAAGTTACACCTAGTTGATCTTCAAAGAACTTCAAAGGGAAACAGCGCTAGTCCTCATGACCGAACGATACATGCGAGGCTGGCAACTGAATTATTGGCTGCCAATAATTGAGGCGTGGTTTATTTAGCGATAATAAAGTTTTAATAGAGCATACTTTAATCGGACGTTTTGGGTATGTTTTTTGGTAGTTTTTTTAAGGTAGTTTTTCTGATATTTTTAGATGTATGTTCTTTAGCTCATAATTCTTTCTGCAATTAATCTTCTTTATTATCAAACGATCATTAACAACAAATGAAATAGAAACTTGAGATGATGTTAAATTATTTAGCAACACAACTCGAGAGCACATTGTAAAAGGTCGACTGGAAACAGACTGATTACCTCTTGACGGTATGAACTTGTGAAAGCACCAAAGTATGCCACACATGCAGCAGCAACGAACACGTTACCAACCACGTTACCAATATCCACTTCAAATGCCTGCAAAATAAGTAGCAGTATAAGTGGTTCTTGACATAAAGGGGGTCGAAATGGCATCAAAGGGGGTCGAAATGGCATCAAAGGGGGTCGAAATGGCATCAAAGTTTGACTGATTCGCATGTGCAAGGCGAAAAATGACATCAGCAAGGTATGTCCAAAGTAACAAGCGGTAATAAGTTTTACTCGTCTTCACAAAACTTCCGCCTTCAAAGGCACTTACTTGTCCAAATAATGTATATACTTCATCCAAATCGGTAATATGTAATTACGAGCAGTGTGTCCGTGAATGAACAGTTAAGTCATATGCTAGAAAACCACAAATCAGTGTATACTCTCTTAAAGCCCTTCCCCCGTCCAGGATTCTTTAGCCTGTGCATTAATGCTATCTGCCTTTAAATACTATTCAAAACAAGCTTGGAACAATACTCTCTCCCTTCAAAACTATATAAAGGCTCATATGTCATATTTTCATTCACTAATCTATTTTGAGGTTTTCAGCTGTTTCTAGTTGATTTTTAACCGTACTATGCATGCCACATAAAGGTATGGGGCCTCTAGTTTATCTATCGTGTCTGGCTATCCCTTCCAGAGGATAGCCAGACATAACAACACCTACTGCGGAAGAGTATATTTTAAACAAATAATAAATCTACATACAGCGACATTTTCAGTCCATCTGCCTTGTTCATCACCCAGAGCAGTTGTGAGTTTCGATGCTCTTTTCAGCCTTGCTGCTGTCTGTGCAATGTTCTTTGTCAAACGATCTTTTTCTGCTATACTTTGATCATAAGAAGCTTGCAGTGCTGCTATCTAGATTTGTAAGTAAATAGGAAGTACAAATCTCAAAAGGCAAGCCAGAAAAATAGCATCACAGTTACATGAAATTTTGAGGTAAAGTTATATCGTCTTATAATCTGACAAAATTTTCTCTCATTTCGAAAACTTTAAACCTGAAACATTACACCTATAAATTACAAATAACCAGTGGTAATACAAAGCTATTAGTAAAAAGTGTACTCTATACGACCCAGATAGCATAACTATTTTATTAATCTACCTTTGCCTCAACTTCAGCCAATTTATCTTGCTTAGCTTTGAGTGTAGCCATCGTTGCTGCCAGCTCGGTTTCAGCTTTTGCAAGCCTATGAGGAATATATAGACATCATGATTTGTGTCCAATGGGGGCCTAGACACCATGGATGCTTTGTTCTTTCATTAGGTTTACTGCTGATACAAATTATGAAATATTCCTGGCACGTTTACCATGGAAAATACCTTTTAAGGCACGCAGTGGTGGCACTGATTCGATAAGAAAGACGATCAGAGAGAAGAATTGGGTAGGCTTCAGTATTTTCGCTGTACTTTGAAATTCATGAAGATCATCACGACATGATTCCTTTTGTTCTCTAAAGAATGCATGAACAAAGAACATAAAAGCTTGTTATTTATTCAAAGGCCAGTACCTGTGTTGGTGATTTCGTCCTAAAAACTAGCCAATCATATCCACGACAGTGCCTTTAACGAAAGGTACGGGAATGTTGAACTGCCGAAAACAGAAAAAAATATTTCAAGAGACAGACATTGTCTTATTTGTTTGCAGAATTCTGAGAGTGCTGTCACAAACTTTGCACGAGTGCAATAAACGGGGCTGGAAAATAACTACAATACGCCAAGACCAAATTGATGATAATGATGATGATGATGATGATGATGATGATGATGATGATGATGATGATGATGATGATGATGATGATGATGATGATGATGATGATGATGATGATGATGATGATGATGATGATGATGATGATGATGATGATGATAATGATGATGATGATGATGATTATGATGATGATGATGATGATGATGATGATGATGATGATGATGATTATGTTGATGATGATGATGATTATGATGATGATGATGATTATGATGATGATGATGATGATGATGATGATGGTGATGATGCATACACACCTTTGTCTTTTCGGCTCAACTTCTTTTGCAACTTTAGCGTATAAATCGCAAGCTCTTGCCCACATACACATTGACCTGCACGCCTAAAAGTAAAATTTGAATCATTTCAAATGATGAAAAGTATTATACTCTTCTATGATTCAAATCTTAAGATGAAAGGGATATATCACTGTGTGCGTTTTTGAAGGTTTTACCAAAAATCTGAAGAGCTGAAAGTAAAAGGCTGTTACATCCTTCATAGAAAGCAAAGCACCTATGACCAAGCCTTGTGGAACAAATGAGGTGGTCTCGATGAAATTGTATAGATGAAGTTCTGGACAGAAAATAACAGGAAGTTAAAAAAAGAGCTGAAGGATGGTGGCACATAATCTTCATCAAATGAGGCGAAGAAACAAGGTCCTATGACCGAAGCCTTGAAGAACGAAGGAAATAATGTCTATGAAACCGTACGAAAAACTTCTAGATAGCATTCACATATGAAATCAACTTTCATATAAAGCTTTACCTTGGAAGTTTTCTCCACAACCTCTGGAACAAATTTTGGATTTTCGATGTATTTCTTCAACTTTTTCAAAACAGTCTCTGGGATATTGTCCTACGATGAAGGGTAAAAGTTATGAAAAATATCGTAACAGTATAAATATGAGACAACAAAATGGGATCAAGTTATCGTAAAATGCTTGGAAAAGAAATATTGAAATGATTTGTAACTTCATACCTTATCAAAATCAACCAATCTTTTCAGGAAGTTTTGATCACCAAGAAGGGTCTTCGCAGAGGCCCAGTCTGGTCTGCAAATGCACAAAATTAGACATAAATTGCAGTGAAAAGAGCATCCTTTCGTTTATTATCATTTTGTCATTGAATTCTCAAAAAAGGTTATGAGTATAGCTCTAATATAAGAATTAATGAAGACCAAATGTTTACAACAAAAAACAAACTACAGTTCATAAATACATCCAGTTTGAGACAAACTATCGTGCATTCAATCCTTCTACATTTTTTTCATCTTTAAAACTTCTTTGCAACCAACATGCTTTGTGAATGACTCCTTTTGTGTTTTCTTCGTTGTCGCAATTTTGATGGTCCACTAAGATGTCGTACAACACAGATGTGGCATGTGCAATATACATCGGTTGCAAAGGTCCTTTAAAATGAGATCAGTTCTGGGCAATGTTACTTACTTTGTTTGAAGTAAAATGCAAACAGCTTCCATGACAGTCTGGACCATTTCTGGTGGTTTGTTGAATGCCTTAATTTCTGAGATATCAGCTTTGTCTAATGCATCCAAGGCCTAACAAAGAAAAACACAAGAAGCTAAACAGGTCTTTAAGAGTGGCACATAGCAAACCAAATCTTCCCAGAGCTTTTATTTTCTAGCTTTAAGTTAGTATTTTCAGCTGACAGCTGATTTTTTTAGAGTTATGTAGACTGTTTTTGATCAAGAAAAAAGCGTTGTTTTTAAGGTAAATCAATGAGTCTTAGACAGAAAAGATAAAAACACCCGTATTTGGTAAGACTGCCAACATAAAACAGGATTTCAAGGTGTGATATCACAGTGGATATACTCTATATAACGAAGAAGAATCTGCCAAAAGTTTCTCTGAATGCGCAAATTACAGAGTCATTCTTTTCTCAAAATGCTATGCTTCCCATATCGTTGTGTTGGAGCCCCTTTAAAACAGTTTACTCCCTCGCCAATTTGTTGATTGATGTAAAATTTGCTGAAAATCTAGCAATGTCCTGTGTTGCTGGTGATGGCAAATGATAAAATATCCAAGCTATACCGGGTGAGTCAATAAAAACGCCCGACGTTTGAAAGGCTACTGCTCTCTGAATATATAAGCAATGATATTTTGCAATATTTGATTAAATAGCTAACATGCTCAATTAGTTTTAGAAATTTTCTTGGTTAAAGTCGGTCACTCCGTTCAGATTCTGCAGGCAATTTTCCAAAATGAGTCCCTTTGAGAAACCTTAAAAATCGTGCTAAAATTACAAGCAAAAGTCCCTAATGTTTTTACCTCACAGTGATGACTTTCAGCATGCTGCAGCACGTGCTTTCGTTTTGGCCGGTTGAAAAGTCTTTCCCCTGGTGTGAATAACTTATTTAGGGGGATTCCGTTCTCCCATGAGGACAAAATGCGTGAGCACATCAAAAAGTCATCATTGCTAGGAAGGAGAACAAAGGGAAATTTTGCTTGCTGTTTTCGCTCGTTTTTGCAGGTTTTCGAAAGCTGCTTTCTGCAGAACATCTCCTATTTCGACGGGAAGGAATGACCGATTAAAGCCAGGTAAATTACTGAAGCTAATTTGACATATTGGGAATAAAACAAGACTGTTTTCAACATCATTGCTTTGATATCCAGGGAGCAGGATTTTTTCAAACGTCGGGCGTTTTTATTGACTCACCCGGTATTTCAACGCAAAGAATCATTTAATAATCTATATTGTTGCCCAGACATTTCCGTTGTGTTAAGCACAGATTTTGGTCGAAAGAGTGAATCCACAACAAAGTTAGTCCCAAGAATTTTCCAATATCTCTGCAATCGTATAACATTTGAGTGTATTGTTTGTTTCTTTATGAAATTCAAGAGTCCATCTTCAAAATACATCTTCATATGGCGAAAAAAGTGGAAAATCTCTTGTGATATAGCTTATCAAAGTAACTACAAATGGTCCATTGGAAAGAAATTTGCGTAATTTACATAACTTAGCCCATTTAAAGGGCTGAAGAAGTAAGAGGAACAAACCTTATTTGCGGCCTCTAGAGCAGGCAATGCTTCATCAAGGTCTCTTTGAGCATCCTCTGCGATGGCTTCTGTTTCTTTGGCTTTTTCGCGTGCTACTGTTTCATCTGCCACAACAACTTTCCTCACCTAAAGCGAGCAAGAGAACACTTCCACCTCCTCAAGCTAATTGGATACAGATTACAAACGTAAAACTTCAACTACACTAAGAAGTTCTCAGCTAACGAACAGAAAATTAGAGAAATCAGTTTTGCTCAGTTTGGTTCACATAAAGAGACTAGGTGTGTGATATTCAAGAACGACCTACAAGTAAAGAAATCACATACCTTGTCAGCCTCTTCTTGGTCAACTTGCAGCCTCTCCATCAATTTCTCAGTATCTAATGATTTTTGCTTAAGCTCTGGTTCCAAAGCGACCAATTCAACCTTTGAAATAATAAGAACTGTCAGCATACTCAGCTGGTAAAAATTTCATACTTTGAAAATGAATTTTCAATGCTCACTGGTAGCTGTTTTGAAGAGACAAAAAGAGATAATATACTTTGTAACTTTTGACAACACAATTTTTGCTTTTGTAGCAAAATCTATCATTAAAAAATTTAGAAATGATGTAAAGAAAGAAATTTCGAAACAGGTATTTGAAAGATGAAGATAAACACAATAGCATTTTGCGGTAAGAAAATTACAATGTAGAGTAATGTAAATCTTGCCAGCCATCAGCTTGATAGAATTACCTGCATTGTATCAACAAGTTCGTTTGTTTCCAGTAATTTCTTCAAACCATTCTTAACACGATCTCTCGCAGTCACCAATTGTCTGTCAAAGAAAATGGTTTTGTGAAAGTTTGAAGGGTTTGTGCAAGGTTACAAGCTTGCATTTACAAAGAGTAAGAAAATGTAAAAATAGCCAATTCAAATTGAAATCCCATACGTGCTGTGAACAATGAATAGTCAAAGAGACAATGCTGTATCTGAATGTCCTCTTTATGCCATTGCACGCTTTCTTTAAAATGATGTACATAAAATCTTTTATGAAAACATTGTTCGCTATCAGCACCATATGAATCTAAATGACCATGCAAATGATGTACGAAGCATTTCAGAATTTTATCTGTGATACAGTGCTTATGTGAGACTCAAAGATTTCAGTTGTGAAATGTTAGAACTTGAAACCAAGCGTAAATGGACTGTCATGAAACATTAGGAATCAAAAGGCCAATTAACTTCCATGGGCTCAACTGCAGCGTTGAAATTTGCAACTGTCGAGGGCTGCCATGACCATGCCTTAGCCTCGCTTCTGAGGGCACATGTAAATCCGTGCCTGGCCGTTTCAAATATCTTTGTGAAAGTCCAGAAGTCCCAGCTTGAGCAAAAAATCTAACTCATTTAAAAATGTAAGAACGAGCGTAAAATGTGATGTTGCTGTTGTTGTTGCCATCATTGCGAAAACTGGGACCCCCAGGGGGGCACTCAGCACATACACATACGGGGGGGTCAGTCCAAGAAATTTTCAGACAACCCAAAAATATCACTTCAGCCTCACTGCAACCCAAAAATATCAGCTCATTTTATACTTAGAAGCCTGTCTATGAACATAAAATACCCCAAAACAATGTAAACAGAAGTCAGGATTGCTTCCAACAAACCCAGAAATATCAGTTAAACGGTGCTTGATATAAAAAAATATCATGAACATAGTTTCAGTTTTCTTTGGACCCAAAAATATCACTTTTGGCAATATTCTGACCCAAACATATCGGACTTACCTCTCCGTATGTACATGTGCTGAGTGCCCCCCCCCCCTGGGCTGGGACCATGTCGTGAGTCAAAGTCCCCTCTATTGATTGTTCAACACATGCATTCAAATATGACTCACCTTCTCTTCTCATCCAACATAGAAAGGTAAAGATTAATTAACTCCAAATAACTTGTTGGTGTTGTGTAATATCGACGTTTCAATTCGTTGTAATATCTCTCAGCCATTGAGGTAACACTTGTGTGAATCTCTACGCACATTTCAGCTATGTTTTCCTGAAATGAAAGAAACAGATATTTTGATGCTGTGTCAAATGGAAGGGAAAAACACTGAAGGCACCAGCTCGTAAAAGAAACAGCTGCTTTTGAGAGGAGCATGATTTCGGATAAACCCAGCCTCTTCGTAAAGCAGATATCTGCGAGTTTGATATCGTCTAACTTTCTCAAGTCATGCTGAAAACTACATACGATTTTAAAAATACTGTTTTCAAATTTTGCCAGTATCATAATTACGTGCCTAAAACTCTGTCTGTGAAGAAAATTGAAGACGTTTACCATAGTTCAAGGCTTTGTTTTGAAAATATGATCCTTAAACTATAATTTGTGGAAACATCGACTTAAACTCCTTTTATAACTGCACCATTGCAATTTGGATCCATAACAAAGCGTAACTGTTCAGTCTCCCGCTTACATTATCCCTGCTAATCAGAAACACTATTGTCCTATCTGTCTATAGAAAAGTCTCCTGGAGCAGTGTAGACGCACTTGATTCCTAAAATTCTGTAACGGATCAAACCTGTGCCAGCACAGTGTAAAGGTTAGATTTGAAATTTCATCTGACTGTTATACTGACCTTGATACCATCCCTGCCTAAATCAACTTCTTCGAAGAAATTTTGTGAGACAGAAAGCAACGCTTCTCTGCAACAAAAAAGGCGAAGATCATGTTGCTAAAATTTTCTTTCCAAACATACACACATCGGTTCGAAGAAAGTTTTCAGAAAAAGGAAAATCATGTAAGTTAGTTTACATCAGACTCCATTTGTTATGGTATGAAAGCATGAACAAACGTCTATACATAGTAAAAAATCGTGTTGGAAATGATAAGTATTGAAGGACACAAATATCATCCCTGAGGAACAGTCATAGCTTGCATTAACCATTTCAGACAGAGAGATTAAGTACCGAATGAAACAAA
Organism: Aurelia sp. 3 sensu Dawson et al. (2005); assembly: GCA_964020215.1. Lineage (NCBI taxonomy): Eukaryota > Metazoa > Cnidaria > Scyphozoa > Semaeostomeae > Ulmaridae > Aurelia > Aurelia sp. 3 sensu Dawson et al. (2005). Next base: position 1,454,554 of record OZ026582.1, read on the forward strand.
TATGATCCCTGAGGAAAAATCATGGCTTATGTTAATCATTTCAGAAATAATAAGTATCAAAGGACCCAAACATGATCCTTGAGGGACAGTGCTGCCTTACCTTGGCCATTCAGAGAACCAGTCAATAGTACAGCAATTGACAAGAGATGGGAACATACGACATCGTGTTCTAAATGCTTCACCAACCGGACTCATACATAACACAATATGTAGATTCTCTCTGACACGGTTTATCAAGTGAGCGTACACTGCGTCTCTGAAATGCCAAGAAATACAATTCAAAAAACAGAAAAGAAGTCACGAAAGGATGTGGTTTAAAGAAAATCTATATCGTTCGTAATGTATCTCACTCTCCTGGGAAAAGGTCCGTTTGAATGGGCTCTTTCAGTTTACATCAATTCAAATTATAAAAGCTTGCAAGTCCATGGAATTTTTTGAGGATATCGGGGACTGCCTCTTTTATCTAAGCTTATTATGTTGACGAAATTGAAGGCAAATCGATAGTTGGGGAACCTGTTGCCATGGGCGAGAATCTCTTCGTTTCTTTGCAAATCCTTGTTTGGATTGTTGTTGGATTCTCCACCTACATTCTTTCCATAAACCAAACATTCTTGCTGCGTATCACCACAGGTTTATTTTTAAGGGAAACCCTTTTGCGCTTGAATTTCAATGATTCGCATCCCAAACAAGGAAAGTGGATGGAGAACTATTGTAAAATCCAGGACTACACGAAACTCCTCTCTTTCTTAAAAAAATGTCATAACCTGAATTGAATTGGTTAGAAAGACGTTTCAGCTATTCTACAAAAAGAGTCTGGATTGAGTGATAGTTTCGAACATTTTCACACGAAATATTCGATTGCGTGGTGTTAGAGATTCTTTCACTGTTCGACACATTCGAAAATTCAACAAAATGTGTAAAATATCGTTCGATTTAGACCCTCTCGCACAATAGATCAAAAGATTTATTTGAGATCTGAGCGACAGAGCAGAAACTGCGTGAACTGACGTTTTAGAGTAATGTGAGATACGGAAGTGTTTGGATGGATAAGCTTTTTCAAATAAAAAAAATCAAGAGTTTAAGGCCAAAGGAACAAAATATTAAGTGTTGCCGAATTTTGGGATCTGTTGCAAGGAGCTAGGGGGGGGGGCGCAAAGCTACAATTTTTGGCGCATGCATGTGCAGTTGCTACTCTGTCGTCCTATGTTGTTCATGGTTGTCAAAAATCTGTACCAAGCGAGACATACCGATCGTGTTCAGGCACTCCAGCCTCTTTTGCATGTGCTCGCACGCCATTAAGCAGTTGTGCATATTCTTCTGCTTCAAACAGATTTGGAACCTAGAAAAATGCTGACATAATTAAGACTAAAATTCCAATATTCTTAAAAATAGAGAATACAAATGACTTGGACTAAAGATGAACACTTGAGTCTCTAGTTACTCATAAGAGCTCAAGTCACATTAATGGGTTTGTGTAATTTTAAAAGCTTGCATTTGAAGGGAGCAACAAACAGCTAAACCTGTAGAAATCGATGTCCCACACGTCCTGTGAACACTGGATAGCCACAGAAATAAATGCCGTGTCTGAGTGCTTTCTTTGTTCTACTTATAAAGCAACCCATTTACCACTGAGAACCCCCTTTCAGGTAATTTCTTCAAAATTCAATTCAAACTGAAACAACAGTAGTAAAATAAATTGGAAATGAAGTATTCAGTGAGAGATTTTACCTCGCCTGAGTTAAGAATATTATTGATGTCTTCCAAGAACTCTTCGACGACAATCTACGACAAGAATTTTCATAAATTGTCACAAAATATTCTCAGATTCCAGCACAAAAATTTGACAGGAGCAACTTGCATTGAAGGAAGGCAGTAATTAAAGGAAGAAGAAAAGGGGGATAAAAAATGTATCCCTCTTGTAACCCATTTTTTCTTGGCGGCACTTAGCAAAATCCAACTTGCAAAAATATAAAGAAGCGTGTCAAAAGTGTTGTTGTTGTTGTAGCGATAACTGGGACTATGTCATGAATGAAGCATTTACTGATTACCCTAAATTGCTTTATTCTAACGGCTCTCTGCTCCCCACGATCCTTTGCGGTCTAATAATGAATTTCGCAAGGTATTAAAATGAGTTTGACCAAGCAATCGTGAGGCCGTGCCATCCCTTCCACCTTCAAATGGACGTTGCGTGCCATTGTCTTTGAATCCTAACAACGTCTTTGAATTCTAGCAACGGACGTTCCTGAAAATAAGAGGACAAGAAAGCTTTGTTCGCTATCCTAGCTTCCCACTGTTACGCCTTCAAAATATATTATTTACGAATATCGTACTTTGATGGTTCACGCGCTCGCAAAAAGGATCATGGGAAATACGGGGTAGTTAAATCAAGGTTCAAGCACCACAAACTGGACTACATACCTGAGTATCAGAGAATAAAAAGACCGTATTTTCTCCATTAACACCAGCATACGTGTACAACTTTTTAAGGTCATCTCTGAAGGCAGTGTAGTCATATCCTCTTGTAAGTTCTATTTGGAAACATCTATATCCTGACATGTGACAAGCAAGCCTGTTAAAAAAGGTAAATATATCAGGACCGAGAAAACCATTTAAAGCCAGCAAGGGTGGCTATTGCAAAAGGAAGGCTTCTAGGCTAATGGTGGATTGCGCTGAATGTGTGAAATCTATTCTCAAAACCGAGAATCATCTTGTGTTGTGCAAGCCTGAAACTTTTGATTTACAAAAATCTGCCCTTGCTCTTTCAGCAAGTATCTGTTTCAGGCGTTTCATATTCTGAGCTCCTACAAAAATTTATGGAAACTTTAAAGGAAGCATGATTAGAAATAGGTAAAAGATATTTCAGTTTTCATCATGTCAATGTAGCAATGCGTAGTATTCCCCTACGGTCATGGCAGCAACTCTTGTTATACAATCTGATTGGCTGAAGACGTTCAAATGCGACATAATGATAAGGCATCATTATCCGGTGATGCCCCCTCATTACATAACACCTCCGCTTTAATTTGAAGCACAGATCAGGGCTTCGAGCACGCCGAGCAAAAATTCGAATAGCAATGAGTTGCTTCGTCTGCAATGGCTTCAAGCTAGACCAACGATCATTTGGGCTTAAATCATATTTTCACTTTGGTAAAAACGAAGGGCCTTCACCTTACCCTGGCCACAGGGTAATAAACTAAATAAGAATTGTTTCCTTCGGGCAATACCGAAAATATTAAGCCATAAATAAGTTTCCTTGGATAGGTTAGATTAGACTGTTCTTTCACAAAACAACTTCATACTTCAACGAGAATTTGCAATAGGACTCTGTTCTCAAACCTGGTCAAACTTTGTTTTCCTGTTCCGCCAACCCCAACAAGCAAGGCATTCCCTCTCGGCTGACGAACCATTCTTGCAATTCTGAAAGGAAATAAATATGACAATAACAGGAACGAGCATATTTGCCTCTGGTTTCGAAGGAGCTGGCAATAACAACAATACTTGCTCGCTTGTATCAACTACTGAGTAAGACTGATAGCTGTAAAGTGTGTTTTGACTTATCATATTTAAGGATCTGGTGGAAATATTCTAGAAAAATGAAAAGTATCATACCTCGAAAGATGCTGAGTTGCATCCATGAAGAAAACCAATTTCATTTCTTTTGATGAAATCATGTTGTAATCATCAAGGTACTGGAAAGTAAAATCAAAACATTACGAACGAGGTGAATATGTCACAAATTTCCAGATAAAAAGCTGGCTATTTGTTGTGTAAGGTTGAAAGCCATAAACATAATGTTTATCCATAAACAGATGTGTCTATTGAAGGAACTCTATTGTCACAGAAGCAATTTAATTTGGCTTTTTCCCTTTAGGAAGTGACTAACGATTTTACTGTGACTAAACTTTAGTCCAAAATGTCTACTGCACCAGTCCTCTGCCAAATTTTAGGCCCAGTACCCCTAGAATGCGCTTCAGAAGTTTTTTGAGGGAGAGATCAGCAATGTTTACGCTTTGTAAGCAAGAGTTGTGTGGACTAGATCAAGCTCTGAGCATACTCACATCTGCAAGAATTTGCTTCAACTTTGTCAAATTTGATAGTTCTTCATACATTCTGTCTTCTGGTTCTGCTCCAATTTTCATGAAATCGCCAAAAATTATTGGATTGGTCTCGAATTTTTCTGCATCAGCATTCTGGGAGGAGAGAAATGGAATCATATGGATAGGCTGCAAAATATCATGTCCCGCTCTGTGAGGACAAGAAGTGAGAGACGTTTCTTGCAAGAAACTAAGGTTTTCTGTTTTATACAACAAAATGTTTGTTCCCTCGACTTCATGTTGTGTAGATAAGCAACAACCATGAAAGATCTAGCATGCGTAACGGTCGTGTATTCAATTTCAACTCTGTTCTTTGTTGCTTCTTTCAGGGCTTGTGTATAGTTCAAGGCTTAACATTTGTCTTCAAATAGATGTATGTAATGCTGTCAGATGATATTTTTTATGCAAATGAAATGAAATGAAAAGAGGGATGTGTCGTCTGTTCAAAATCTCTTCTGCGTTTTCCTAGTACCTTTTGTTATGCCCTGCACACTCTTCCTGATCAGCGGTTCCGCCACAGCTCTGCTTCGGGTTCCTGTCTTAATGTCGTTTGAAAGTATGGAAAGTATTAGTAAAATCACTCACAATGGAGAAATGTTTCTGAGCCATCTCTGAAAGCATAGTGTTATAATATCTTTTGTCTTCTGAATTGATGAGACGGTCGTGGAAAACTCGTTGACTTTCATGACAAAATAACCTGAAGATCTGGTCTTTGTCACGAATCACACTTGGATCAGCTTGTAGTACTCCTATAAAAGATTGAATCAAATGAAGCATGAGGCAGTAGTATGTGAAAGCTGGCAAAAGGAAAGGTTGAAATATTGACAAAGATAGCGTACACGCAGGCAAGACACTGGGTTAAGTAAAACAAAACTTAACTATCAAATACAGTCAGGCCTACAGAACCTACGTTTGCCACCGGCTTTTTTAGGGCATACACGATGTTACACAAGTCGAATAGCCCTATATGTTGAAAAAGGACATAAGAACGTTGGTGTTTTAAAACAGGGCATTTCTAAATAGTGAACATGAAAGTTAAGCTTCCTAGGGGCAATATGCATTTTTCAGAAGTATCTTTACCAACCCTGTAAATATTGTCATTGAAATTGTGTTCATTCGTGAAGGAAAAGATATGTTGCATGGATCTATAAAGTCGAATTAGTCTCTCAGGATGGATCTCCTTCGGAAGATGGCGACCAAGTTTAGGCCAGCGTGTATAACTATAGAAAAAGTTACCCCATAGTCTTGTTTTGCATCCTCGCGAAGAAGTGGATCAGTCTTCTATGATTTCAAACTGAGTGGAAAGCACGGAAAAAATAGTTTGAATAATCTAGTAGGAACAAACCTTGAATGCATTTCGACAAATCTCTCAAGTTGAAGACGTAATGTGATTTCGCAGGAGTTGGAAGGAGATCTGTGCTCATCTGTGTGTAAATTTCAACACTGAAACGAACACAGGAATTAAGTCACGAACCTGTTCCTTAACTACAGCTATGACCTTCGACAAACATTGCTCCCCATGATCTTTCCAAAGACTGATTGGTAAGACCGGTCTTTTTGTTTTAAGTTTATATAAACAAATGATTAAGTGGTACAAAATTTCTAAATGGCCTTAAGTAGCGGACTCATTTAAATAAACCATGGACGCACAATAAACTTGTATTCGGAAGGGGCGTTAAACTAGGGGTCCCATGCCTGGATGTGGCATGCACAATGGCCCTAAATCAGCTTTCAGTAGCAAGAAATCCTGACAAGCCCATTCAAAACAAATTGAAAACAAGACAAACTTTTTATTTCACTGCCATCGAAATCCGTAAACTTTTTTCAATTCACCCGGTATAAAACCTTCTATTGTTAGAATATCAGAATTCTATAGAATAGACTAGAATAGAATAGAATAGAATAGAACAGAACAGAATAGAATAGAATATCAGCAGTGCTAGAATTCTAGAATATCATTTCAACTAGCAATAAAAATGTTGGGGGGAGGACCGTCTGTTACTATATTCATCTGACTGTTCTCTCGAGCAAAGTGGGCCTTTTAAACTGAAGCAAACGGGAAACATAATTTTAGGATACTATCAGAAGGGCTTGAATAACATACCTTGCACTAACGATAGCTTCAGCCATGTCTTTAACGGCAGCAGGGAAATCCAGTAAGAAGCCTTTCAAGATGGACTGCGAAAAAAAGATTTAAACTGTTGGAGATGAAAAGATTGATACATTTGGAAGAAGAAATACTCAGCTGCATCAATCACATACATATTCCCCTAGCCAACTTATCACTATACAGCTAAACATGACGTAAATGTGGAATATTGTCCTTAAATAAGCTGAAAAGGCCAGCGAGCTAGCATTCTTTCCGCCGGCACAGAAGTTCGTTCATTGTTTGCGCTCAGTTCCATTCCCCTATAAGATAAAAAGTTTGACATTGTAAACATAAGACATAAAATGTTAGCAAAAGGGTTCGGCTGACCCTATGTCCACTGTAGACTGACGACGTGATTCCTTGTATTCGTTCAACATGTATAATCTGATGTTTTAATTTCACTCATACAAAGGACTCACGACCAAACAGATTCTAAGCAGGGACTAAAATCTTACGAAAAATCAGAAGAAATTTAGAACATCTTCCATCCTACGAACGTCGAAAGAAAAGTCGAACGTCTCTTCGAACGTCACTTCGAACGTTGCTTCGCTGCGAGAAGTCGAACTTTGAACTAATGAGCCAATCAAACGCTACAAATAGGCACGTTGGTTGACCATATTAAGAGAGAAGCGATCTGATTGGTCGCGCCGTGAACGCGGCGGACTTGGCCTAATTAGTCCCTGTATTGAAGCGTAAGGACATAAGTCCCTCAACTGAAGCGATAACAACAACAACAACGAGCGTAAGTTAGAGGGACTTATGTAATGTAGTCTATGTCCACTGTCCAGCACACACAAAATGAACAAAGTACATATTCTGCAGATGTTTATCTTACTCTAACGCTCTAACATCTATTTGCATTTTCTCATCTCAAAAGAAAATAAACACAATAAATAACCTTAGCTGTTTGTCCCATACCATAAGCTCAGACGTTCACAAGGTAAAGAAAAGTATTTAAAAAATTTTAAAATGAGGCGCAAACAATATTTGGAACTTACTTTGAAGATCAGTTTCAGGGTATGATCACTTGAAGATGGGATTGAGAACATGCTGAAATGACGAATAAATCGAGGTGTGACGGGATTCCTTCCACCACCAGGAGGTGCACATGCTGCACTGATTGTTACATCCTGCAAGAAAAAGTAAATTCACCAGCTTAAAACAGGGATAACTTGAGTGCAACTGTCCTCCATGATTCTTTAGGGAATAGAGATTCCGTATTGGATTACAAATTTAGAAGAAAATGTATCAAAATGATGAATTCAATAGCTATTTATTTATTTCTTCAAGAAACAGGAAGTCTTCAAAGACCAAGATGCTTCAGTAATAAAGGAATGTGAAATTTGTTTCAAACTGAAGTTACGGACTATATCACGACGAGGCCAATGGATTCTTTAGCTGTTCTGAAAAATGGTCTGGATCGAGTAATATCTTCTTACATGTTTATATGAAAGGTTCGATTGATTGGCGATGGCGTTAGAGCCTCCATCGCTGCTGAGCACATCGGCAATTGCTGCAAACTGCATAAAAATATTTTTTGATTCAGACTTTTAGAACAGGTCTATTGTATTTAGAAACACCGTAAAGGGAATCTCACAAATGTATGACTATGGGGTATTAAGAATCACCGCTGGCTCTTATTAGTTTCAAAAGCCCATGAATATATTTAAGGGTATTGTAACACCACACAAGCTTGCCATATTATTGCTGTCTAAATACTCTGCTCTCTGCAGAATTCAGAAACAGCACCGTCTAGTTTTTCAACCCCCTTGAACAAACAAGAAAAGAGCTTCTAGGGTCTACCTGCAGTTGTTTCCAGAAGAGTTTCTCCCTGTCATAAAAGCCACCAAAGTCTTGGTATTGTCTCAGCAATTCGATAGGTGGCTGGGAGCCATACGTGTCTAACTTCGGCATGTTTAAATCGTCGACGAAAATGATGACTCTTTTGCCAACAGGAGCACCTAGAATGGAAGGAACGAGGTAAGGATTTCCACATATATTGGAAAATTACGATGTTCAAATACGAGGGGCAAATCACTGATTTTTTTTCGTACACCTTCCTTGAAATCACGAAAAAAACACATACAAAAATCACAAAATTACAGAAAAATTACATACAAAAGCATCAAAAATCACAAATCATCGAAAAATTACTGAAAAATCACAAGAAAAATCACTAAAAATCACTAAAATCACAAAAAATCACAGGAAAAAATCATGTGATTCTAATATCACAAAAATCCCGTACGCTATTTTGAGAAATGATTTGCCCCTCGTTCAAATAGGTCGAAGGCACAATTCCCAACAAAACATTTTTCCCTTATCGAGTTTAACTTTTAAAACGTCCAACGCAAAGGTCTGGGCAAAAGAATGGATGCTATTCAATCAGGCATTCATTCTCCCGCTACAAAATTCCTGGAAGCTAAACAGGAAAATTGAAAATTTTGGCCTTGTTCTGGTGTAATGAAATGTCGTAGAATGACAAACAGCAAAGGCGTAGCAAAAGACATTTATGTAACTGAACAAGTTTAGCTAAAAAACTAGAGACGCAGATCTGCTTTAGAGATCTTTATGCGGAAAGTATCAAGATAATCGAGATACGACCTACCAAGAATGTTCTTCCTTTTCTTCTCCAATTTGGATTCAATCATTTCTTGACTTCTCATGCTGCTTGTTTGTGCTGAGAAATTCATGAAGACGGGGGCATAATCTGACTTTTCTGCTATTTCTATCAATAATCCACGTGCAATCACAGACTAAAACAAAGATAAAGTGAATAGACAACAGCATTTTTGTATGGTTTGACGCATACTTAAAGGCTGGTGAAAATAGTGTATATGTATATAGTTGAAAATATTTTGAGATGCATATACAGGAGGTATAGATAAAGCGATCGAAGATCTCCTTGAATAAGCCTAAAATGACTGTTTCTGAGGGCAGTACTAGATAAATATTAAACGGAAGGCTGAGAGTTAAGATTTTTGGTATTGTCGGAAGGGAAAAGTTACTGTATATGGTTTATAACCCTATAGCAGGGCAGGAAATCTTGTTATAAAGAAATCGATAGAGGTAAAACGCATCAAAAGCTTCGTTCAAAAGATGAAAATGATCGAACGTCCGGCACGAAGCCATAGAAGTTGAAGCCACTTGAAACTGTTCGAATCTGATAGCAGTCTGTACTGAGAAATGATGCCTCTCCTTGCATCATATTCCAACGCTCTTAACAAATTTGATTTCATAAGGGTAATCAATAAGCTATACAACGCATCAATGAGCCTTTGAATAGAACTTCATGGTACAAAGGGTGCCCTTTCCTCTTGGGTGCCCTTTCTTTCTTCCTCCAGTGTTAGGAGTATTGTTAGCTGTAACCTTTTACCTATTCTGAAAAAGAATCTCAATCGAACTATACTTTGCTACATTTTGTAGAATTTTCGAATGTGCACAATAGTGATAGAAGCTCTAACGCCACTCGATCGAATCTCGTGTATCAAAATGTGTAAAAATAACGCTCGATCCAGGCTCTTTTACTGAATAGCTAAAAGGTCTATTGCCACACAGAGTGTAAATACAATAATAAGCCAATGGAGTAACCTAAAATGATGCTCTTACCTTTCCAACACCAGTTGTGCCTGTGTACAAAACAGGACGCTTTGCAGAGAGAAGCTTTTCCATCAGGTAGCCAAAACGAACTGTGTCAACGGTTGGGACTAAGATGTCAAAATATGGTGTCTGCAAAAGAAAAATTGAACAAGGGATATCACTATCCGAAAATTTGCGCCCACATTGGTAGGTAAAAACCTTCACGGTAACCTCCCAGCTGTACTACACCCCTACTACACAAATACGCTGCTTTGGTCTACCAGCTTCCGTTCCTTTTGCACACAATGAATATCGAGTTTTATCATTAAAAATTTTTCAGATTGGTTACCATTATCTGCTTAGACCACGGGAGGGAGGGGGTGTTCTTCCATAGCTAAGGTACCTGGGGATGTGCCACCCGCAAGGTTTTTCAGAATGCTAGTCTAGCCAAGGGTATACTCTTGGCAATTTTAGTCGATTTTAGTCTGCGCAAGTGTATGCTTTTTGGCAATTTTGCTCAAAGAAAAGTCAAACTTCGGTAATTCCTGTATAGAAACCCAATTTCGTCCAGAGAATACGAGAATTTGGCAATTTATGTCTAGAAAATGCCAACTCATGGCACTTTTGATGTAAAATTAGTCTAGCCAAGGGTATCATTTTTACAAAACTTGGTTTAGCCTGAATGCCTTGACATCATTTCCGTACAAGGTGGCAATCAGGTGGGATTTAGCAAGTCTGGTCACTAACTGCTAGGACCATGCTTTTTACTACAACGTTAACTTGCTTAGTGAAGAGAAAATATTTCATTTTGAATTTGATAGAAAGACAGAGAGTAATTCCATGTAGCTATTATAAACAATTCAATTAAAAAAACTCATTCATTAGAACCATAGATTAGAATTGTAGGATTACGAACTGTCCAACATTACAAACTACAAGTCCCTGTCATACAATCATCTTTCCACATGCAGACACTGGACATTCCTGTTGAATGGAATGGAAATGGAATTTAGTGGGCAACAGCATGCCAATACAAGGGATACATCCGAAAAGGCGTTGCATCAAGCTACAATAGCTGATCAATGAGTGCTGCGTAATGGAATTTTGTTTTAATTGAAAAGGGTTCCAAATTTTTCATTCACTTTCGTTCCGTGTTTCCGACGTTTACGTTAATTGAATATTTGGTTTTTAGGCAAACAAAAACCAGTTTGTAAGGCTATGACGCACTTCCTCTCTGGTGACAATGGGCACCAGACGCCAGAAAAAGGATCTAGAAATAATACGAGCAGTTTCATTATCAGAGATACTTTGCATTCATGCAGGCTTTTCTCAGCCCTTTTATTTTGCTTGTTGTCATTCACAGTCTCTGGCCTAAATTCCTTGGAGTCTCCTTGACCGGGCTGGTGTTCACCACTCGTCAAAATATTTGTCATCACACGCTGGGAGACACTGTGGGAGTATGCTGAAAGCACTGCAGGAAGGAGCACAAAGGGGGCGTACCAACATAACTTTTGTTTTGTTTGATGCAGGAAGCCAAACCGTCCTTCGTTAGACCACATGAATATCATGTGCAATCTAAATAAACAGTCAAAGCAAAATATTTCAAAATAAAATTTGTATGTGGTACCAAGATGAAATAAGAAAACTCTTATTCTGCTCTTAGAACTCTTCTCTTATTTTATCTTGGTGGTACCTATTTGACTCACCTGTCCTTTCCAAGCCCGACAGTGAAAATGCAGTGACCATACGACTTTTTTGCATTTTGTGTTGACTGCAAATCGTAACTAAAGTTGAAAATAAGGATACAATTGTTAAGTTTACCGATCAAACTGATAAGCAGTGGGGTATACTGCAATGATATCAATGTCAACATGGCGAATATTTGCGTTAGGAACGGTTCATGTTTCATAAGTTTGCTGCTTTGCCTGTAGACCACAGTATGACCTGAATTTAACGGGTTGATGGCAGAATTAGATAGATCAGAAGAATATGCACAGTCAAGTCACAAAATCAACGATGAAATACTTGAAGATAAAATCTGTATATATACCATTTCACTCACCTTCCCATCTTGAGTTCGAAAACTGAGTAACCACACGACCACACCACACAGCCACACCACACAGCCTTCCTCGTACATCTGAGTGTGTCTTTTGGCCTGCTTATGTTTCACTTCATCACGAACTTGACAAAAAGGAATAATTCTCTTTGCTCATAGTCATCCTTTGCTTGACCAAATGCGTACGCACAGATTTTAGGAGGAACTTATTAACTGTTTTTCTCTTTGTTGGTAAACGAACGCAAAACAAACACATTCCTGCATCATCCCGTGAAATTCCGCATAATCAGACATATTCGATAATCTCATTGGCTGAATTCTTTTGGACACGAGCGCGCTCAAGCTCGACCGCCGATACTTGGAACGCATTCCAGAGCCTCTGCATTTTAATAATTTGCTGCTTCTGCTTCGCAGAGGCGCAAATTAATAAGGGAAGAAAATTTTTGAGATAGAACTTTGCAGCAACTTTGATTTGTACTCAAGTTTTCGAGGAATAATTGCGACTTATATCTACCAATTCGTACGTGTTTAAAATTTGGTAATCTGAGGTACCATAATCCTTCGAAACCTTAAGGCGTTTAAATGTGCCTTGAGCAGATATACCACATCATTTGGAGACAAGATTTCTTCAAAAACTCTCGGGAATTTTCAAGCAGTCTACTGTCTTTGTTGTGCTTGATAAAGGCAGCTGAAATTCCACAAAATCACTTCATGGTTTACATTCTCTTTTTCGTTGCATTTGAGACTTGGTCCGTAAAATGATTTTAGTCGGGGGCGACGCACGTTAGCAACGGGCAAATATCGGGAAAACATTTGATTCCTATCTTTTGGAGAAGTGCTTTGTATGGAGAGGGCATAGTTTTAGTGAGACAAATTTGTCAGTCAATCATATCAAATATTCTTACTCCTGCATTGTACTGAAATGAAGGAACAATCTTCTCCCATGGTTCAAATCTTCTTGTATCGAGGTCCACATAATAACCAAACATATCTCCAGATGCTGGTTGCTAAAACAAGTAGAGAAACATCAGGGGGTACTGATAAACTGAGCAGGACGGCATAGCAGATGCTGAGATGTAAAATAAAGATAAATACTAGAAGTAACTAAAAGTTATCAACTGCGCGCACTCTAAGATATTTCTGAACTCAAATAAAGCCACACTAAATTCGTAAATGAATTTTTTGCTGTTCCCTTGAACTGGATTTAATTGTTCCATTATTCCCTATTCCATGTTTTATGACTAGAAGGAGGGTGATGAAAGCAGGGTCAACAGATGATTGTGTTAAGTTAATCCTATTGACGAGCATTTATTTGCTCGATTTGCTGCATCGTCGCCAATCAATGCATGTGATCAGGAAAGTTGTAGGTATGCGAACGTTTTGAACAGCGGCAATGAAGCAATAGACAAAACAAATATGCGTGGCCAGCAAACGAAAATTCACTACCTCGCAATTAGTAAGCACGCTCCTTCGTCGCGCGCAATTAAGTTACTAAACAAAGGATGGATGGCAAGAAAAGTTAATTTAAGATTTATGGACTTAACAGACCTCCCTCACCAAGGAGGGCAGAGCTGGGAGGCCTGGCAAGTTTTAGCTTCAAACTATATATGGCAAGACAAGTTAAAACCAGTAACCCTGAAGATCTCCAGGAACCCTGACGATACCCCTAGGCAGCACCCAACCCTCACATATTACAGGAGAGACCTAATTTCAAAAACTGACTTATTTGGACAAAGAACTATACACTTACCCTAACTTCATTGTTATCTTGAAACATTTCTCTCAACAAGGAATCGAAGACATCAATACTGCTCTCGACAAGATTTCCTCCCAAGGCCCATGTATAACAAAACACGAATACAGTACAAATCAACGGATGTAGCCTCGTAGGGTCCATTTTGGGATCAGGAGGACCTTCATCTTGAAAGATGAGGCTTTCCAGCAATGAACAAAGTGTGCTGACTTTGCTGATGTCGACCTGATGAAGAAACAGAATAAATCCTCAAATGAGCCCTCGGAGGCATATTTGCAAAATGAATTTTAGCATGGCAGCTTATTTAAAGGGGGGGGGGGCTAAGATGAAATCCTGCCATTCTAGCGGATAAAAGAATCGAGAAAGTAAAAAACACATCATGTGTGGTAAATGCAGGATTTACGGTAATACCGATCGACTAACGCAGAGCTCGATACTTAAAAGACTTTGAGTTCACGAGTAATTGCAGATAAATTCAAGCTGAACAAATACTATACTGATATTCAAATGTGTAACTTGACTGAAGATATAATTCTGTCAAAAATATTTGATTTCGCCAGAGGGGCATGTAAGAACGAATTCAACTTTCAAAGTTATCTCACCTCTAGGAACTATTTCCCCTAAGTAGCACTTGAAAGGGGTATCATCTCAACAAGATTAACTATCATGTTCATGAGATAAAAACGCAGCAAGCTGCCAAGGTCTTAAGGGAAGAATGAGCTGCAAGCGAGAAAACTCGGGTGCATTTGAAACAGAAAAAATTTACCTGTGGAATTGCTTGTATGCATTTCTTTTTTATCATTTTCAATCCACTGTCAATATATGTTTCAAATAAGTTCATCATGTATTCCTGCAAATGAAGATTAAAGATTTTGCAGAAACAAAGAATAGCTATTCACAAAGCCTAGATCACTCCTCGTTAGTGTACTTTATCAATGAAAAGTCATTGTCGATGACGAAAAATAAGCGAGCACTTATCTCTCTACGAAGACGTTGTTCAGCCAAGGATAGATTCTGAAAGGAATGAAACAGCACAGAGCTTCTCTAATACTTCTATCAAGTCTGATTATATCTTGACATATTAATTGATAAGCTTCTTCTATAACAGTGGCGGGCACTTTGTTAAATATTGGGGGGCGAAGCCATTGTTTTTGTAAAAAGCATTGTTTATTTCTATTGTTTTCAAACAAAAGATCTATGTTCTAGCAAACATTTGGGTCTATCGCACCCCGTCACCCCCAAAGCGTCTGCCACTGCTCTGTAACGAACCTGTGTTTCTTCTTTGTATCGATCTCCAATCTTCTGCATCCAAGATTGAACGAATGGACGCCAGCCAAGATCTCCAGGATCGTAGTAAACCATACCACATCTGTCGAAAGGATGTTATTTGTTTTTTTCTGGTTTTGAAGTTGTATTTGTAGAAATGTAAGTGCCGTTCTTGGTGTAGGCCAGATGACCTTGCGTCTTCTTACACCAAGAGCGGTACAGTATTAATGTATATAGATTAGTTTAATTTCTGATTTATTATGAATAGAAAAAATAGATTATTAAAGAATGTAAAATTGAGAGCCAAACAAATACATCTAATAAAAGTCAGTGAAACAGAACTATATGCAAAACAAACAACTGACAAGAACTTAAAAGGCATCTTCTCTCTTGGACTAAAAAGATGGCTACATATGATCAACTACATGCCCAAGCACATGATGGGTAACAGGATTTTCAGAAGCATTTAGGGCACACTTTCATGACCATATGCTATTTTCAGGCCTCCTACTAATCTGCAAACTTTCAGTCCCTTCGTGGTCAGGCCTAAATATGACATAGATAGATTTCTAGCTTGTTGCTTCAAATTGCGAATGGGAATTTGTGTTCAGGGGACCTTCAGTTTTGTTGGGTAGATGGCATGTGAATTGAAGTACAATGATTATGTTTATAGGCAAAAGCTTTAAGATTTAAGCATGGAAACGTTGGGATATCACCTGAAACTGGTCAAGTAGATAGTTACCCTGAGATAATAAGGGTTCTAACAGCTGGCTTCACTTCAAGCTAGAAAATAAGCCGCTCTAAGCATATCTTCTGACACCAGACACCCCCTATAGCCTGCACCACAGACAAAATTCTGCAACGTAGACTACAAGCCCTGATAGGGCTCCTTAAGTTTCGTCATTGATTTGCATGCATTGAAAGGCAGTTACTAGACATTCTAACATACCGACTAACAGTAGCAGGAGATGCAACAGCCAAATCTTGGACTTCAAACAACATATGAATTGTGTTATTCAATTTGATACGTTCACTGTTTGCAAGACACAGCATTTTGTTGTCATCCAGAACTGTGTTCATGTTTTCAATCCATAAGGCATCTACTGGACCATCACATACAATCCATTTATGATTGTCATTTGTTTCCTGTGTAAAAGAGCAATGTGGGCATGGATTACTTGAATGCAAATTCACACACAGGACAAGTCTAAAGACTTTCTAGCAGCTGCGGACGGAAAGGAAAAAAACAGCGCCCCTCGGACAAAATTTGCAAAGACTTTCTTTTATGTTGATATCCAACAAAAAGAGAGATTGGACAAAGCTGCATCAGGCTATTCTGTGTTGAGGGGCACTTAATTATGGAAAATCAGCAAAATATAACAAGCTTTTTCAGAACTTCCATTCCTGCTAGTCGAAGTCAGGTGCATGCCTGAAAGTCGAGCACAAAATTATTTAGTTGCACAACAAATTACTTGTACCTATCAATGTACATCCAAGCAACATATTCTACTTCTCGATGACAAAAATTTGGCAACAGTAGACTTTCATCTACTTTCTGTCAATTTTCACTGATCATGCTAAACTGTTTGTCTTTCTGTACCAAAATATTCTATATTTCTGTTCGGTAAGGGCAACAATCATCCATCGTTACTCAAGACTTTTTAGTGTTATTTCAATGTCAGATAAAAACATTTTGCAAAGTATTCCCCTTGTTAGAACAATTAACTATTTTCAAAGAGCACTCCTTGATGCCTAAGAAAATGCATGAAACTTTACCTGAACACATTGTCTGACCATCATAGCCATCAACCCATCTTTCCATTCCATTGTGAGTTTATTGACCTCACCATAAAGTTCTCCCATGGTGATAGACTAAACAGGAAACAAGTTTGATATATGAGAACTAGAGTTAGAAATAAGATTCAATTGACTTAATTACAGAGGTAGAACTGAGCAAGATCCAAAATACATTCTGCATTTTATACGTACCTTTGGATTCAAGACAAACGTGTTGACTGGTCTGTAAAATGGGTTCTCAATTCCATCTTTGTAAAGATTTGACAGAGCATCTTTCAGTACCTGAAGAAAGAGGAAAAGGTTGCTAAAATCATTCCTTTCATCAAAACCAGCCACTCAGGCCATTGTAGATCGGTAGATCTAGAAAGTTTTCCAGCATAATCTATTTCCTGCTCTTCTCATCAAATTCACCCCTGCTTGTTATAAAATTTCAACTCTCCATCTCTTTTTTGGTATTCCTCTCCGACATATAGTGTCCATTCCGTGCATTTCTTTGCCTGTTATCTGTTATCTGCCATCCAACCAATTTGATCTGCCAACTCTCAATTCAATGATTTCGCTTTAGCTATGGTGTCTACAACTCTCGTTTGCTCCCTTATCCGACCATTTCTCTTCCTATCCCTTCGCGCAATAATCAGCCAAAATCGGATTCCTTCAAGGTTCCTAGCATTGGGTATGAAATTAAAATGGAATTCCTTAACATGAAGGAATAACTGTACCTCATAGCTGGAAGTCTTTCCTCCTCCAGTCGGCCCGACACACATGACACCGTGTCGCACAATCATTGTTTCATATAACTGAATTGTCTTGCTAACCATAGATGGCACCGCCTAAGATTAACAATACAAAATTAACAACAGGAATAATGTCATCTCTTAAAAACTGACAATAAACCAAACTCTGTGTTGTCCATCATATTCTTTAAAGGGAGTACAAAGACCAGAGGCCTTTGTCATCGTTTGTTTTTGCTTTTGTGAATTTCGTACTGTCAGTTTTTCCGAAAGCTGTGCAGAGCAGGTCGTTGACTTCACACAAAGCATGCTGGTCTTTGTACTCCCTTTACAGTACTTGGGGTAGAATGTTTTAGTTTCAAAAGAAAACAATTTATGAACTTTTCTTACTGATATTTGATGATATAGTTCTTTAAAGCCTTTCGAAATACAAAGAATGATTAACTTAAATCTTATTCGAGAGGCTCAAGAGATCGTTGAAAAGTCCTTATCATTGCTCTTTGCATCCAAAACTTCAGCAACATAATTTTTGTCCTTATCATTGCTCTTTGCATCCAAAACTTCAGCAACATAATTTTTAGTTCTTGTACAAAAGGGTCTGGATCGAGCAGTATTTTCAAACTTTTCAATTTAAACATAATTCATCAATCTTCGATGTTCATAGCTTGCATGTCGATATGATATCCACCTAGACTTAAAATGTGATGCCTTCATTCAACATTTCTTTTTTCACAATTTGAAACCACATCCATCATTACATTTAATACAGAAAGTTGGGACTCATATATTCAGTCTAATATCCTCTTTAATGTAGTAACTAAGAAATCACCTGTAATCCTTTGGCAACCATAGCATCTTCGATGGCTGACTGCAGAAGACCGTAATCATGCTCTGGAATTTCCACACCAGGGAATAAATCTTGAAGGATGGACTATATAAAATAAAACATTAACGAAAATGACATGACAATAACAAGTCATACAGTTCCATGAATTTATGAAAGCATCTTCAGAAGAGGCCAGCAAGGCTTAGAAACTAATTATAAAGTATTTGCCAACTGTATAGGATAATTCTACAAAATAATAAGGCTTGTGAAGATCATTGGCTACAAAGTTCGTAGTGAAACAATTTGTTTATTTTTTGGTTTCTAAAGATCTGCAGACAACGTTAATTCTGCACTAAGATATATTACTGTCTCTGGAGGATTTTTAAGGTGAAATATTGGTAAAAAATGAATCATTGTAAAAATAAAGGCATGAAAACAACTGCCAACATTTTTACAAAATTTTGATAAAAAATTGGATTCAGTAGAATTGAATTTTTCTACAAAACATAGGGATAACTGCTGTTACATATCTACAGTTCTTAAAAGTCAACTTTTTCAGCTATAAACATCAATAAAACTAATCCAGACAGCGTCACAGAATATGCGATTACGTTAAAGATGACGGAGAGGAACTTTCTACCGAGATGCATTGCGTTCTATAATCGAATTCCTATAGATTCGTTTAAGATGCATTTCGGTAAAAGGTTCCTCGCCGGCATCTTTAGCGTGATCGTCTATTGTTAAAGGATTCTACTTGGAACTTTTATGTTATCACTAGGCTTTTTAGCTACTCTAAAAAAGAATCAGAATCGAACGATATTTTGCGCCATTTTGTAAAATTTTCGAAAAAGCACAATAATGATAGAAGCTCTGAAGCCACCAGATCGAACCAAAGATCTTTATCCATAAGCATAAAAATTTTATAAAAACAACGCTCGATCCAGGCTCCTTTGAAGAATAGCTAAAAGGTCTATTGATGAAAACAAAAAGGACTGCTATACAGCTTCGAGCTACATACCCTAAATAGCATAGCATCTTGCACCAAAAACTTCGGCAAATTACTATCTCGCAATGCTCTGATCAGTACCACATTTTCAGGTAACGTTGGATTATCTCTTTTCAATGCTCCAGCCATAACAAGCACAGATTTGACAGCACGCATACCAAAATCGTAATGATCTTGCTGAGAAAGTTGTTCTGAACACAATCGATACATCTGCACCATCTTACGTGCAAGTACACGAGAAGATTCAAAGCCTTCTGAGTATAAGATGACTTCAGCGATCAGGGCTTAGGAAAGGATTGAACATGAAAATATAATGAGAGAAAAATGGAGAGGTATGAGATCTGGAGGATTTTACTTAAGATTATCCTTTAGGATTAGATGAGTTAGAATCTGAAAAGTACATTTTAGATTGTAAATAAATTTCGAGTTTTACGTACAATGAAGACCTGCAATAGGTTTTTTATGTATATATTCAATAAGATCGAGATACATTAAACCGATAAACTAAACATAAGATACATTGTGCTATTCACAGCGGAAATGGACACAAGGTCATCGAGCTCCCACTGTGAATAGCACTTAAAATAGATATACAATAACTAGAATAGTTTATGAACAAAACGTTACCATAAAAAACAATACAATACGAAGGACGGAAAGAGTGGGTGCTGCGATTCCAAAAATTTAAAGCGACTGTGCCGTCCACCCCGATGATCACGGAAAGCCACCCTTAGGGATCACAAAAAAGTCTTTATGAGTAGAGCTTCATTCGGATCGAGAGGAATTAGTCCCCCAAAGAATACGACCACGCACCCGAAAAGCAATAGGTTTCCCTAGAATATCTAATAGGGAGCTCGAGAGATTACAAAGGCGAAGTCTTTAACTTAATTCAATGACTGGTTGCCTATCGAGACGCAAGTAATCCATCTTGATACAGTCTATGGTCATTAGTTTCTTGCTACATTGATTACCTGGGCTCCTTCCATCCCTGTGGTAAACCTTGTTCTGTTGACCGAAATGACAGCTTTAAAAGTCAAACAATGAAGGAAAAAACGCCGTGACCAATTGTATTTCATCGGTGGAGCCCTCAATACTGAATTTGCTGATTAACCTATGTGGATGTAGATGTAGATGAAGCAGGAGTTATAAGTATACTTTCTTGCTTAAGCATTGTCACGAAAGTGCTCTTAATGTAGAGAGCCCTCTGCTGTAGGTACAAAGCTGGAACCCTGCCTAACATGTAAGACAAACACATTCATAGTCTGCCTCAAATTAGATGTCAGGAAAGATTTGCCATAATGCAAAAATACTTTGTTTGTTGTTATTCGTGGACAGTTTTCCTGAAATTTAATTTTAGGCAGATTTTAAGTAAAAAATGAGATGATATCGTGATCTA
Organism: Aurelia sp. 3 sensu Dawson et al. (2005); assembly: GCA_964020215.1. Lineage (NCBI taxonomy): Eukaryota > Metazoa > Cnidaria > Scyphozoa > Semaeostomeae > Ulmaridae > Aurelia > Aurelia sp. 3 sensu Dawson et al. (2005). Next base: position 1,475,210 of record OZ026582.1, read on the forward strand.
GCTTGAATGTCATACCATAATCTGGCACCATCATGGCCATGGGTCGGAACAAAGCTTTGAGATTATCAGGTAGCTCTGTTCTTCCTGCATACCCAGGATTCATAGTGATGAAAGCAGCACAACTTGGAACGAGTCTGATTTCACGACCTTCAAACATGAACCGGGCAGCCTGTGAAAAAAGAAAAATAATGTTTTCAGTACATAATGTATAATGTATATGAAGAAATGAAATAGAGAACATTGAGAAGAAAGGTGGATAAAAATCCTTCTCGCTAATAAGGTTGAGGCTCCCAAGGGGGTTTTTGGGAGCAAGGGAGCAGGATCTTAAAGGGGTCGGGGCAAAGAAGCATGGCTAAGAGATATACGATAAGTAGGGGACAGGGAGCATACCAATCCCTTGGGAAAGAATGCAAAGCAGAGATCTCAGTATAGTTTTGAGGGGAGAAAGCTGCTTTTTAAGCAAGAGCATTGGAGCAGCGACCGCACCGCCATCAGAGTCTCATGTACAACATATGGGTTTATGACTCGCTGGAACAGGACAATTTTTAAGCTTCTCCAGCGGATAAAAAAGTGAGGCGGTGAGTCACAGCTGTGCCAAGGAAAGCTGATCATAACATAACTGTCTTCTTAGCATTGCTTTACGTTTATTGGTGTGCTCCAAGAGCCCCGATTCTACCACCTCCCTTTCTTTGAACCGAAGTCTCCTCCTTTTCCTGTTTTCCAGCATTCCTGAATAAAGGATTATAACAAATCGGTCAAGCAAAGCACACTAATTAAATGCTTGCTACACCTACCCTGGCAACTTTAGCATTTCGGATTGTCAAAAGTTGTTGTGCAATGACAGATAAGACTTCAATGTCGATTCTGTTGAATTCATCAAAACAGCACCATGCACCAGACTGAGCCAAGCCTGAGAAGAATCTTCCCATCATCTATGGAGTACAAAGAAATAATGAAGCAGTGTCACTTAAAGATGATATGAAGAGCAAATGTTTATCAGTGCAAATGAATAGTACTGTTGACTGGTAAGGAATGTCGTTTATAATTTTGTGATTCCTTGTTTTATTTTCGAGTTATCCACTATTTCGTATGATTGGCTGATGATGTCATTTTTTATTTCAAAAAGTAAAGAAAGTGTACGAGGCTAACTGCATTTCAAAAGGAAATTGACTCAAAGAACTTTTCTTCAATTGGCATGCCTTTCTAGTCATCACATCAGCCCATGAGACAATTTCTATTACTTTTATTCAGCGCAACTTAAATGTCTCCTACACTGTAACCTTTCAAAGATCAGATACAGCTATATTTCAATATATCATCCTTGCAATTTGCAAACAAAAGGACGTCATCAACTGAACTTAAAATCAGTGGATAACTTGAAAACAAAATGAGACATCAAAGAAATTCAAAAAGGATTCCGTATCATTCAACAGTGCCGTTCAGTTAGACTTATGCCTTTTCGTCATATATTTCCCTACATTCTTCGATTTGCTGATATCACTTGGTCAACAGGGATTCATAATATTACACTGCCCTTCAACAACAAATTCTGAGGTAGTTTTTACAACAAAGAAATGTTTGAAATTCTGAAAAATTCATCTGAAAACAAGCCATAAAGTAGATAGAAAATCAATAACAACGTTCTAAACAAAAAGAATGAACAAAGAGAATTTGGATAATATACTGTGAGAGCTTTCCTACTGCAGTAAAAGGTGAAGGATGAACCTTGTGACGTAAACTCATTCTCTCACCTTGTAGTCCAGTCCTTCTGAGCAGTTGAACACGACACATTGTTTTGCCAAAGCTTTTGCAAGATCCTGAAAGAAAATCAAAGAATATCTATTCGAAAGTGATATCTTTGCTAAGTTGAAAAAGCGAGTATGGGCAAAATCACACAAACGCTTCAGTAACAGACACTCTTAGCCGATCTGTCAGGCATCATTGATTGGATATCAGATTTTCGAACAGAAATTCCAAGATATCGAAATAGAAAGGGCTGTCTCTTGCTTCATGATGTAGAATGGAAGCTTTCATTGGCTCAGAAGTTGCACGAGGAAAGCTAAGAGGAGTAAGGTGACTTCGTGTAAATATCTTGGTGTATCTTTTATTGATCTTTAGTAATAAGGCTTTTGGATTTTTGTCCTTTTGAAAATTCTCGCAAGTCTCTTTATCGTGCAACAACCCTCTCTCCAAGAAATTGGCTCCATTGTAAAGAAGATCCTGGAAAACTACCACTGCCTTGGCTCAAAAGGTACTGAACTTTACGTACCTTGGTAGTTTCTGTTTTCCCAGTACCAGCTGGACCAGCAGGAGCACCTCCAAGATTCAGCTGTAATGCACCCATGAGACACAAGTAACAACGATCAGTCAAAGGTGTGATGACAAGACGTAGGGATGCCCCAAGGTACTCATATCCGTACACGTATGTTGAATTGGACATGCGAACAATACAATTGTCTAACTCTGTGTCCCAGTAGTAACGAAGCTGTTTCAGCCATTCAAAATTGTTCATGTCATCCACCTAAAGACATAAAGAAACTCATGATCAGGAATTCTGTTATTATAACAACGATAAATAAAAATTCCGGTAAAGCGAGTAAAGATTATGGAAGCAATATTTCTTCCTTTCCGGGGAAGAGAGGATGATTTGAGTCTTGGGATGAGGGGGACGTGCTGCCCAAAATTTTAGAGGTAGACCCATAATTAACGATTTACGGTCGATCTTCATACCCATTTCTTAAGGACTTTAGGGAGCAAAGCCTGTGGAATTTCTCGGAAATCAAGTTTCATTTCACTTTAAAAGTACACTGATCGAAGATAAAGTTACCAGAAACCAATTTTCAGGACTAAGCTGAAGACATCCAACGATTAAAAAAAGAAATCTTGAAAAGCTTAGTTCAGTGCAAAAAGCTACGCATCTCTTAGGGATCTTTGAGGTTCAAAACCCATCCTTGTGGGAGGCACGTACCCGTTGCTCCACATATATAAGTCACCCCCCATCCGGGCTTTCTTGGTAACAGTAGTTATTGTAGCTTTACGTGGTCTTCAGTTTTTTCATATAATGGCTACAGGATAGACATGGTATTTTTAGTTCCCTATGGTATCGTTTCTGCAGTATTGTGTAGCGTAGTTTGTAAAAATGTCTTGGAACTTTTTAATGGAATATATATAAAGAAAAAATTCTGCCGAGCGCTGCATATCAAGCAATTGTTGCGACGGAGCCAAGTGGCAGAAAAAAATTGCTTGGTACGCAAATCTGTTGGTTGTAGCCATCACTATAGGGACAAACTGCCTTTAAATTTACATGCACTCTCATTTCATACAAATCTTATGGCTAATGCTTCGAAATTTCTAATACATTTGCTTTAAAAGGCATTACAATCTTGTTAGTTTCAGCAAATAGATGTAATTTTCTGTTTAGGTTAAACTAAAATGCCAGCATTTAAACACACTAGATGTATCGGGCATAACCCTTCATCAGTAGTCCTGAAGGCATGGCTGGCATTCTTCCAAGGGTAGCATAAGAACCAAAGTTGTGAGTATAACGATGGACCTACCTTCGACTGAACCATTTCTGTAATGATATCTCTTGCATGGACATCAATTGTGATCAAAGCACAAAGGGTACTTCTCGTAAGTTTAGGTAGTTCACCACGAACGAGAGCAGCAAGGTTGTTCAGGTTCTGAAATAAAGTATTGAAAAATGATGAAAAGTCAATCAGACGATGATATATGAAATGCTATGTGAACAAAGGCTGGTGCAGAGTTCAGAAAAAGGTCAAACCTCTGGATGCCAATTCGTTACTTGAACCTTCCTCAATGCAACATTCCATGAAGTCAACATAAACAGATATTTCAACCTCTTCGTGCTGCTTATGACTCTAAATTCTACAAGCGTCGTAAAAATAAGCTAAATCCTCCTAGATTTCTTGCAGAAATTACTAGATCTTCCTCAATAAGTAAGACGTGACTTTTCTGGGCTCTGAGCTGCTGTAGATGATACATGAAAATATATAGAGATTCATCGTTTTATTTTATTAAAATTTATGTAGAGTATTGCTTCAGGCATAATGTTGAGTTAGTATCGATTGCAGTTTTAGATGAGACAGCATGCGAAATTGAAATGTCTACCTTGAAACACATTTCTTCAAATACTTTCAAAGCAGCAGAGCGATCTCCTTGCATCGTCAAAATTTCAGTGACACAACGACACCACATGGTCTGAGAAACTGTAAGAATAACCTGAAAGAGAATGGAAAAATAACATATCTTCTGGTTATGAATGGAAGCCATCATTCGACTTGAGTATCCAAGTAACTGAAGTTAAGCTCAAAAATATTAACAAACTGGTCACACTAGGAGTATTTGAGTCGTGTATTTGAACCGCACCCAACATGGTATATTCCTTGAGTTACCTCTCGTGGTGCTTCTTTCAGCTTTTTGTCACATTGTTATATAACTTCAGCCACAAAAAATCAGTCCACAAATAGAACGATTCAAAGTACTCCAAATAAGATCAGTTTTGCGTTTAGCTTTGTGTTAGCAAAGAAAAACAATTATTGACAAGAATTTTTGTATACACATTATCCTAGCTGTCTTCACAGCGTGCTTAGATTAGCAGTTTGATAAGTTTTTTTACTTGCAAAGATATAACGCTCTTGTATACATCTCTTAACGAATGAAATTTGCCATTCTGAATGCGATTTTAGCAGCTTGTAATATCCCTTTAAAATACAATAAAGATTGTGTGCTTGAAATAAAGTGCAAATCATACCTGACTTGCGTGTTCTGTGACCCATTCCTCTCTTGGTTTTAGCTCATATTCAGCAAGCGAGGCTTTTGTAAGTTTCCTCAGCGATGTAAACATAGAGTCTTCCACTTTACCGAGCCATTCTTCCACGTTGCCACGTGCTTTCAAGCCCTGTAAATACAAAATATGCATCAGGTTCAATCATTTTACTTTGGTCAGAATGATAAGAAGCGACATACAACGAATGCATGAAAAAATATCTAACACAATTTAGCTCTCGCAGAAAGATCTATAACTATAGGTTGTTTCAATATTTGTGAATAATACGTCCCAGGACGATAGCAGACATGTGTAAATGCTTCCCAAAAGACTGCTCTATGCACACAATTCAAATGTCACGTTCCCAAGTCAGTTAGGAATTCAACTTTCGGTTACATCTTCCACTTCCAAGATATGGGTATGAAAAGGAGCGAGAGCTTAACTTGACTGAGAAATCAACAAACCACAATATTTCTAAAATTAAGCTTTTGGAAGGTAGCCTAGTCATGGATTTCGAGCACACGAACCTTTCCAAGGCTGACTTTCTCTCCTTCAGGTGAAATCATGGCGTTGATATCATTGCTTTTTGCTTCAACATTCTTAGTCGGTGATGATGCTACGAATAAAGAAGATTCGTGGTATACATAATCATTCGAGTGCAAGGATACTGTGCTGGTGTTATGAAATCCACGTAAAATCAGAAACGTGTCTTAACGATTTAAGACTCTTACTCGTGAGGCAAACAAATTTTGGTTATCGCATGCGAATAATTTGGCGATTATGATTGAAATGATTTTCTTCAAGGTGTCTCGATATCTCTGACATTTTTCAAGTAAATTTGCTTTTTTCAAAGAGGTAATAATCGCTTACGTCTGTCTCCAGTTGCAGTGGCTTCTGGTGTCTGGGAAGTCTGCTGAACAGTTCCAAATTCAAGTCTAGTAGATAAATTTGAGGAGTAAACACGGAATTAACACAGAAAATTTTCACTTATGACATAAGAGAGCAATAATAGAATCTAAATTTGGTTGTCATAGACTTGATCATCGGTTTCTATCTTTTTCACTGGGTTCTAGCCTAGCATAGCTTGATAAAAGGGACAAATTTTGGATGTTCCTAAGTAGTCTGAATCAGATGCAGCAAAGGATTTATCATCAAAATTTTCCTTTCTTCGACCTCATGTCGAAACACTTCTGCAAATCGAAACATATCGAAACACTTCAAGCCTAGCATGCCTTCGTAATAAAAGAATCGGTAACTTAGAATTCTCCTAAGCTCGCTCCTAAACTGTTTGAATCAAATCCAACAAACTGATTTGTCATCAAATGTTTTAACTCACTTTGATATTGCATCGAAACACTTCTGCAAATGCGGCTGCACTGCATGTGGATTTCTTGTTTGCGACAATATTTCCAGCAATTCATCATTTGACAAGAAGTAAAATCTAGATAAATCAAAAGAGAATATTTACAATGAACTGCAGCATCTAAAATTCTTAAAAACTGAACACAACAACGAAATGTTTCATTTTTGAAAAAGATCAGAGAAAGCACGTTTGTCATTCTAAGAAATATGCAAGCTTGCAAGACCCTAGTTTGAATCCACAAAGACACAACCTAAGAAGTCTATATTTTAGAATCTGATATCATGGTACGTTTAGAGAATGAATTTTGAGTGAGACTCTTTAGCTAGAACCATTGCAGTCACATCCATAAGAGACCTATCATCATGAGGTCCTAGAAACAATGACCAGAAGCCAATCTTTAGCTCAGTTTCTATTGAGAAAATACACTTACAAGTCCTCCTTGAAATAGCAACAATGTCTTCAAGCAATGTATCTGCGTACAATAACTTTAATTTGAATTGAGAGCAATTCCTACCTTGGAAATATCATACACTTTGATTCCAAATACGCTTCTAAGCATTTCTGAATCTGGTCCAAGAGGGCGTTGTTATTTTGAAAAGTTTCAAGTAGGCCAGGAGTAGTTGCTGCCCTGAGAGCATTAGGCAGTCTATAGACTTTCCTCATTACATCTTTCCACGACTTGTCAACTTGCAGGAACATCTTTGCTTCGGCCGGCAACTGGCGGACAATGTCCGGAGCACTGAAAATGCTTTCAAGGTACAGCCAATTTCTTTGGCAGGTCATCCATTCGTCCTTAAAAAGATTAAGTGAGGTCAGTTTAAATGCCCATAGGCAATGTTCTTCGAAATGCTCTAAATGACAATTTCAAAATATGTAGTGATGTTGCAGCTTTCAAAAGAAAGGAAGAATAATGTTCAAGCCTGCAAACTGCGGCTGTAAATTATGCTGTAAAGAGGACACAATGTATTATGCTTCATTTCTTGTAATAAGTTTTAGCTTGTAGTTGGTTGAAAATAATCACAGAATATTTTGGTTTACTTCGGAGGTCTAACTCTAAAGTAAAGTGAGTTGTACAGTTGAAAGGAATAATTTCATCGATTGTCAGGGGAAGCAAATTAGCACAAAATCAAGGACTTTATTGAAGCCAAAGATATGAAGCAAAGCAGCGTCCTGGTTTAAACAATAAAATCAGAGGAGCACTGCACTTAAGATTTCATAAATTTTGGCTTACCAGTGTCTGATTGAACAGTGCGAGCTGCTTCACCCACTCTTCAACTTTTCCTCTGATCGGTCCAACATGACGAGAGCTTGCAATTGTTGATATGTTCACCTGAAACATTAGCAATCATTCCTTGACTAATTGAGTCAAAATTTAGAAAACATGCAATTGCCTTTGCTTAACATGCCTTTTAAAATCAACTAAGGAGACTCAACACTAGGGCGAGATAAATACTTTCATCTATGAACGGAAAAAAGGAAAGCCAACGCACTCTATGTTGAATGTCACAGAGAAACAAACGAAATATCCAACTTTTGTAAATTCACAGAGATATCGGTGGATTTCCTACAGTACTGTTACTGTGGATTCACCACATTCATCAAATATACGCAGAAAACAATAGACACATGCCTAAAACGATATAGATTAAAGTGATAACAGGCTTTTTTACGGTAACGTTACCCAGAGTCTTGAATGGGCAGAAAATAAGCTTGAATACCGAACTGTCATCGAGCAATGCCTGAATATCATCGATCCCTCCAAGTATAAATACATCTTTTGATTCTCTGTGTGGCAATACAATGAATTCTGTTGACTTCCATGAATCTTCAACCTAAAAAGAAGCAAAAGAGATATTTCAGAGAGTGTGTCAATTTATAACTGTGGTACATCTAGAAACAGTGAAATATTGGCGTGCTCGTCCACATGAGACCTTGGAACAGGAGTGCAAAAGAGTATGGTGTTCCCCAGATCATAGCATTCGAACCTTTAACAAAGGCTAAGATATCACGCCTATACTGTTCCTCAAGTAAGTATACATCAACCATTTTTAAAAGAATAATATAGCTGCTTACCTTACAAAAGACGTATTTTCTGATAAAGCCTACGTTTGGAGCGATGAAACCAATAAAATTTAAAGATTAAAGGCAATCTTCTAAGGATCTTCTGAGGATATACCTTTCTGAGGATTCCTTCCAACGAATTTTCACTGGATGCTTGCGCAGAAACCTCCTGGATTTGTTCAGAATGCTCAAAAGCACCGATGTTGACCAATAAGCCAAGCGTGAATGGCTCATCTTCTTGGAACACGTGGTTGACCACGTGTTCGATGGCATCCCAGTGACGTTGCTTCAGGGAGGGATTTCGCAAATCTGATATGACTGGAAGCTGAAATTTAAAAATACAGCGTTAGAATGTTCAAGACAACTCTGAATGTTCATGGTTCTTGAGTGGCACTAAAGGAGGGGGAGCAAGGGAGACCCGTACCTATTCACCGGGGAAGAATGGCTCTCACAGTTGTGCTCAATAGGAGGACTGCGGCTACAAAGCACTGCCAGGGCTCTTGCCAAAGCACTGCTCAAATCTACCAATCCACCCATGCAATTACCTTATTTGATTGCAGGCTACCTTCGCTTGTATCCTTATTGTCTGTTTGTATTTTTATAATTACCTTTTTCTGTAATAGTTGTATGTAGTTTTATGTAGCTTTTAATTGCTGTTAGAGTGGCCACAGGGTAGACATAGTATTTCGCTCCCTGTGGTATCGTCTTAGTAGTATTGTTACGTAGTTTGTAGGTAATGTAATCAGTAATATGTCTGTAAAATTTATAATTGAATATAGAAAAAAAGGGCTCTGTTGCTCGACAATACTCTGGCAAGGGCTGGCTTTGCTGGAATCAACGTTGCAATTTCATCTATTTTGATAGTTCTCCTTTAGCTAACCCAGGAAATAAATTTGGTGTTCTGTAATGTTCCTACGACACTAAAAAGTGTCTGAAATGCACTGCATCCATTTACAGTCCAAAAAAGTATACTCTTCGAAGGCTCGAAAAATATCAGTATGCGAAAGCTACATTTCTGGTGTGGACAAATATACACTCAGGTTAAAAATGGGGAAGCAAAAAGTTGCAAGAAAACGCAGCCGAATAAATTTTCGACTAATGCCAAGAAGTTGAAAGCAGAAAAATAAGAATTCACAGCTTAAAGAGAACGTATATAACACGACAATGAAATATATCCAGCGACAATAAAATTTTGCATAATTTCGCTCACCTTGACTCGCATATTGTCAACTTTTTCTTTGAGAATCGGAACGACACCGTTTGGTGGAAGCCCTTTCTCAAGTTTGAGTACATCCTTGACATATTTCATCACTTCTGCGTTCAGCGTTTCAGGACTTAGTTCGTTGAAGGGTGCCTGGAAGAAAAACATTACAGAGAAGGTAGCTGTTGAGCAAAATCCAGAAAGGTACACGGCCCCGGTCAGAAATTCCATATGTCGCAAGCTAAATAAATTTTGAAAATTCCAAATGAGGCCACTTAGTTGAAAAGGTGTATAGCAGATATATCTATCTTGAAAGCTCAAATTCACCTGACCTCCAAACAAGAACTTTGGTGTTTTGGTCTAAGCAATCATTCATTTGGATATAGATATAATGTTCACTACACGTAACTACTTCCAACAAAAGATCAATATGGGTAAGAGCAAAATTATACCTCCATCCATTCAGCTAGTGCTTCATCCCATTTTGATAAAGAATCCCATAACAATTGTTTCAGTCTGATCTCAGCATCAACTTCCTCAAGCTCTTCGAATTTCGCCACTTCAACTTTAAAGTTCTTCTGAAAACCTTTATATTCCATTGATCGTTTTATCAATGCGTTCACTCGGTCAAACAAATCTTTGAGGAACGTGATCGTTTTTTCTGTCTCAGCTTCTGGGTCGAGAATGGCTGGATTCTGTAAAGGAAGAGGGGACTGTGAAGGTCATTGCAATAACAAGGACAGATTTTGTAATACAATAGCAACAGTTGCGTTAATTGACGCCTCAATTCAAAGCGATTAATGACTGAAGACTAAGGAAATTCTCTCAACCAGTAAATCAAAACAAAGATGGCCGCAAAAGTAGCCCCGAATCTAGTAGGGCAAACTCTCGTCTTGTGCAAGCGAAAGGTGGTTTTTAAGAGAAGTTATGTACCTATAACGAAAGAAAGAGGATAAATCTAACGTTCTGTCTCCCGGATTTTGTTTATTTGATTCAGAAGCCAAGCAGAAGGCATTACAATAATCGGGTATTATGAAACAATTGCGACACAGCTCCTAAATCAAATAAACAAAATCCGCGAGATACAACGTTAGATTTACCCTCTTTCTTTCGTTATAAGCACATAGCTTCGCTCAAAAACCACCTTTTGCATGCACAAAGCTAGAGTTTGGGCTACTGGTTTCGGTGCAACTTTTGCAGCCGCGTTTGTCTTGATTTACGGGCTGATAGGATTCTCTTTGTCAGCAGTCGTTAATCGCTTTGAATTTAGGTGTCAATTATAGCGACTGTTGATATAGTATTACAAAATCTGTCCTTGTTTATTGAAGTTTCAGATTAATATAAGATTGGCACTAAAGCCTGTGATATCCTAGAGAGATAGGTTATAACATAAAGTTGGACAGTATAAAAGACTAACAAGTACCTGCGTCTCTTGTTTTATCTTTTTCACTTCTTTATTCAAGATAGCAATATCTTTATCCAATGATGAACAGAATTTATCAATATTTGAATCTCTCTCCGCCAATGACTTGTCGATTGCATTTCTGACTCCAGTCATTGACGGCTTCAGTGTCTGTAAAAGAGCAGGAATGAAGAAAAATGAATTTTTTAACTGCGATTGATTTGATATTTCAGTGTCAAATCTATCCCGAGAGGAAACATGTGAAAAACTAGAAAAAATAGCGCTTCTTGCAAGGAAAGGAAGTAATTATACTTCAAGACCTTCCAAGACCAAAAATGATATCCAAAAGCACACAGCCTAATAAATCAAAATATAAATTATGTCTTAAACATTATGGATTGCTAAATCCTACAGTACAGCCTTGCGCACATTAACATGCTTTTCCTACCTAAGAATTTTTGTTTAGGAAAATGTAGAGTCTTCCATATGGCGCAAGAAAATCGTAATGCAACGAATCATTGTCGTACAAATGTGCGTAAGGCCTGTTGTAACTGAACATATGCCACATAAATCTGATGGCATATCGACATCCAAACAAAAACCTGAGAACTTTCTAAACAGAATCCATATATTCTAGTGCAAAAAATTTAACGACAGATCCCATTTTTAGACCAGAAATACTAGAAAAACATTGTCTAGATTTCAAAGAGAGAAACTAAGAAGAATTATTGCTACTATCGCAAAAATCTAAAAGAACAACTCCTGTCTTCGATTGCTGAAAAAGGTATCTGTGCCTAAATACTGATACATAAAAGAGTAGCTACCATCAAAATTGTACCTGGTATTCAGCAAGATCTTCAGGCGGTGTTGGCACTGAATATTGATCTATCAGATCATATAATTGTTTGACAATCTCTGCTTCTCTTTCACGTTCATCAATCTAAGGAAGGGAGTATTTCACATTCATCAATTCAGGTCGACAAGCAATTCTCATGAGAAAGATGTTGTCATGAAATAAATCTCAATTCATATTCATAGATGTCAGCTGTCAAAAGATACAACCATATTAGAATTCTATTTAGTTCACTTGCTTGGCAGAAAGGAAAATTTGCAACAAAGCATCAAGTAACTAGTGAGTTCAAAAAAGCTCGATTGGCTTCAAGCATCAAGCAACTAGTGAGAAAACAAATCTGTTATCTCTTATGACTGTATCGGATTTGTCTGCTTATGTATTAGGTGGCTTAATACCCATTTATTATAAGTAATAACGAAGATTCAAATGCTAAAACAAACCATACCTGTTCTTGAATGTTATCAAGGAAAGTTAAGCTATCAACGTATTCTTGTGTTGTGGTTGGTTTTGATTCCAGCATCGATGTCGCATTTCCTGCAAATGCATTCAGCTCTTTTACTCGTTCTTTTGCCAGTACAGGAAGAATGTCATGTATGACCTGCAAGAGATACCAAACTCAGTCAGAAGTAAGCGATTCGATCTGTTGTCGATTATCAGATTTTGAGAACTCAGAGTTTCCATCTAGTCGTTTATGCGTTCCGTGACGATCTTCATGTGTACTTCATGTGCTATGGTCAAAACGAAGATTTTTAAAGCCATCCCATGTTTACACATTACTCAAGTACCTTTAGAGTAAAATGACTCATTAGCTATGTTCGTGCAGTTTGCCCACCTCCCATCCCTGATCTAGTGTAGCGATTACTGAAGCAACAACGACAAAAATCTGTTCAATTCAATGGTGAGTGAAAGTGGAGGCACCTAAATCGTGAGTGAACTACTTGTCATAACGGTCTTTAGGTTATGTTCTCATCCAATCCATTTTTAATTTGATAAACAAATAGACTTATCACATAAGTCTAAGTATTCGTTCATTGAATTGGATGGTTACCGAGAAGATAGAACATCAGATTAAGGATATTGAGCAAGACACAAGGAATTTCGTCGTAAGACTCATTAACAAATAGAAATTGATCGAGAAAAATACATGATAAAAATAAGTAATCGAGTATTCTTACTTTGAGGCATTTAACTGGCGAAGGTATGAGAACCTCTTTCAACTTCTTTGCATCAACTAACAACATTCCAACGGATCTTTCTTCTTTAATGCCAGTTGCAACGGTATGCTGTTGCGTGTATTTGGCCAGTGATTCCGAGAAGAAGGACACATCTACAAAATGGATAGAATATTTAGAATAGGAGTGGAAAGAATACATGGAGTTGTTGAAGAGGCCTCAGAGGTGACCAGAAAGCTCCGGCTTACAGAACACAACTTGGCGTAAGAAATGAACGAACCAATGGCAAGCAGAACTGCTTTAAGATCGGTGAATAGGTTAAGATACGTTAAAAAATAAACATGTTTGTTATATCGCAAGTGGTTGCTTTTACTGTATGGTGATAAGAACCTTCCTACTGACCTCAATAAAAGCATACTTCCTCTAACTTTTAAATTTTATCCACCAAACTGGTCGACTTGATTAGAATATATCAAACTCCACCAAAAGCTTTTCAACCACCATAGCTTTTAGCAAACTTTTGTTGTTGCACACACGTGTATTCATTCGCCAACTGATGATGATGATGATGATGATGATGATGATGATGATGATGATGATGATGATGATGATGATGATGATGATGATGATGATGATGATGATGATGATGATGATGATGATGATGATGATGATGATGATGATGATGATGATGATGATGATGATGATGATGATGATGATGATGATGATGATGATGATGATGATGACGATGATGATGATGATAATGATGGTGATGATGATGATGATGATGATGATGATGATGGCATAAACAAGTAGCTATCTCTTGCGAATGCGTCTGGTCTACACTAAAGCAGCACGCAAATATTCATGCTACTATGAGGAAGATAACTCGTACAACCTGGAACAAACCTTTCCAAGATCCTTGCTAATACTTCATCAGCCCATCATGGAAGACAGAAACTCTGCTGCAATGTAAGAATGATATAACATTGCTATGTGCTTTAAAAACAATATAATGTGCACTTACCATGAGGATCAGTTCTAACAGCCTCCAAATCAAGTCTTTCATTTTCACTGTAGAATTCTCTGTACACATCAAATGTTTCAGCGTACTGCGTGGCTGCATCGAATCCAGCTGATATTGATTCTCTGATATTCAAAATGATTTCTTGAAGGTGTATATCATCATCAAACATATTCCCAAGGCTAGGCCCTTCTCCGCATGTTTTCTCTTCAATCTTACCATTGATCAGTGGTCTGGCAAAAGAAGATGATAATAAAATATTGTAAAAGCTAAATTTAATCTTACGTTGTGAGATTTTGTTTCCAAAGTCTTTCAGTAAATCCCGTGTCTTGTACGACAAGTTGTAGTTTGGTAATCTTGTTTTGGTGACCATTCTCTTTAAGACACATGCAATAACTTAACAATAATGTTAAAACTAAACATCATTACCTCAAATATTTCGCTGCCCATCGGCAGCCTCATCAGTGAGTTAACTCACTGATGAGGCTGCCGATGGGCAGCGAAATATTTGAGGTAATGATGTTTAGTTTTAACATTATTGTTTAGTTATTGCATGTGTCTTAAAGAGAATGGTCACCAAAACAAGATTACCAAACTAAATTTAATCTCTCTCTTTAAAAGCCCCTCTTTACGAAGCCCAATCTACTTGAAGCCCTCCCCTCTTTAGTATCTTAATGCAAAATGCAATTTTTGCCCATGTTTTTCAGTAAATGCTTTTCAAGCTGTTTATCAGAAATATCATTTTCCTCTAAATTCTATACATTCATGCCACAAGCTGTGTGCATCTATAGGGCTCCACTTCGAAATTTCTGGCGAAATGGTGGCTTTGCGAGTTTTGAAAGGTACTATCACCTAAGCTGTTCGTTATTTTGAATGAAATCGTTATTTTGAAGACCAATCTTTGTGCTTCACAGAGCACGAACTAAACATTCATACCTGATACGATTGTTCGGATGTAAGTGGACATTTGCTGGTCATGTTTTGGTGGCTTAGGTGAATCCACCAAACAAACTGCACAAAACGGGGGACATGTGGGCCTTAAACCTTAAACAACGTTGTTTACAAATTTGTTTACAATTTTGTTGACGGACCAATAAATAGCTTCATAAGGTAGATTCTTACCTTGTAAACGCATCAAAATACGAATCTGGCACCAAATTTTCCACGCTCAGAACCGTATCTTGAAAGCTAGCAATAACTTCGCTGATTCCAGACTGAAAATCTTGCAAGTTTGGGCTGAAGAACCAAGCTTGTGGCTCAAGAAGTAATTCTGTTTTGAATAATGAATTGAGAATCCCTTCTTCCTTTCCATCATTGCCTACTTTTGCGTCTTCTTGCAATCTCTTAATTTGTTCCAAAGTTGGTGTCTCTTTCAGTTGTTCCAAAAAGTAATTCAGCAAGGTTGAGACGGAATTCACAGCTAACACATGCATTGTGTTGACAATGAGGTAATCAGCGAGTCGTATGAAGCTGGAAAAATGTTAAAGGTCAGTAAGGAAATAAACAGAAAGACATTACTGTATCACTGAAATATGGCACTTTTTAAGTATTCAAAAAGAATCCAAATCGAACAATTCTGTTACTTTAAGGGGAGAAACTTTCTCAGGAAAAAACTTTCACGAGTGCGACAAAACGTGAAACTTTTGGAATTAACGTTTGCGAATCGATCAAAATGGAATTTCGCGAGAATAAACTTTCGCGAATTAAGTTTCTCTTCAAATTCTGATAATGTCTCTACGATTCTTGGCTCTTCCATAACTCTTCCAAATCTTCCATTCATGTGATTGAAGTAACATAGTTCGAAAGGGTTGTTGTAAAAGAAGACGAAAATAGATCTTTGATTACATAAATAATTTTGATTCTTTATTTTAGGAAACTTCGAGGGAATAAACTTTCGCAAATTTCGGCGGAAAACGCGAAACATACATTTTGAAGAATTTTCGAATGTTCACAAAAATGATAAAACTCTAACGTCACTTAATTGGACCTCTAAAAATGTTCAAAAGTGTTGCTCGACTAAGACTCTTGTCGAATAGCTAAGAGGTCTGATATTACGCAAACAACGCGTACGTAATAATTATGTAAAAAAGGCTTAGGCCAAGGAAAACAGACCTTGTGAGTCTTCTGCAATTGCTTCTCTTGTTTGCTTGTTCTGTATACGTCATTTTATCTGGTTCTTCATACATGTCATAATCATTGTAGCCCTGCATGGCGTACGCTGAATCTCCCATCATTCCACCAGCACCCATTTCTAAAAGACAATGACCGAAATAATGATGACACAGAAGCATACTAGCCTGTGCTTTAGCTCGAAACAATTTCCTTCTAAGGCCCAGTTTACACTTTACCGTTTTCATGAAAACTGTACGAAGTTATGCCGTTTTGGTCTTCCTTTTACACAAAAAGATTTTCGTAACCAGCATGAAATGAAGACGATTTTGAAGTCGGCACGATATGAAACGGCGTAAAACGTTTCGATGTAAACACTCGAAAATGGAACGATTTCGTTACTGATTGAAAGGGAGACAGATTATTCCTTTGTTGCTCTTTGAATCCGTAACGATATCGTTCCGTTTTCAAGCGTTTACACTGAAACGTTTCATGCCGTCTTCAAATCGTGCCGCTTTCAAAATCGTCTTCATTTTGTTCCGGTTACGAAAACATTCAGCATGATTTCGTACCGTTTTCATTTGAAAACCGTATAGTGTAAATGGGCCCAAAATCATGCAGATTCAAATTTTTGATCTAGTTTGGATCCCACATTTTGAATATTTTTGAGTTTTTGATTATTTGGTACTAAGCTACCTTAAATCGTACTATTCTTTACTTGCTAAGGTATTACAATCGTAAGTGTTATTCAAAGTAGGGACCACATTATCTTGTGTCTTTTCTTGTCTGGAAGGCACAGAAGAATGTGAAAAATGTAAAGAATCTAATCCATTTTGTGTTATGACTGCATTAATGGTGATATGAAAGGGGAGTACTGTAGAAAAGAAGAACTGTAGTCGTCTGTACTGTACTGCATACTGTACTGTATTAACAGCCCTGCATGGCAGGACGAAATATCGGCAAAATATATCTGGGAGTCATCAGGGTTTGCAGAACAGCGGAATTTGAAGAAAATTTGTCGCGGAATACGGACTTCTAGCAATTTTTCGGCGGAACGACGGAATTCTCCGTCCCAACTGGACGCGGATTTTCTCGAAAATGATATGCGGAATGCAGAATTTGCATGAAATTCTATGGATTTGCGGATCCGTGATATGTTGTCTTGTAGAAAAGGTCGTGGTCACATCTCTGTTTTTCTGGTCAGCACTATGAGAATACTTTACTTGACCCCCACATGTATATTCTCAGTAAACTGACTCATTCGCTGTTGTTTTTCGTCGTTTTGCGGTGTTTCTACCTACAAATTCAAGTACTGTATAGCCCACAATAAGGAGGTCAGCGTTTAATTTTTCAAGTTTTAGAAACGCCAAACGGAAATCAACTTTCACATTGCCTTAGAACGACTCTCAGCGTTGCAGATCAATTTCCCCATATGAGGACATAAGATAACTCTTAATTCCCATCTCTTCAAATAACCTTCCTCAATTTTTTGCTCGAAACTTCCTCCAAACCAGGTTTGTAGCTGTGTAGTGTTTTTGCATCTCTGCACCAAAACGAGACGGCTCATAACAGCGTCTAACAGCCTTTTAATAGCGATAATTACCGCCACATGATCAGTCTGGGAGCAACACATACCTCCAAAAGGGCTCTGAGCATCCATATAAGGATCGTCAGGAACAAAGCCCGCTTCCAACAATGCAGTTCGGCATGCACTTCTGACGACTTCCTTCACGAGTTCTCGGAATTCTGCTAATCGACTTGTTACCTGCGAAACGACGAAAAATTGCGTTAAAGGCTTGGACACTCGTGGATGGAAACATCCAAGTTTAGCGTTAGACGAGTAAGAGATGAGTCCAAGGAATAATCAATGAAAGAAAGGGCGAGGATATGATGTGTTGTTGAACAGAAGATGACGGAGAAGGCTAAGCTGCGATTTTTAGCGCCAAGCGCCATGATCACGGAAGTAGCTAAGCGCCAATTGAGTCCATGTCATGATGCTCAAGAGGTGGGGCTCTGGCGGGTATTTAACCTAGTCAATCGGATTGCTCTGGACCCTAAAGCCAGAGGATTGAACCCTGGCAAGTAAATGCTACGGACGCTGACAAAATGTCATCGATATTCGATATCTAGAGAAAACGTTAATCTGAAGCGAGAAACATACATTTGCAAGGTGGCCAAACAATTCTGGCCAGTAGTGTGTTGATATCTTAGAGTGTATTCACTGGGCTGCAATAGCCATGGCCCAGGGGGGGACTTCTATTGGTATGTGACGGGGGGGGGGTCAGACACAGTATATTTTTGAAAAACCCAAAAATATACTAAATTTAGGAAATTTTAGACCCCAAAAATATACTCAGCCCAAAAGTATACTGAAATTAGGACATTTGTAGACCCCAAAAATATACTCACAGCTTCATGGTACATGAAAATTAAAGGTTTTATAGCATTTTCGGCAACTGCTCTGCGATATTTTGGTGAAAAACTCAGCCTAGCACTCACCTTCTCCAATTTTCTCATCAGCAACCCCAAAAATATACCGATTATGCTCCAAATCGCGTACCCAAAGGTATACTAGACAACGTTTTACAAACCCAAAAAATGTCTGACCCCCCGTCACTTACTAATAGGGAGTCCCCCCCCCCTGGGAGCCATGGACGGAAGATTTTAATTAATAGGGTATAAAAAGAACATGATCTAAAACAAACCTCTCTCAGTTGTCTGAATTGAGCAGATCTGAATTCAAGAAGTGTGTATGTTTTGCCTTTCTCCACACTGCACAAACCCATATCGCTGATTCGATAACACATCTCTCGAACACTCACCAATGCTGGGCGAATTGACTTAAAATGAAAACAAAATATTAAAGCAAGGAAGTGCGAAAAGAGGAACTATACCTTTGGAAATCATCACAAGCTCGGTCCGTACTTTTAAGACTTCAGACATTATATTTTCCTGTACAACGAAAAACCACTTAGCATGCGCATAGTATTTTGTTTTAGAAATAGAGGAAAGTGGGATTTGTCTTTAAAATACCATTGACTTAGTATGGGAGGAACTCAATGTTGGTAGCGTCAAACTCTTTTCTAGAATGGTCTTCCCTCTTTCTCTCTGTCTCTCTCTCCGCAATTGTGACTAATCATAGATCTATCGGCAAAGTGTGCATACCTTACCATTTTGGCTAAGGTAAGTTTGTGCAGGACGACACTCTTTGTAAAGAAAATAAGTCTTTGGTAAACAAGAAATTAATCAATTAATAAGTATTGATATCATACCGATAAGAAAATATCTGATGACTAGTAAAAGGTTGAAAAAGGTTACCTGATTGACAATGAAAAGGTTCTTCTGCAAAGCATTTTTGCAAATTGTGATTTGTCTAGAACAAAACAAATAAATATCAGGAAACCTTTCAACAATAACATCGGAAGGCTGCATGGGGTTTGGATGCATTTTCTCTAAGTTAGAGGAAGGGTTCAGTCAATACTACGGGTGAGCCAAAAAACTATCCAGTTATAAAAGACAACATTACATTATATACTTCACCTATTTTGAAGATTTATGCGTTAATATCTGGTTAATATCCAGAATTAGATTATTCTTTTTATATTTCAGTTTTTTATTTCTTGAGCCACAAGTGAGTTTCTCAACACTTCTGTTTTCAGCATTAATGGACAAAGTGAAAGCTTTTATGCAATGATTTTGGGATTGAGATATTGATTATTCATTCCTCAAATCCTCAAACAATTCCTAACAATGAATATCGACAACAAAACAATGCCTCAATAAAACAATGATCAATAAACTTACTTTCCACGGACATTCTTCCTCCAGACAAAAAACGCTTTCCATTTTCTGAAATTCGCAAATGATCGAATTTTTACAAGACGCTGGTAGTCCTTGTATTCTTTCTCCCATCTGCTTAGTTTTGTAAATTCCACTTCTTCAGGTGTGTTGTGAGTGACTCCATGTACGCTGATTGTATAATGATCACGTGGGTCTATTTCTGAATGTGGCACAATCCTACGAAGGAAGCACAACTTTAAAGGTGATGTGAAGAGAACATCTTTATTGAAGCCAGTCATTAGGACTCTTGAATGATAGAGACGTTGTCTACTTAAATTTTTTGATACCATGCGCTATTTTGTAAGATGACATACTTAAAGCGTAAAGTCGAGAAAGTAATCATAGGTTTACTACGCTTCCAGAGAGAAGAAATCTCATCAAAAAACTTTATTAAATATCATATCAATTTGTGAGACAAACCACAGTATATTCTACTGTATTTATGTAGCCCAGCTTCAAACTTCCTTGTAACTGTAATCTTTCGAAGATAAGATCACAGAATGATGTAACCTTTCAAAGATAAGATCACAGAATGATAAGATACAGCTACATTTCCAAAATGGTAAAAGATTTGGATGCAAAAAAAACAAGAAGATTCAGCACACTGAGGCCTTTCTGACTTACATCGTCATCAGAGTGTGACTTAAACACAGCTTAAGTCATACTTTGACGACGACGTTAGTCAGAAAGGCATCAGTGTGCTGAATCTTTTCATTTTTGTGCATCCGAATCTTTAACCATTTCTTAGTAAGTACCTTATCTACCAAAGCTATATTTCCATATGGCATTCTAGTAATTTGGAAGCAAAATGACATCATTAACTGATACTTAAAATCAGTGGATAACTTCAAAATGAAAGGAGATCTATAACATATAAACAAGACTCTTCATCACTAATTCATTTGCATCATCAAAACATCTCACTTCAGGTCCACATTAACCAAATGATTTTGAATCTTGACAGCTCAAACACGGTTAAACATAAGATGTTTTTAGGGTGTACATGATTGGTACTAATTCTGAAAATATCAGATTTGCTAACTTGGAACTTGTGTTTGAATCACACTTCAAAATCCTCAAATTGGCAGGCTTGGTAGGGTTGCAAGGCCTGCTGAACCTTCTGCTCCAAAAGGCAGAAGGTTTAGCAAACTTTGCAGAGATTCTAGTTTCATCAGTAAACCGTAGTACTCTCTTGTCCATATCACATTTGCAGGCCTGGTGCTGCCCCTGGAAACTTTTGAAAATTCAAAGAGACATCCAGCAATTAAAATGAGTCATAAAAATATTCTATGATTTCAAAGATAAAGACTTTGACAAACTGGAAGTGTAACTAGAAAAGAAAGATTTTCAAACATACTTGAGATTGTATGGGTTGTATTCAATGGAAGATCTAGGTACTGCTGCTGCCATATACAGATACCCTGCATCCTTTCTCTCTCTGATGAGTTTTATGAGTTCCAGTGGGTCTTTCAAACCCTTTGCAATTATCTCTTGAATGGACTCCTTTTCCTCTCTTCCAGCACCACTCACAAATCTGGAGCCACTTCTCTGCCCCAAACTTGAGTCAGGTGGCTTTTGAGAGGGAGGGGTTGGTGATAAACGCTTCTTTTTCCCTGCTGCACTGTCAATCAACTCTTGTTTCTCCCTCAACTCCTTAGGGAGGTCAGGTAAAGGTGACCCTCTATCATCAAGTGGCTCTACGGATGATTTTCTTTTCAATGCCTTGTTAAATGCTTCTGTGTCATCCTTCTTGGTAGTGCTTGGTAGAGCTGGTCGTTCTTTCTGTTTTCTTTGATACTCACTCAAATGAGGCTGCAATAGACATCATAGGACATCAAATCGTTAAGAAAGCTGCTATCAATACGCAGCACATGTTTCTGTCGATTGAAAAGGATGGAAGCAAATGTGGGTACTTTAATGACCTTAGCATTTACTTTTTGATACCTTTGATTTTTTTCAAATTGCAGCATTCTAATTTTGTCAATAAGAATTCAAGTGCAATTTTGAATGAAATAGAAATAATGATATTAGCTCAAAATGGAGAATAACTTGAAGAATTTTCAAGAAAACTATAAAGTTTAGCAGAAATCTGTGTCACTCTTTTGGTTTCCAAATTAGCAATTTGATGATGCCACACATACGTTCAAACCTCTTATGTGGAAAGTGACCCAGATGTCAAAAAGCATTATTGGATTGCAATGATGATAGAAGTAAAAAGGTACCAACATATGTTGATGATAAAGGATATTCAAATGACAAATGTAAATCAATATTTTAAATGATATAGGGTACTGGCGGGATTTATCAGGCAGGGGGATATATCAGGCACACGCAGCTTTCAACAACCAGAAACACGACTAAAACATTTCCAAATAAAAAACAAGTCTTTGTGAACCTTCCTGGATCATTGTTCTCTCATTCTATTGGAATATCATTCCAATTACTCTTTGTTTCATTTCACCAGGCTCAGCGGAGTATCTTTGGGTCAGGCCGAAAACTTTGCGCGTCCATCTTTTCTACGGTTAGGCCGACCTTCGAACTTCTGAGAAGTTGCGAGAAACTTCCTTGAAGTGCAGCATGTTGAAGTCAACTAAAGAGCACCATAGCTAGTGATATGGCACAGAAAAGATGTTAAGTCTTTGGAATTAATGTCTCTGTGTACTTCTAGTGGCTACATTTATTCAAATAAATGAAAATAATAGCTGCCTGATAGATCCCGACGGTGTACGAGATTCACCTCCGCGAGTGGTCAAAATACTTTGCAATAAACACTTCGGTTGTTGAAAAGATGAACCAACCAGCTGCATAAACTTTGCGAGGAATGTTTGAAATATGTTTAGGAAATATCTTTTGTCGCTTTGGATAAATCAATTTTGATTGGCAAGTTTACAAGCCTTAAGTGCCTGATAAATCCCGCCAGTACCCTATGTGGTAGGTGTGGTGTGTTAGATTTAGGTAAGTGGAAGAATCAAACCCGAGCCAAATTTTCATGCCAAACAGTAAAACCTTTCAAACTGTTTCAAGGACTACTACTGAAGATAAAAAATCGATAAAGAATGATAATTTGTTTAAACAAGAAACTTTTCGTTTGAAATACATACCAAAGGGTCCAGAACAGGCTGGCTTGAAGCATCCTACAAAATAGAAAATTAGCAGATTAATTTTGACTGGCAATCATTATGCATTTGCATAACGAAATGAAAATGATATTAGGCTATTTAATGTGGTTTGTTTTCTCACACCACAACTAAACTTGGTTTTCTCACCTTCTTCTTCTGCACAGGTGTTGGTCGTGTGAACTTTAGTGCTCCTGGTTTTGGTTCAAGTTGAGGTTTTGCAATGAGCCTTGCCCGCAGTTGCTCTGGGTCAATCCGGGGCATGGCGAGCAGAAGTTGTTAGGCCAGTTAGGCCCTCTGACCACTAGCACTTTGCTGTTGGCGTCTAGAAGTCGTGTCCTTTGTTGTTTCTAGAGCGTTTCAGGGTACTTGCTGTATCAGAATTAGACTTAATTATGTACTTAAGCTATAAAATATTTTATCCATTGCAGTAAATTGTATTTTCATCCATGTTTTCTCTGCAAGACTTTTGACTTTTTCGAGCAGCGCCAACGAACTGACTTCTTGTTGCTAGGATACCCAACAGAAACTCCAAATCATGATTATGAGGCTAACTAGCCGTTAACAAAGTTAAGTAAGTGCAGCTCAGTCTTTGCAACACAATACAGCAGTTCATTGTTCTGGGAAAACGATCTATGCACATTTGATCTTCTGCTGCCAAAGGCATTCTCAGAAGAATAATAATGTCAGCTTTTGTTGCAATACAATAGCTGTCTTCAAAAGTTGCATTTGAAGACAATTTTTGAAACTGTAAACTGGCGCATGGACTGCAAATGCTCTGAGAAACCAATGCTGAGTTTGAAAGTAATAAAAATTGACAACTGCTTGACAATCAAAAGAAAGCTGAGCATACATCAATCAAACTCAATAAACTATTGGTGTAAATCGAAGCATTAAATTGGAATTTCCAGTCAGAAATAGTTAATTATCATTCATGTTCAAAGTTCCTTTGGACTGAACTGGTTTATACTGCTCTGGGTGGTACCTCACATGCTGGGCTTTGATATTTGGCAAAGATCAACAGTAACATTAACCTTGGAAGGCAAAATAGTTATATTTGCTGCACTGAGTCTAATTGTTTCTTTGTGATGAGCTTTTATTTGATGTGATTCAGCATTGATGAGAACCAGAAATGATAATCCAACAGCTAGTAAATCATCATAACAAGTTCTTTCATGTTTGATTCAATAAATGTTTTGATTGCATTGGAGCAACATCAGGATGAAGTGACAGGCTCATGGTGAGTTGGAAAAATAGGCAAGAATAACGGCAAAGAGAATCTTCAGCAATAATGGCCAGGTGCATCAAGTAACGATTTGTATAATGGTTCATTCCATTTGACGAAAATAAGACATGTAAAAATGCACAATGTTTGCCCCTTATTTGTTCAACTGTCCATGCTGGAATGCTAAATGAAGATCACATGAACAATATGATGTTGCCTTTGCTTTTAACTGAATGTCACACTCAATCCAATGCTGGTCTTTACAGGAATCTCACTTGCAAACAGACTATCTTTCAACCCTGAAACAGAAGAGAAACTGGATAAGCTTTCAGTGTGAAAGACCATATATCAAAATGTTGACACTCTTTCTGACGATTAACCAACAAAAGACAACTGTGCCAAATCAGGCATGAATATGGCCACTAGGAATATCTTTAGCAAGATCTTTGCTTTTTAAGAAAAATCCATCTCTGAAAATCAATCAAAATTCTGTCAGATGCAAAGATGGTCACATTTGTAATCTCTGGCGCAAGTTCTAATAGGGGACTTTGTTTTAAAATGAGGCAATTTGAAGTGAAAATTTAAAAGTCAATTCTTTATAACATTGTTAGGACAAATATGAATTTACCATTCAATAAGAGGGTACTAAGCTGCAGGTGAAGCAACTGAAACTCACAAGCATGAAGTAAGAACATGATAGTTTAAATTTTTGTGCCATTTTGCAGAATCTATCCAGCAAAATTTTACTGCTGACAAGTTGACTACAGGAAAAGAAAATTCAGTTCTAAATGTATGTTTAACAATTATTCTTTCACTGAATAAAGATCAATTCTTACCTGTTTTCCTGTAGCCATTGCCAAGGTACCACCCAGTTGATCTTGACTCCACCTTTCTGCTTTTTCTTCTTTCCTCATTGCCTTGTCCTTCTCCCCTGTTAAATAAAAAAGAACTTACAATGAAGTCCTTGCCTGATTGGACTATGGCAGTCCATCAATAAATTGGTTGTCAATGCAAACCATGATATGTAATGACGTCTCAAACACTACTTGTTGGATGTTGCAGCCTCATCAGCTAGTCTTTGCAATCTTTCCTGCTCTTGCAATCTGTACTGAAATGTTGCAGCTGATCTAATCTTCTGAAGGCGTTCAAAGCTCATTGGTTCAACTATAAGTGATGATAACCTTTTCACTCTACTTAAAGCTACATATGACATTCCAACTGTCCTCTCAGACTTTCCAATGTCTACCCAAGCCTTTGACAAGGTCATTCCCTGACTCTTGTGAATTGTGAAGGCCCATGCAAGTCGTAAGGGCAATTGCTGCCTTTCATGAACTATATTTGAGTTTGCTCTTGCAGTCAGCAAAAGAAAAAACACAGAGAAACTTGATACACTAATGTACATGCTATTTGGCCTGACTCGGCAGTTTCTCGCAATCCTACGCTCTTGTTTGGAGCATTGTTTCTTGATCCAGTTTCTGCCAGAGTCACAGAGCATACTTTTGTTTATTGTGAACGTAACGTCTGGGCCTAGACCAGCGTCAACTTCTTCCTGTCTTCGAAGCAGATCAGCTTTGCTACCAATTCTGTACATGGTTGAAACAACAGAGAGGATGAAAAGGACTCCTCTCACATTCATAATGGAATTGGTGAAAGAAGAAAGATAGTATACTTACCAGTATCTGTGAATTTTCCTTCTTGTTCTTGACCATGGAGTTCAGTAACCGCCTCTCTCCAAAATCAAGCGCTCCAAAAGAGCAGGCAGTGTGGACAGTGTGTCGTCAGACGACGTGCTGCAACGTGGCACACGATACTGATGTTGTTGTTGCTTTATCACAGTCCATTGCACCAGAAATGATTGCACCACAACACGATTGAACTGCATTGCAAAAGGGCAAAAGGAGCTCGATTTACAAAGATCGCCCGATCGCCAGATAAATAATCCATTACTCGTGTTGTGTTCAATCTAAATTGCCGCTTCGCAGGCGCTTCGCGCTGCTGCGCTGCAAATACTGCTCAGAGGATTAGCTCCAAAGCCCAAGCTCTCAGGTCTCGCTCTGGGCCACACTTGAGCTCTCAACAAGTGGAGGTCTCCATGCTCCAGAACTTTGGAGATAATACTATTGCTGTCCATCTAATAACCGCCAAGTCTCTGTTTTAGTAGGTTTTCTCTTTCAAGTATTAGTGGTTAAATATAACAGTGCTCTTTCTCATTTTGTTGCCAAGGGGTACACATGATAGCTCGCTCTACGTAATGGTAAACGTGATACTCTGTCTGTCTTTGTGTCATTGCGGAGCGGAGCTTTCGTAGGTAGTGTTTGTAATAAGTATCATTACCCAGTAACAAAGATGTTGGAACCGCGAGGCACTGGGGGCAAGTGTCCCCCAAAAGATCTTGCAATAAACAAAGAAGTTGAAACATTCGTTAGAAAGCGCAGCTATATAATGAACTTTAATAACAGTTCCACAACGAAAATTTTGAGGGCCATTTCAGAAAACAGACAAATCCGGACAAATCAGTGCAAATTGAGATTCAGTTATTATGACAAATCCATGAAAAATCGACTAAGCCATTGATTTATTTAGGACGTTTCAAGACAACTTAAAACAAAGAAGTTCCCTCTTAATTTATGGCTCGTTTTTCTTAAGGAAAAATTCCCTCGAAGCGTCGAGACCCCCAAGTTTGAGATGCTTCCTACGTCCCTGCCCAGTATGTTAGGTACAAGACTTTTTTAGAGAATCTGGTACCCAAGATAAAGTATCGTGTATGATATGATATACAAAAAATCATGTGCCATGAGGCAATGAATGCACTGTGGCAAAGTACAAAGCTGTGGTTATTGCAAACCTTTGTTGCCTTACTCAAGATACCATCTTCAACTTGTGGATTTCTGACAAAATTTTAAGTAAGTTGCATTTCCTACTATAAGAAAAACAAATTCACTTTTCATACCGCAAAATTTCGTGTTTTCATCCATTGTTGTTCGATTCCGGAGGTACTGCAACCTAGGTAAAAGTTTCGATAGACTATGGTAAAAGGATGCGCAATAAGAAACATATAATACTCACCGAATGTGAGTTGTTTTTGTGTCAAATCTTTTTTTCTTCTTCTGTCAGTGCCATCTTAACTGATTGGGCATCGTGCTTTGCAGAGTAGAGCTTTGCTTTATCACAGGGACTTAGAGGGAAAGCGAAGCGAGAAGAAGGAAAGGCGAGGTGGAATGAAGGCTCTCTTCCGTGAAATCAGAATGAACTGACCAATGAGAATCAACGAATAATTTCAATTCACCTCACCCCGCTGGTGTTTCGTTTATATGGAAAAAATTCACTTTCGCCCGGGTAAGCTTCCACTTCTAGTGAGGTGAGGTGGGACTCACTATACCGGTGGTGTTCTGTTTGTCATGTAAACGCGGAATGAAAATACAAAGGATTCTATTGTAAGGTGGAATCTCACCTCCCGGTTTGGCAAGTGAGGTGTTTTTCCTCATACAAACAGTTCCTTAAGAACCTATGAAAATACGTGTGTGTGGTTAGATATGTAAATTTCCAGGCAAAATAGATTAACAAAAACAATATCATAGACTTAAGTCCATTATGTGAAAGTGAAAAATAAGGTCTTGTGGTGTGATTTTGTAACTTCAGACACAAGAGGCCTTGACCCCCTTATTCATATTGACAAATAAATCTGTTCTTGTGAAGGCCTTTTACAATTAAAAACTGAGAGAAGTATGGAATGGTAGAAGCAAACAATAATGTGTGGTTTCAACTTTCGCGAACGAAATTGATTTCATTTCAGAAATATAATATATTACTTAAAGAGGCTCAGAAGCAAGCGGATTGCAAGATAACAGCGAGAAAAGAAAACATAAAAATGAAGTTACAGAGCGACATCAGACACGAGAGAAGATCAGATATTTTCTGAAATATCACAACTTGAAGCTAGCAATTAATACAATAAAAGTCGTGAACAGTGTAAGATCAATTTCACTCTGCCTTAGGCGGAGTCTCAAACACAGATTGCTTGGAAGTTCAATGAATAATGAATTTCAATTTCAAAGCGTACTTGAAATAACAGAATAGATCCGAAAAGCTGCAGCAGTTTACGACTTCAGCAGATCAAATGCGCAATCGCCTTTAGGCTGGGTCAAAAAGGCTATGGGTAGAAATGGCAACAGAATCCTCTAGTACCAAGGCAAAAATATACGACAGCCCCTCGAAGAGCAGATACAAGGCGACAAGACGCGAAACTCGATTTGTTACAGCTACAGGAAAGACTAGAAAAGGCCCTTTACCCATCGAAGACGACGTTATCAGCGAAGCTGTTAAGAACAGACCAGGCTGCATTGTTGATGCTGTTGGTGATGAGGTGGACATAACACATTTTGGTGCAGCAGGAAACGTCGCACTGTTAGGTTACTTTGCCCGGCTTGCTACTAGCAGTGACAACGAGGTTGATGTTGAGTACTTGCATTCCCTTAAAAGAGCGGGCGCTAATTATGATTTTCCGGATTTATATGGACAGACAGCGCTTCATGCTGCTGTAAGAGACTGGCATCCGGATGTGGCCAAGTATCTTCTGGATAACGGTGCAAATGCTGGCGTTTGTGACAAGTTTGGGCGAACACCAATGCATCTGGCCGCTGCTGTTGATTACCCTGAAATGATTGAGTTATTGTACAAGCATGGAGGTACGTTAATTCTATTGGAAACGGTGGTGTAGCCAAATGGTCAGGTGCGTAGCGGAGGTGCATGGGACCCCTTAGTGAAGAAGGTGGACTGGGGCCTCTCGTACCTATGTCTATGACATTATTTGACGGTTGGGGGCCCCTTCGGAGCCCTTTATCAGTGTGAGCCTGTGAGCCCTTTGTGGAACGTCCTAAAGATAACCACCGTTGGCTACGCCACTGCAAGTGGTTAAGGTGCAGTCGCAATGTTTCAAATCTTGTGGGGTTTTTCTGTGTGGGTTCGAATCCCATCCTTCAGCTGATGTCCCTCATTTCATTTCATAAAATCTATTAGAAAGATATAAATACTACGGTGTGAAACAGAAAAGATGTACCACCCGCCCGCATCAGGTCCTTGTATACTTGGGGTAAACCTTGGTCAATAGAAATTCATAGCAAAACAGAAAAGAAGAGGACTCGGCCAAGGCCCATTCCAAGGTGTTACCTCGTAGAAAAAAATGCTACAAAGAGATCCACCGTTCGAGTTAATGACGAATACTTAGAATTTTTAAATAATGTCAAATTCACATTGTCAACCGAAGCTTCAATCATAAGTTCATGTGTGTGGGTGGGCTTAACTAGGGCCAAGTTTTTCAGAGAAGCATTATGAGTCTCTGTTACCCTGAGTGATGTTATAACGTACTACAGGGAAACGTAGGACTCAGGGAATAAGTATAACAGAAATCCCACTGTTGACTTATGTTACTTAGGCTATCTATACTTTGTTTAGCGTCCCTGGAATGCAGAACGAAAGGCGAATTTCAAACGCCAATTCACTACGCTGCAAAAAACGATGCTGTTTATGCAACGAAATGCCTAATACGGCTTGGTGCAGATGCTACTGCAAAGGATTACAAGAAGAGAACTCCAGTTTTTGTTGCTTCTGAAGCAGGTACCGAAGATTAACTCTTTCATTGCATTTCAAATATAATATTTAAAGCAAAAATGATTCATGACAATCACCTTTAAAGAAAATAATGAACATACACTGGCTGCAAAACTACACAAGAAGACTTACTGCCTTGCATAAAAGAAACAATTTTGAGCAAAGAGTCCCGGTGTGGTAACTTCCAGATATAGAGCTGCAAGTACGTCCCTCCCATAAGGATGTGTTTAGAACCTCAAAACCCTTAAATACTGGTCTCAGAATTTAAATTTTCTTCTAGAAATGGGTTGCATTTGATTTGTAACTAAAAAGTTGTAGAGTTTTGTGTTGGCAACGCTGCCCCTTTAGCTCTGAAACTTAGTTGGCTGTACTATGCCTTCATAGAGTGCATGTGAAGTGAAATGAAACTCGATTTCTGGAAGTTCAACGGGCTGTTCTCCCAAAAGCTATCCTTTAAAAAAAGGATAAGAAAGCCGACCAAAAATCCTTAAACATGGGTCTTTCCTCAAAATATTGGGCGGCGCGTCCCCGTCATCCCAAGACTCGAGTTACCCCCGGGGCAAACAATTCAACTCAATCACCAGTGTAAAATTGAAAAAAGTGTAGTTGTCGTTGCAGACTTTATTCTCGTAATAACTGGAATTGTGTAGTGAGTTTTACCACAGCGAAATATAAAGTTTTCTGTTTTCAGTGCATTGCTTTTCATCTTTTGGAGACTGCGTAGCACCTGTAGCGCTGCGGCGGTGGAATTTTACATTTCTGGTAAAATGCGAAGGAAGGGACTGCAGAAGTTACGCAGTGTGCAAAGGACGAAAAGCAATAAACTGAAAGCAGGTCATTGGTTTCCCTGCGGTCTAAACCTCTGTGTTTGTCAACCCTGATTTTAGACTCGATTATATGTCGTAGTTTCGCTTTTTGCCTGAACTGATAACGATACAACGACGACTCATTCCCCTCATTAGCTATAACAACAACAACAATTCAACTCAATGAGATGAGCGTAACTTGAGGGTCCTTACGTAGTGAAGCTACCCTGGTTCATAGATTTTCACGACTTCTATCATCATTTTCAGGTCATGGACAAGTCTTGCATTTTCTCCTTGAAGAAGGCCTACCAATGGCTGTTTTTGATTCAATGGACTACTCAGCAATTTCATTGATGTATGAAAATGTACCCGATGTCGCTTATTCCGCATTAATGCAACACTTAGAAGTCGACACAGTCAGAAAATTGAAACGATTCCATCTAAGTGCCATAGAGCTTAACCCAGGAAAAGATGTGGCCCGAGATGTGGTTACTACGAATAATGTAAAATCTGCTTTCGAGGTAAGGAACGAACCAACAAAGCATGTGTATAGACTGATTACAAATCGTCATTTTACTCCTCCGCCAGACTTATATACTCCGCTATAACTACGATTCAGAAACAAACAGTGAAACTTCCGGCCTATTCAGGGGAGCCTCGTTTTTCCAACCTCTTTTCCGCAATATACACCAACGCTAAACGAATGATCTGGCTCCTTGTATCATTGCGTTGGGCAGGCTCTCAGAGTAAATACCTACCTACGTTACACTAGGTCGTTCGAGTCGTTAAGGTCGTGCCCTTAGAGACCCAAAAGACATTGCTACACTGATGAACGCTTAAACTACGACTCATAGGTTTTCACATTGAAAACTGGGACGAAGCTTTCCCCTATCGATTTTAACTAGACATGGAAACCATAGCAATACTGTACTGTACTGTACTGTACTGTACTGTACTGTACTGTACTGTACTGTACTGTACTGTACTGTACTGTACTGTACTGTACTGTACTGTACCGTACTGTACTGTACTGTACTGTACTGTAGGCAATGGTGGATGGACCTAACTTGCCGGCTGGAACCTCCGATGCTAAAAAACTTCAAAATTCACGTTTTCATTGATACTAGTATAAACAAAAGCCGCAAGCATCCATATCAATGTTTCCTCAATCCAAGAATCAACAAACTTTCATCGTGTACCAGGAGCTCTTTGTTTCTGAGTCCAATTAGCTTCCATGCACTTCACAGCAGCAATGCGAATTCCAACTGTCGAGGGTTGCATGCCTCGCTTCTTACTACTCCTCAGTCTCGTCTCGGAGGAAACACATAAACGTTATTATTTCCGTCTCGAATTTTATATGAATGCCCATAAGTCCCAGTTAAAGCAAAAATAAAAAAAATTGGTGTCGTTATTGTTGCTGTTGCTGCTGCTATTGTTGCGATAACTGGAACTGTTTCGTGAGTCTAATAGTAATCCACAAATCTCGCGGTCTGATTGACAGAGGCACCATCATCGAGTCAAGGAGCACAGGGAGGCAAGAAACTCCAGATCATAGGTCTATGTTTTTTCAACCTGTATTGATTTTTTCCCTCCAGGTTATCACAGAGAACGAAGATACGGATTTATTGAGCCATCCAGTAACCAAAAGATTGTTAAAGATAAAATGGAATATGTACGGGCGAGCGCACGCCATCAGAAAACTATTAGTCAACATGCTTTTCGCAGCCATGGTAATATCTGCCGCAATTGCGATATCTGCAGCGAAGGAGGGAAGCCCATCAGAAAAGAGAATTAGAATATTCAAACAAATTCTTGATGTATCCATCTGTCTTTTGAATGTTGGATTCATTACTAAGGTGAGATTATCCATACCTTTTAACCGAGTGGAGAAAAAAACTATCCGCTTGCTAACTAAATCTTTATACAGGGTAGAAGCATCAATAAATGCATAAAAATCAAGGAGATTAAGACGTGCCACGGTGGTCTAAAGGTTAAGATGCTTGCGCGGAAAGCAGGAGATCCGTGGTTCGATTCTCGGCTGTGGGAGACTTGCCCCAAGTCTATTTCGTCAATCAAAAAATTGGGAAAGGGAAAAGCGGCACACTTATTACAGATTTTTCAGGCAGCCTTATTACAAATGATGAAATAGACTTGGGGCAAGTCTACGGCTGTGGCGAGTTTAACTTTCTCGATTTTTCTTGATAACTTAATATTTTAGATACTACTTTGCGTTCAAACGATACCGGCACATTTTGAAAACGATACAAAACTCCAACGGTAGAAAACTCTGTGCAATCTCTTTCATAGTAAAGGTACTCAGGGATGTGCGGCCGGCAAGGGTATACTTTTTCGGACTTCCAGTCTGGCCAAAGGTATTTCGGATTCACAAGAGAGCACTTCCTACCTTTTAAAAATGTAGGGAAAGTTTTGATACGATACCAAAACCCTTTCTCTTAAAATTTAATTTATTTTGACATTTCTGGAGAAAAATAGAAATGCTGTTTTTGAAGAAACCACTAATTTTGCCTTTTCTCTGCTATAAATCAGCAACCACGTGTCAGATTGACTCAAACAAGGTCTCAAACTCTCAGTTGAAGCTTGACCTATGCAACTGTGCAAAATCGAGATAATTGAATCTACAGCTCCTCCACAGCAGCCACACAAACGGGAGACAATTTTTTTGGGACACCCTGTATACAAAACTATACTATGCCAACCACCCTATATGATACGATGCTGTACTGCATTCTACTTCACTGTTCTACAACAACATACCCCGGGGGTGCACTACATACATTTCGGGTACTGGGATGGGCCATGGGGAAAGGTATCTATTTCCCAGATATTGGTATAAAGAACGGTATCAATTTTCACGATTTGGTGTAAGGAACGGTACCTATTTTCAAGATTTTTGTATGAAATGTGCAGTTGGATATAGGTACTTTTTCGAAAAATTGGTATATGGTCGGGTATACTTTTTAGAAAAAATTGGTATAAGGAACGGGTATGTTTTTGAAGCCTCGATGACACGTCCCCGACCAAAACCTGGTCAAGAGCACCCCCGGGCAACATACACCAGTTTGAGCGGTCTGGTTTGGTGATGGTCTCGTTATGAACAATAACTGGGACGCATTTCTTACTTAATTCTCTTCTTTCTCATTTCATCATTTTTAGCAAATATATCTCGCCGTTCAAGCAAACAAAATCCATCAACGCAAGCAAGACGCAAGGATTGAATATCTCAAAAAAGATCTAAAATTTTGCCATCCAAGATGGCCTCACGAGAAACGTACTCTTGATGCAACGCTTGGTCTTCTGAAATCGCAAGTTAGTGTGTATTTCAAAAGAGCTGCGACGTATCTTGAATGGCTAACAGCTGCTGTTATGTTGCTTCAAGCTTGCTTCAGTTTCCTGCACACATATGGTCATGAAAGCGGCGACGAAAGCGATAAGTACCATAGAATCAATCAGATTGTATTGGCAGTTGCAACTCCCTTCGCTTGCTTTAGGCTTATGAACGCACTCAGACCATTCCCTATGACTGGAAAATTCATTGTTATTTTAGGTAAGTGTACAGGGTACATCAAAGCTGTCATCATAATCATCATAATCATGATGATAATAAAAAGGTGAATGCTAGGGTTTAATAAAAAGGTGAGTATAAAACTGTATCACATTTTTCTATGAATTGACTGACTTGAGAGGAACTTTGGGTAATTTACGATCAATTTGCCGTGGCAATTTTCGGGTAACATCATTTATTTTCACGTGCGCCATTTTTGATTATTTTTGTAAAAATTCTTTCAAAATTTTGAAAATAATTAAAATCATTGTAAATCGCAAATCAATTGAAAAAAACTGACACAATCTTCTAGAAAGCCATAGTTTATGACTGATCAATTCCTGTTTGCAGGAAATGTGGCCAGGGCATCTTTACAATTCGCATTTCTTTTCTTTATCTTCTTCGTGCCGTTCACCGTTACATTCTGGATATTCTTTGGAGGTGAGGAAAATGCAAACCGAATAAAAGCCAAGTATCCAAACGTAAACACAAGTGGCTTCAAGAAACTCAGTGATGTGGTATGTTGAACTATTTACAGTGACTCTATTTTCCACTCTGATCATGGGTGGTTAGACACCGCAGTTGTGTATCACCGCCGCCGCTTGGTTCTATTGCGGAGGAAAAAATTACTTACTATGGAGGAGGTAGCGAAAGACTTCGAAACCTCCTCCACAGAAAGATATAGATTCTCCTAATCATCAGCATCAATACCGAGACCACTGAAACATACCTGGTGGGGGTCCTAGGGGGATACCAAAAACGGTGAAACCGCCAAAACACTTCGGAAAAACCGTAAAACCGCCTCTAAATTCACCTAAAACAGTCAGAAGATTTTTCACTTTTTGCACATATCACCTCGGTTCTTCGCTTCAGACGACTGCCTCCTTATCATTTTTGAGACAAAAAAAGAGGCAGCTAGTTCTAATGCCTTTAACCAGATGGAAAAGGTGAGAAGTTGTAGAATTTCCATCAAAATCTTTTTGTATTGGACAAATATTCGTAGCTTTATCTCCAAATTTGTGCTAACTTGACTTCTCGAACCATCTTTGTCGAAAAATATCTGCTGTGTCCAGCTAATCTCGTGCAGCTTTAACCCACTGCACGAGGGGACACATAAGTTTCCTCGGACAAAGCCTAAGTGGCTTGAATTTTCAGGAGTTTTATCATCCAAGGTATCAGCCGACAACTTAGACCCATCCGCTGTTTCCTGGAGCACTCAGCTTTTTGT
The DNA here is from genome assembly GCA_964020215.1 of Aurelia sp. 3 sensu Dawson et al. (2005). Lineage (NCBI taxonomy): Eukaryota > Metazoa > Cnidaria > Scyphozoa > Semaeostomeae > Ulmaridae > Aurelia > Aurelia sp. 3 sensu Dawson et al. (2005). The sequence goes on from OZ026582.1 coordinate 1,510,565, forward strand.
ACAGAGTTACTATGGTTTCCATATTCCGATATGAAAATGAGGGAAATATTTGCGTCGTGATTTTCAATGTGCAAGTCCATAAGTAGTTTGAGCGCATCAAAAATGGCAGAACAACAGAACGTACAGCTCCTCCGTAGCAGCCCCCAAGTGAGCCACATTCATTTGGGGAAAACTTGTTAACCAAAACATCTTATCTCTTTCGTTTCAGATTTACACTGTTTGGACGATGACAGTGCTTGTTGGTTTCCCTGTGGAATATCTGGAAAAAATCGATCGAAGAATCGCGCATATTTGCATATCCCTGTATTATGGAATGATGTCCATCCTCTCATTGAACCTGTTCATTGCCTTATTGTCACAATCATTTACATCAGCATATTGCAAGGCAGTCAAGTTAACTCTATTGGAACAAGCAAAGTCAATTCTGATAGCTGAAAAGTTCCTTTCCGACAAGAAACGTGAGAAATACTTGAAATATTTGCATTTGAAGTGCACACCATTGGTATGTATTGTTACTATTAGAGGCCTTCAAACTGGTTTGAATCGACCCCAAATTTTCTAGCATCCAGGGGCGGATCCAGGGGGTGCAACGGGTGCGCAAGCACCCGTCAAAGTTGCAAGGAAATCACTGAAGGCAAGCTTGTTTTAAAGTATTCTAATTAGATATCATTTGTTCAAATAAATGAATGATAAATTTCATAAACCGCCATATTTCACTGCCCCACTGCTCCCCTCCAGCCCCACCTTCCGTCGACGGTAAAATTTACTAGACGTTGGGCATCCTCCCGAAGCTTGACCAACACAAACAAACAACAGTCTTTATTCAGAAGGGGAATCTCCTCATTTCCTTTCCGAAATCCTTATGCGGAGGCAAGCACAGTGCAAGTCACGCAATGAAGGCGCCTTGGTGCAAACCAATCAGAGAGGTGCATGGAGGTTGCTGGAAATTGGCGGGAGCACCCGTAGTTTTTTTTTCCATCTTCTTAAACATACATGTATATATAAAGGTAAAAACCTACAAACAGCAAAGTTTAAGAAGAGTAACAGAACAAAACCAGCAAAGTTTGAAACTGAGGTGTGCAAGCCAATAGGAAAGAACCTTGAGGGGTGCAAGCCAATAGGAGAACGTTTGATAGAAATGACAAAACCATTAGCCAATCACCAGAAGAGGAAGAAACTTCTTTCAAACCAGAGAACCGCGGAAAAACATGGCGACCAAATCATGCTCAATTGCTCAGCATGTCAAATTTCGGCGCAAGATATGAGATTATCCTTTTTACGAGGAATGGGAGTTTAGAGTTGGAAGTCTCAAGATATACCAACGAATCCGAGGATGTTTTAACTACTTTTGAACCTTCATGAGACACCAGAAGTTATCAAGCAAGGGCTCAGCCAGGTACTGTGAGGCAACGTCCGTGTGAGGCAACGTCGGTGCAGGGTGGTAGGCCCTATGTATTTTATGCAGCACTCCTAGGCTAGGCCAAGCTAAATTACCGTGAATTGAAGCTAAATCATTTAATTTAAACAAGATTTTTATTTACTTTTTGTATTGAAAACATTAAAAGTTTAGTTGTTTGCAATTTGGCAGTTGCTGAGAGTTGTTGTTTGGCTGGGTGGTTGATCAAGATTGTACAGAATATCAGGTAGGACAAAAGGGGCTTTGTAGCAGTAGATTGTCTCACAAAGTATTATGGCTCGAATCACAATTCTCAAAAGTATTTGGTTTCAATGAATTTCTTAGCCTTCCTTGTAATGTAAAGGATGCGCAACAATTACCATACAAATGAAAACGAAATCTCACATCACCTTTCTTCAAGTAGTAAATGTTTTGATGCTGGTGTTTATTTGCAGTTTGTCCTAAAATTTCATAGAAATAGATACACGTTTTTTATAAGAAACTAGGATCAGGCCATAGTGCTAAAAGTTTCTTAATTGGTTTCTTATTTCTTGAATCCATGAATTGTCAATGTGGTCGCTAGCACTGCTTACAGATATGTTTCTTGATAATTAAAACATCATATAGGAATAAACAGAGTTCTGTTATGTTGAAAACACATATGGTTAGATAATATTGCCCAATAATAAAGGTTCAACGATCTATTTGTTATAAAATTCATATGTTTTTAAGTTTGAAAAGTTTCTTAGTACTTCTCAGATATAGTACTAGAGTTTCTTAAAATTTTGGCCATCTTAGTACTAGTTTCTTATAAACCAGTTTCTTATAAAAAAAACGTGTAGTTTACATTGTCCTCCCATTTCTGCGCTGTCCAAATGCTGAAAAGTCTGAGAGGAATCGCTATAAATTGTCTAACTGAAATTCAAACTTTGAAGAAAGATAAAGGGCGTGGTCATGTTTTCAGCAAAGGTAAAGAGCGTGGCCCCCGAAAATTTTCCGGGGGCTCCGCCCCCGGACCCCCGCTCCCTTCTGGGGCTTCGCCCCCGCCTTACAGTTCCATGGCGGCTTCGCCGCCGCCACATACCCTTGGCACCCGTCAGATTTACACCTGGATCCGCCCCCAGGCATCTCCCTTACAGCAAAGACTTCTGCATGTTTTTGCAATTGCTATCTTCTTGGAGGATGGCATCGCTCTGAATCATGTTATGATCTTAGGTCTGGTACTTTTGTCCCCCCCCCCGCAAGGAATAACGCATGCTAATGATGCAAAGTTCGTTGTGACTTCGGGATTCGGGGTACCGGCAGGAGGGAATGTGAATGGGCCACGTAACATACTTCAGCAAACTGGGTGAGCTACCAAATAATTTCTGCAGTTTTTGAATGACCAATGAAAACAAATATATTGATTTATATTGCGCAGTTCATCAAAACATAAATTCTCAACAATCATACAAGAACTGTTTGGTGACGAAGTTTGAAAGCAGTGTATCTCCTCAGTAACTGGTCTTTTTCAGATTTCGCTTGATGTACTTGCTTTTGGGTGACTTTTAAACATTTCCACAAGATCTGAACACTAAACTGTGACACTGTTAGAAACACACTGTTTCAAAGCATCAGTGAAAGGAAACAAATGTTTATTCTTTGTTTATTTTGCCTTCCCTGCTTTCTTTTGCAGCCCACCTCAGCTCAACTCGTTGATTCAAGTGTGCAGTGGCCGAATTTCAGTTTCTCTGTAAAAGTGAGGCTGTCCTCGTTTGCGGTTTTGCGATTCAACAGCGGGAAAATGAGGCAATCACAAAGCCACAAACGAAAATAGCCTCGCTTTTACAGAGGTGCTTCCAGTGTGGATCTTTTGACAACGACGTTTTCATGTTGAGTTTGGTCGGATGAAGACGGCGGCTTTTCCAAAAGGCTTTTCCTCCGCAGCGTCAATTTACAACCCCTCAGAACAAGTGCTCGAATCTTTTCGTGTGGACGGGGATAGTTTGGAAAACGCTCGTGGAAGGGGATGCAGATCTTTGTTTGCGGATGGGGGTGGGATGCATTTCAAGCTTCGAAGGATACGTGTGTACGAGGCCTGTAATTGACGATGCATGGGAATTTTTAATGGAATACATAGAACTTGTTTCTTTGATACTTCACAGGTTGAGGACTATGACATAAACGAAGAACTATACCCAAAAGAAATGTTGCATCTTATCGCACTCAATGAGACAAAGAGAAAGAAAAAGTATTTCGAATTTGCAAGTGGTGACGTTGCTGCGGGCAACAAAAGCATTGGTTTGGGGGCACTATTGGGCAGCATAAAAGGTGAAATTGAGAAAACTGGGTACAAACTAACCGAAGCAGAAGAATCAATTTCAACATTGCAGAAACTATATGTGGAGAATTTGAAACTTCGAAGAATTCTTGGGCTTGGTAAGTGCTCGTTAGATATCTGTTAAATATGTTTTAGATATGTGTTATATGTCATGCTACCTGGTGAGTCAAATATCATGTAAATGTTGGAAAGCCTGCAGCTCTAAACCATTTAAGATTCATAGAAATGGGCAAAGCCTGTAGAGCTGATACATCAAGTAAGACCTTGTTCACACTGCTCAGTTTTTGCACTAAAGTTGAGAGAAAACCTCCATTTTTTTAGTGAAAGTGTTCGCACTGATACGCGCAAAAAAACGCCACAAAAACGGAGGTTTTCGAACACGCACTTAATTAACGTGGACGCAAAAAACAGAGGTTTTTGAAAACGCCGCAACATTCAACAATTACTCTCACAAAAACGGAGGTGAACGGCAGGCTTCGATGCAAGAAAGATGGATACAAAGAAAAACGGAGGAGTGTTAACGGGGCCTCAGATAAGAAAAAAAGACGGTTGCGTCGTTTTCAAATCGCAAGTAAACGTGCAAATCTCAAAAATCTTCAAAACCGGCCTAAAGGTCCTTGATCAAATTCGTTGGCAATCATCGACGAAAAAGAGGTAACTGCCAATGATTGAAGTAAGTCTATACAATAATTCAGCAGCATCTTCTATAGATGTATTTATGTAGTAAATTTATGTGGTGGGGGGGTCCTTGCATCTTGGTGGGCATTTTTGCTGTGGGGTGAGTGCATAGCGCGTGGAAATGGCTTGATTACTCGAAATTTTTTATGTACTACACATCGGTGGACATTTTTGACTCGACTGGTATATCATATCACAACACAAAGCAGCAATCCCTTCCCTTTACCTGTTTATCCTTTGTTTGTTTTTGTTTTCTTATTGTATTTAGTATAGTTGAATTGTAAGTGCCAGCCGCAGTGGAGACCAGATGACCAAGTGTCCTTCCCCGCTGTGGCTGGTACGTAGAAATGTATCAATTTTGTATTTTTAACGTTCTTTTTAGATCTATGCAGTTAATACTAGAAAGACAAGATAGATCGATAGAATTTGGTTTTGACTGAGCCGTGGGACTAGACTGCTGGCAAACTGATCTCGACTTTAGATCAGTTTTGACGGCTTTCGAGATGAAATATTTTCATGCTGCTCAAATATCATCATATCACTTGCGTCCTGATTTTCTTCTGTCTTCCAGGAGTTGGAGCGAAAAAGAAAAAGCCTGCTGAAAGTAGAAAGAAACCCTAACGTGTTGCTGTTTTCATTGACAAGGCTCATATTTAACACGAGATTTCCTCATTTGTGAATGATGAGAGAAAAAGAAAGTCCATCTGAAGCGTTTGGCTGAGAATCAAGCACATCTCCAAAATCGCCGGCATGAAAAATCTGACTTCGCTCGTTAATTGTACGCACTTCAAACACATAGAACATATCTCCATTTACTATGTATCTGCTGAGGTATCCACTACTATATGCTTGCATTAAAGGGCCAGTGTCGTGACCCTAATTGGCTAATGTAACACAATTATATCTTTTGATTAGAACCAGTGTTAGAACAAAGCACAGGATCGTGGCTGAATTTTCACGGTAGTAAAAGAATTCATGAAGCTGAAATAGAATGTCACGAAACAATGAAATTCGACTCCAAACTTGTGTTTGTTATATTAACAAACTGCCAATGGGACATATGTCCTTTAAGGGAAAAAAATTTTTCTGTATGGTTGCTTAAAGGTTACCCTGGGTACCAGACTCTCCCAAAAAAGAAATTTCTCTCAGTTTCTTTTTTGGGAGAGCCTGGTACCCCGGGTACTTAAAGGTGATCTGAAGCGAAAATTTTTATTGATGCAAACGAAGGGCCCTGTCGATTGATAAGGAAATCTTTTTGATATCTCATTTCGTTTTTAAGTTATAAAATGATTTTAAGTGTCAGTTGATGACGTCATTTTGTTTGCAAATTATTAGAATTCTATATGGAAAGAAGCTGTATCTGATCTTTGGAAGGTACAGTTTTAGGAGACATTACAGCTGAGCACAATAAATGCGATGAACATTGTTTCATCGACTGATGTGACCTTTAGAAAGGCATTTCATTTGGAGGAAAGGTCGTTGATTTTATTTCCCCTTGGAAACTTTGTCAACCTTGCATATTTTCTCGTACTTTTCGCAAACAAAATGACGTCATCAGCCAATCGTACAAATTAGTGGATAACTCGAAGATGAAACAAAGTATCAAAAAAATCTTAATGACATTCTTCATCGTGCAACAGTGCTATTCATCTGCATGAATAAAAATTTTCGCTTCAGATCACCTTTAAATAGCCTGACCTTTGTAGAGCAAAAGTTCCAAATCTTTAGAAAGATGGGTGTAAAATATATGTCTTATTTCTTTGAAGTGAGTGGTTCAAAAAAACTTCAGCTATTTTACGATAATTCTGGTGTTGAAGTTCTCTGAAATCTTCAATATTTTCAGAATTGGAGTGTTTCTATTATTTTTTGGAAATTAAAAAAATTGCCAAAAATAGACTTAAAACCATCGTAATTTCTAAACTGCTTAACGCAACATGATACAATTTCCAAGAACACCATAGTTTATGGATGTCTACCACATGGTATCAAGCAAAAGTCTGTCACTTTTGTGGTTTATGGTTTAGAAATTCGATGACGTCACACACTCAGATGAGCTGTAATATAAACAAGTTGTAATTTCGAAAAACATTCAAGGTTTCTGAAGAAAAGTCCAAGGATGGCATTATAGTTAAATAGCTATCTTTTAAGCCATTCAGTTAGAAAAACTAGGTCATAGAATTTTACACCCGTCCTTTTACGCCGATTTAAAGATCTAGAACCTATGCTCATTTGTAGATTTTTATTGTCAACAAGACGTTACCGATTTAAGTTAATCAGTTAATTAGATTTGCATAAAATACTGTAGCAATGGCTACAATAACCAGATTAGCTTTGCAGAAAATACCGTGGCAATTGTTCTTGAAGAAAAGAAATAATTTCATCCAAATATTATCAGCTTTTATTATAAAGTTACGAATATAGTCACCAGTTGATTAAAGAAGCAGCAGAATTTTTAACAACAGCATCAGTTGCCACTGACTTTCAAAATTTAACTCATTTCAGAATTATATACCGCGTCATGGGCAATAATGCACAGTATTTGTAGCTTAGAAATCAAAGTTCATTACCTCGATATTATTGCTTTTCTTTGTTGTTTTCTCTTCGGCCCAAGCCTAACAAGTGCTAAAAATCAATCTCAAATGGCTCCTGCGCGTCTGAAAAGTTTGCTCCTACACAGCGTTTATCCTCGTTTCGAACTTGAGGATGAACGCTGTGTAGGAGCTAACAGTTCAGAGCCGCAGGAGCCATTTGAACTTGATTTCTGGCACTGGTCTATATCTAACTAGAAAAAGTATAAACTAAACACCCCATTACCTGCAACAATTTTAAAGCTTTTATTCACATAAAACGAAAAGTTTTTTTCTTCATCATCAATTAAAAAATTTACAAATACAAGATACTCACTACACTACTTCAAAAGTTTTCTGCTGGCGTGTAGATGTGTGTAAAAAAATTGTAAAGCAGAAAAGGCAAGTAAAACATGCGGCAACGAACGTCAGGCCTAAGTTCCCTTAATTAGTTGTGCTTAGAAAAGGGTTTGTTTAGATTGATTCCGTTTCTGCACACAAAAGTTCTTCCACATTTCATGTCCTACCTGTCATGCAAGGAATTCCCATCTGGTTAATACGTCAAGACAAAGTGGACAATTACCGTTGACGATAAGACGCAATAAAAGGATAATCAAGAGATAAAGTATGATGTGGACGAAACTCCTTTTGATGTGATCCACGAGAATCCACCGGATACAGCAACAACAACTACAACGCGGTCACGCAAGGCTAAAAAGCTCCATTTCATGGGGCGATAATTCGGTGGTGACATTATATAAAAATACATGTACAATTATCCAATCAATGCTAGTAGTTAATACCATATTGCTTCGCTGAAACTTCGCTGAAACGTACCAGCAGTTGACGGGCCATGATAAATCGTACACTGGACGACCGATTTTGACTTATACAAAAATAATTCGTTATATATGAAATATTTCGCTATATTTGAAATAAGCTTTTGGGTTTTTATTTTGATGATTTAGTCAAAATCCAAATTAACACTCAACAATTTCTTGTGGATATTTAGACCGTCTTGTGGTCGTTTTATAAGCGCTTTCCTACAAGTTGCTAGTCCGAAAACTAACTAAATCGATCGAAAAATATTGATCAACTTTTCTAAAGACGGCGCTAAGCGAGACGATAAGGAATTTCTTGAAAATGACTTGGGAAAAAAGAAGTGCGTTTAGGTACGATCAGATGCACAAGAAGTCGCTCCATTCTTGCACAAACTTTCAGAATTACTTTTCTCAATTAAACAATATTTATCATTCTTGATTTTTAAGAAGTTTTGTGTTGATTAAAAGTAAATGTTTTCACTTGGTGCTTAAAGATAAAGTCTTTACGTAATTTGGTCAATGTTTTCCAATCATTTAGGCTGTTTCAAAGCCAACGCTTCACAAGGAATTCTAAATAGCTGGGGGAGTAGGGTATCAAACATCAACAAAAAATGACCAAACATTATTCGGGATTTTGACTAAAGATCAAATCGTCATTCGTCAAATCAGCTAACTGTACGAATACAGCCTGTCAAAAGTGGATATTTTTAATATATAAAACAATCGTTACATATAAAATGATTCGCAACATATGCTATATATATGCACCATATTTGATATTGGCAATAAAGAAACAATAAAAATGATAATAATAGTGCGGATGAAAAACGAACGAGAAATAAACAAAAGAGATTTTTTTAGCACACTAAAAGGCCTTTCAAATTAATGCTATCATCAGAGTGTGACTGACGATCTGAATCAAAATTTTTCTAATATATTACGGAGATTAATATGTTTACACAAACCCGCAATATTAGTATCTTTATTTTTCATCTTACTTGATTTGCTGTTTGATACTCAGAAGATCAGGTCTTTGTCTTGAACTTGGCACAAACTCTGGATCTTGTCGATGGTTGCAGGCCCATCTAACAAAATGATTATAGCAAAGCAGTTGATAACGTCAATAAACAGCACATTTTGCAGAATGCGTAAAGATAAGGTAGGTATGTTTGGTTGGACAGTCAAAGTCAATGATACCCTGGGTACCAGAGCCTTAAAAAAATGAACAAAAGAAATTATTGTTTGAGGATCTGGTAATAAGGACAGGTCAATGAGAAACAACAATTTTACCGCTGTGAGGCAGTGCCGCTGCGAGGGAGAAACGGGGAATGAAAGAGAGAAATACTTTTTCCTTTTCTTGCTCCTTCTTTGTCTCCTTCCCAAGGGCAGTCAAAAGCTGTCCTCCATACAGACTGAATAAACAAAACCAGACCAGGCCAATTCTGAAAACGGTAGATAGGCTTGGTACACTTAGACCCCGTCCACACGTATCCGGATATTTTTGAAAACGCATCTTTTTTTATCCGTTTTCAAAGAGATTCGCGTCCACACGAGGAGCGTTTTCGAAAAAATCCCCGTCCACACGAAGACGCTACTCCATTCAAACTCCTCTGTTCTAACTTTAACAAAAGAAAACAAACAATCAAAATGCCCTTGCTTGATCCCCAAAGATCCGTACGCATGCTCTGATACGTCGTAAATCGATGTTGTGACGTCAGCGTTTTCGAAAAGCTCCGTTTTCACCCGTCCACACGACAACATGAAAACGGCGTTTTCAAAAAGATCCACTCTGGAGAGCGTTTTCGAAAAGCTTCGTTTTTGGTGACCGAAAACGCCGTCTCCGTGTGGACGCTAACCCAAAACGGATAAAAAAAGATGCGTTTTCAAAAATATCCGAATACGTGTGGACGGGGCCTTAAAATTTGTGTAGGATTGACTCCGAAATTTTCAAAACTGTAGGTATGGGAGATTTGGAGGGCCTTCTGAGCATTCTACTACAAATTGAGAATGTTTAGCAGACTTTGAAGAGATTCTACTTCAGACGGCGTCGGAGTATTGCATTACTATCACTAAGAGTGTTAGGGCACGGATGTTTTGACTAAATATTTATCTACTTCGTTTTGATTGTTTTCTTAGTCGAGTCTGGAACTGAAGGTGATTTTAAGGCCTAACCACTCTCAGTTATTCGAATAAAAATCCCTTATATTCCTGTGTGCTAGTGCGTCTTTGCAGAAGAAAAGGTTTAAAACTGCAAAACCTGTGAAGAATACTGTTCCAAGATTTTTCTTATGGTTTGCTGTATGGAAACTTTTCTTCTGCGAAGGCGCAATTAACAGAGTTATATTGGATTAACTTTCAATAACTTCCAATAACTTCAGTTGCAGAAGCGAGTTGAAGACAAAAAAGAAGAAACAAAGGTCAAAAAAGGCAAATAAATATCTAATCAAAACATCCGTATCCTACCACCTTTGCTATAACAATAAAAAGCTGAAATGGCATTGACTCACCCAATCTGAAATATTCAGTAGAAAGACCAAGCTCCAATCTTGCAGCCTCTATTGCTCTTTTGGCAGCAAATAAAGCAGTTGATGCCATACAGCAACCAGGTTCACCAACAGCTAAAAGGAGTACCGAAGCAAACGCTTTAGAATGAACTAAAAGGAGTACCAAAGTAAATGGAGTTTCAAGGTAGCTAAAAGGAGTACCAAAGTAAACGCTCTAGAATGAACTAAAAGGAGTACCAAAGTAAATGGAGTTTCAAGGTAGCTAAAAGGAGTACCAAAGTAAACGCTTTAGAATGAACTAAAAGGAGTACCAAAGTAAATGGAGTTCAAAGGTAGCTAAAAGGAGTACCAAGGTAAACGCTTTAGAATGAACTAAAAGGAGTGCCAAAGTAAATGGAGTTTCAAGGTAGCTAAAAGGAGTACCAAAGTAAACGCTTTAGAATGAACTAAAAGGAGTACCAAAGTAAATGGAGTTCAAAGGTAGCTAAAAGGAGTACCAAGGTAAACGCTTTAGAATGAACTAAAAGGAGTGCCAAAGTAAATGGAGTTCAAAGGTAGCTAAAAGGAGTACCAAAGTAAACGCTTTAGAATGAACTAAAAGGAGTACCAAAGAAGAATGGAGTTCAAAGGTAGCTAAAGGAGTACCAAAGTAAACGCTTTAGAATGAGCTAAAAGGAGTACCAAAGTAAATGGAGTTTTCAGGTAGCTAAAAGGAGTACCAAAGTAAACGCTTTAGAATGAACTAAAAGGAGTACCAAAGTAAATGGAGTTTCAAGGTAGCTAAAAGGAGTACCAAAGTAAACGCTTTAGAATGAACTAAAAGGAGTACCAAAGAAGAATGGAGTTCAAAGGTAGCTAAAAGGAGTACCAAAGTAAACGCTTTAGAATGAACTAAAAAAGAGTATCAAAGTAAATGGAGTTTCAAGGTAGCTAAAGGGAGTACCAAAGTAAACGCTTTAGAATGAGCTAAAAGAAGTACCAAAGTAAATGGAGTTCAAAGGTAGCTAAAAGGAGTACCAAAGTAAACGCTTTAGACTAAAAGGAGTACCAAAGTAAATGGAGTTTCAAGGTAGCTAAAAGGAGTACCAAAGCAAACGCTTTAGAATGAACTAAAAGGAGTACCAAAGTAAATGGAGTTTTCAGGTAGCTAAAAGGAGTACCAAAGCAAACGCTTTAGAATGTAAAAGGAGTACCAAAGAAGAATGGAGTTCAAAGGTAGCTAAAAGGAGTACCAAAGTAAACGCTTTAGAATGAGCTAAAAGGAGTACCAAAGTAAATGGAGTTCAAAGGTAGCTAAAAGGAGTACCAAAGTAAACGCTTTAGAATGAACTAAAAGGAATACCAAAGTAAATGGAGTTCACAGGTAGCTAAAAGGAGTACCAAAGTAAACGCTTTAGAATGAACTAAAAAGAGTATCAAAGTAAATGGAGTTTCAAGGTAGCTAAAAGGAGTACCAAAGTAAACGTTTTAGAATGAACTGAAAGGAGTACCAAAGTAAATGGAGTTTTCAGGTAGCTAAAAGGAGTACCAAAGTAAACGCTTTAGAATGAACTAAAAGGAGTACCAAAGTAAATGGAGTTCAAAGGTAGCTAAAAGGAGTACCAAAGTAAACGTTTTAGAATGGCTTAAAGGATAAGTCCGGGTTGGTATGATTGATGAGAAAATACAAGACAATACTGTCACAAATGGTGTACCATACTTTTTCGATATTTTTCGCATTTTCCTTGTGAAATTACGAATGCAGTTAAGCGATCTGCACGACAGAGCTGAAACTGCGCAAAATGACGTCATCGACCAGTCTTAGATAAGGAAGTGTTAGGAGAGATAAGCTTTTTGAAATGATAAATCAAGAGTTTTAGGTCCTAGGAAGAAAATGTCAAGTGTTGCCTAATTTTGGGATCTGTTGCAGGGAGCTAAGGGGTTTCAAAGTTACGAGTTTTCGCGCATGCGTCCGCAGTTTCTGCTCTGTCGATCTGCGCGAAATGATGTCATATCGCGCAAACGAAAACGAGGCTGTCCCATTGTTTTCTCGCCTCTAAATCATTGCTAGCCTTTTTATCAAAGTCGTTTATCAGGTAAAAACCAACATTTGATTATGTTCTGACTTTCAAATTCTTTCAGCTGAATTCACATTGGACATACTTTCATTGCAACTTGCAACTGCCAAGAACTCCCCTTATTTGGGGAGCGGCTAGCAAAACACACCCAGTGTGATTTCAGCGTACATCTTACCTTTTGATCGAACGAATCCAATTGGATTGACAGCCTCATGATTTAAATGTATTCTCAAATCATTTGGTATGTCTTTTGACATTGGTGGCTTGTAATTCTACGATATAAATCGAAATGATCACGACATAAAGAGCAAATGAACTTTTGAAGACAAAGCCTTCTTTGGACAACATTTTTCAATCCAGAATCTACATCAACAGCGTCCGCCACATGCCTCTTTCAAAGCACGCAGCATTTCATTAAGTCGAGCCCCCCGCTGCTGGGGGCCGGGGGTGAACAGAGTAGGAATGGACGAGACACAAAAAGTCATTTAGGTATGGTGATTGGTTCAGTAAACAAGAGTTAAATAACTCTCAAGCTAGAAACATTTTGTGCAATCGTCTGATTTCAAAACAAACCACATTAGTCACCTTGACATGATTATTTACCCCCTGGGAGGAGTCACAGCACATACATTTACGAGCGGCCTAGTTAGAAGAAAAAGTATCGAGCAACTCAGAAATATCAGTTAAGGTGGAAACCCAAAAATATCAGCTTGTTTCATGCTGATACCTGAAACGAAAATAAGGTATCTTGAAACGACACAAACAAATTCAGGATTGTCTTTAAAGAACCCAAAAATATGAGTATAACTATATTTGGTACCAAAAAATGCCACGGCATTCACTTCAGTTTTTTCCTATCTTAAGTAATTATCACTTTCGGCAATGGCTACTTACCCATGTGCCTGTAGTAAACTGTTCTCCTGTTTCTTCATCATAAACAATTTTCTCACTGAACCAGTAACCCAATGTCATCACAAAAGCTCCTTCAAGCTGGCCAACATCAAGACGCGGATTTATGCTGAGGATAAAAGGGAAACAACTAGTTCTCTAATCGCAAGCATAGGACTCGAAAGTGCAAGATTCGTTATCTTTCCTCTTACTCATGTAATCAATGCATTTATTGAAACTAATAATTTCCCTTCAAGCTGGAAATGTGCACGGATTGTTTCCATTAACAAAATGCCTACTCCAGTTGAAAAATCAGGCTTTCGTCCGATCGCTATTCTGCCAGCTCTGTCAAAAATCTTCGAAAGGCTCGTTTGCAGCCAAGTCATTGAGTTTATTGAAAATACCCAGCTGTATAAAGATACTGTTACTGGCTTCAGAAAAGGCTACTCAACAGGATCAGCACTCCTGAAGTTGGCGACGATATAAGGACAGCTATGAAATTCTCTATGTAAATGGTAAATGCTCCCCCCCCCCCGAGAGGAGCTTGAGCTTCCAGCAAGAGGGCCAAAATGGCTAAAATATGCAGTTTTCGTACGTCATTTGACAAATTTCCTCCGACAATAACCCAAAGTCCTCCTCCACGAGGCTGAATGTCTCTCACTGAGGGGGGGCTGCATGCAGCCCATAGCCACCCCTGGTGCCACCTGATCTTAAAGTGCTTCTATCTTTTTAGCGACAAAACACTTCAAATAGATTATCTTACCTCTCTCCACAATCGAAAACGATATCCGATCTAAGAATATGATGTTCTCCTGTCAGTACATCAATTTCAACTTCAGAGCATGCTGCTCCATATGTCGTGTATGCGTATTTGGCTTTTTCTGGGGCATAAAACCTACAAGAGAAAACAGAAACAGGCATCAAAAAGCAAATGTTCTAGACTAAGAGCTAAATTTGGAAGAGATCAGGTACGATGTGTTAGTGGATTTTTTGTCATCTATTATAAGGCTAGTGATCTATAGGGTGCTCCATAAAACTTGTGTATTTTTGGTGTACTGCTATGCTATGGAGGAGCCGTGACGTCAATTTTCAAATTTTTACACAATTGCATAAGATATGCTATGACTTACATTTTGAGACCTTTTATGAATCAACCTGACAAGTGGTGGCCGGTTTTTGGCAACAAGAAAATCGACAGAAGTGGCACATAACGATGCGTCTGATTGGAAACTTCTACTACAAAGCATCTCTGCATGGAAGCTCAGGCGCAAAAAAACATTCTAAACTATGTTTGAAGAATGGCGGTATTCAAGCCAAAGTTGTGAAAACTGAGAGCGAAGGAAAAGCAACATTATAAAGCTTTTCTCGCAATATCGTGGAAGAGAAACAACAAAATGGGTAAGAATATCATTTGCCTCATAATATAGGCAATATCACCTTTGCATTATTGCCTGTGAAATAACTGACGACTTACATATACTTTGCAGACAAATCGACTTTTTGTTTATTACATTCCGCGATCAGTTCTAGCCAAGATGCATCAGGAAGTTTCTCTCTAATTGGTTTCAGTCTTTCGTTGAGCATTTCACAGCACTTGTAGACAGCCTGCAGAAATAGTTTTTGTTCATAAGCAACATATTGAAGAGGCCAGACAGTAGAAAGAGGCCAGACAGTAGAAAGAGGCCAGACAGTAGAAAGAGGCCAAACAGTAGAAAGAGGCCAGACAGTAGAAAGAGGCCAGACAGCAGAAAGAGGCCAGACAGTAGATGATGTCTACCACCAAGGTTGTGTTTGATTGGAACCAATTCTGAAAACGGTAGGCTTGGAAGCTTGATTGACTGCCCAATTCCGAAAGCGGCAGGTTTGGCAGGTTTGGCAGGTTTGGCAGGACTACTGAACCTTCTGCTCTAAATGGCAGAAGGTTTGGCAGACTTTAGAGAGATTCTCGATTTCATTTGCAGAACTCAGAGAGCGAGGCAACTTTGCTCGCGTTGCTACGGTAATCGGTAACTTTACTCTTTGTTGCCAAGCACCAGACTCGTCTTCGTGTTTTTCAACTGGAAATCTCGTCTTTGCTAGGATAAATCTGAAACCTGCTGCTTTGAAGAACTTTTTGTTTGATTGGGAACTGTGTTTTGGTCTTTGCGAAATCTACCGTTTTCAGAATTTGGTAGGTTTGGAATTACCAATCAAACACACCCCAAATGTCGCCAAAACAGCTGAAGTATGTTTTGGCATCAGTTATGATAGCAACATTTTTGGAATCATGGCAGCGCAAGAGCTGACATTTGCGGCGGCATGAAGACTGGTGAAGTTTGATTTGACAAATTATGGAGATTACGAAGACAAGGATTATGGAGATAAGAATTATTGGAGCGGGTGGGGGGAGGGATACATAACGTGTTGTGGGTATGGTGTCTGTGCCACCAAGAATAGTGAAATAACGAAGACTACGAATACCATACTTGCTAATCAAAGTCAACTACTTACAAACAGCTTATAAAATGATCTGATAAAATGACTCAGTATATAAAAGTGACGAAAATGTAGAAAATAACAATGCCGAATTATGAAATTCCAAGGTTTGGAATAAAAGGTTGACATAGGTAGCTTGCATGTGCATTTGGAAGTAATAATATCTTACCAAACAATTGATTTCTGATGCCAAACTTCCGCCAGTTGTGGAAGCTTTCAAAGAAATTAAAATATTCTAAAAATCTAATGGTATATTTGTTAAATGATCTAAATTACATGCAAAAAGTCCACGGTACTTACTATACAGTTGATTTCGGAAGTAACACTCCCACCAGTTTCAAACACTGAAATGATAGGCAACAGTACAACAACTAATACCACACAGATCTTTTCGGGAAAACGAAGTACTGACCCTATTGCTTCGACACTTTGTTTTTCGGCTTTGTTGTGAGCTAATCAACGTTGGGGCATGCTCACACTGTCATGCGCATCGTTTCCATTGTTCCTTCCCTTGCTCTCAACTGTCAACATATTATACAGCTAATTATGTATGTCATTAAGGCCTACTTTATTACTATTTGTTACCAATGTGATATCATTCAATTCAAGTCAAAGTCAAGTGACTCCGGCAATAAGTTTAGTCATTGCACGGCAATTTCACAAGTCACATGATCATTCTCCTGAGAAGGTTTTGTATCATACCACTTACTGCATTCATTGCGCAATTTCTCATGGCACAAAATTGGTTAAAGAAATCAAAAGGCCTTTTATCAAGAGATTAATCACTTGACTTGAATGGGGGGTGTAAACAAACTTTAGCTGATTTTGGCTATTCTCAGGACTAGCAGAGATAACAAAAATGACTTACCATTTGGGCTTGTGATTGAAGAATGGTGTTTCATCGTGATCATGTCCATTGGGATTTTCAACTGATTGGCAGCAACTTGACAGATCTACAATGTGACAAAATCAAAAAAATTCAGAAGAGTGAGTACTGTTTCATCCAAATGACATTGTCTATGTTCTGCATTAACCATTTGGTCACTCACCAATTATGAAGCTTTCCAACGCTCACCAAAAATTGATTTCGTTGATAAGAAATATTTTTTTATCAGATACAGGAAGTACAAATTAACTACAGGGATAATTCTGATGCATCTCCACAAGGAAATAGACAAACTTAAGTCATGGTTGGAAAAACCAAATTTGGATCAACTGTCTAACTACGAAAGAAATTCTTAAACTTACCCTCGTATTCATGCCCTGTCCCATTTCGATGCCACCACTTGATACTGCAACAGTTCCATCAGCGTAATAGATCGAAACCAAGGCCGTAAAATTGAATGTGTAATAACCTGATACATATCGAACAGGCATCATTGATATTCCTCTCTTTCGCCAACGATGCTCCTGAGATGAGAACGTAAAATAAATTCCTTGCAGAGTGATAAGATGAGGAACTTGGGTAGTAAGGCTACTGATTTACGAAAACCAAAATACACCGTCACCTGCATATATTATTCTGCTGATGGAAATCATCAACGTGAATGAGAAAAGCATAGGACCTGACATCGACTCTTGTGGCACTCCGAACAAGATCTTTTCTTCTCTTGACTTTCCCCTTCAAAGCTGACAATTTGAGTTCGATTTCAAAGAATATTTTGGATCCATCTTGACCCAGCATTTGGATACCATGATAAAATTAGCTTCTGGATGTTTAAAAATTTTAAGATCAATACCAACCTTGTTGAATTGACTGATCTCTTTCAATCTCCGATCATATTCTGATCTTTGCTTCATATCTATGGATGAACAAAAACATAAAAAGATGTCATGCAGTCAAGACAATAAAACAATACGAGACAAGAGAAAAGAACACAAAAACAAATGCCACAAAATATGATTCAACACAATATAATACTGGGTGAGTCAGAAAAACCAACAATGTTTCAAAGGCTACTGTCCCTGACTACCACAGCGATAATATTTCTTATCATTTTGTTGAATAACAGACTATCAGGAATTCTCCTGGCTGAACTCGGTCATTGCCTACCATAAAATACAAGGGATTTTACGGGGAAGCCTCCTCAAAAATCCTTCAAAGGTGGACCAAATATTCTATCCTTTCCTTCGTACAGGAATGAATTTCCAGAGGATGAATTTACCTTCCCCATCGATGTAAGAAAATTGGTTAGGCGGATTGCAATCTCCCAGGAGTATGACAGCTGCTATTATTTGTAATTGTCATTTTTGTTAGGAAGAAAAACAGACGAAAATTTGGTCGCTGTTTTCACTCGTTTTGCAAATTTTTGGAGGGGATTTGCTGCAGAAAATCTCAATCACCCATACCCAAGGGAGAAGTGAATGACTGATTAAAGCTTGGTAAATGTATAACTCTAACTGATCATTTTATCAAATTCATATAAAAATTTTACAATATCTATTACATTCTACTTCACTTTCCTGATTACTTGACAACATTACGGGGACGACACCTTGGATAGCGAAAGATAATGACTGCCCCATGGCCAATATATAAAGACAATCAAGTCAATCTACACACACAATAAAATCAATTCAATACCGAACTAGACTCTGTCTTACATTAGATGTCAGGTCAGGGTTGCGATAAACTTTAACATACTGGCTATGAAACAAAACATTCTTAAAATCATTGGCTTGATATTCAGGGAACAACATTTCTGTTTACTCAACCCGAACAAAAGATTGTTTTTCTTGTTTTTCATTATTCGGCTAACAAAACTGACAGCTGTAAGGTCCTTACCATTCCAAATGGAAGTCAACAGGCAGTCTGAAATCTCTAACGTCAGCGCCATCTAAAGGTATAAAACAACACTGGTCACATTGATAAAGAGATCCGCTGACAATAAAACGATGATGATAACAATTTCAATCGTGCTTCCTCTCAAGGAAAGTACCTTGTTGGGGAGATGAGATAAGCTTTGTCCGAGGTAACTTACGTGTCCCCCCATGCAGTGGGTTAAAGCTCATGTGCAATAGCGTTTTGGGGCTGCAGTGCTTAGAGCTCCAACCCAAAACGCTACTGCGCATGAGCGTTTAACACACTACAGGGAGGACACATCACTTTCTTCTGACATAACCTTTCTCGTCTCCCCAGCAATACCGCAAGATTTACCACCATAGCTGGTTTGATAATCATTTCATAAAAACGTGAGTCGCAGGAAATGGAACTGTATCGTAGGAAACAATTTTCATGAATTTACTGAGCAATTAAAGAGTTACTGCAGCACATTACCTGACCATTTTTGTACAAATTGATTTCTTTGACTTCATCTCGATTCTCTTTTCTAAGGAACGATGCGACTTGATCAAGGATTGTTTCGCTGATGAAGTAGGCTTGTACGTGACCTAAACATAAATGGTAATTTCATTTTTGACCATGGAATTTTTCCGACTGGCATATTTAGAATAAAGAGAGGACTGCAGCCATTTTCAGGCCTAAAAATTATAATCTTCTTGATACTCATTGATGACAGATCTCTGGAGTTCTTGAATTTTGGGCAGAATTACTTGATGATTCAACTTCGTTTCACAATAGAAACTAATCAGCTTGGAGAAGAAATATCATCGTCTGGAAAGGGTAGAGGAATTCGCTAAACATTCATCTGCGTCCATTCGGGCAACGTCTTTTTTTAAGAATCCAATGAAATGAAAATCTGAAGAAATGCGTACCTGGGGCTCGAACGAAAGTGTTGAAAGGAGTGTTTGTCTTGCAGTCAATCACAGAAATGTTCCAATTTGGACAAAAGTAAGCTGTAAGAGTAAAAAATAAAACAATTTTGACAACATGGAAATAATGGCAATAAACCATTTAACTATGCAAAATACTTAGATGGTTTTAGGATACAGAGATTCATCAACACGAACATACTTCTAGCTGTTGGGCGTAGTTACTGCCCCTGTTATTGCTGGGGTGGGGATGGTGGATGTCCGTCTGTATGGTGGGAATCTCGTCTGCTGATAAACGTGGACTTGCTCTTAAAGTATCTTATACATTTGGGGCACGTTCTGGTCTTGTGATTTTTTAAGAAAAACTTTCTTTAAGTTTCTTAGTTGGGAGGGGGGGGGGGCTCTCTCTCCATTAGTTCACTTATTAGAAAGCTCCTCCTTAGACTAATATATCTAAATACTGATGAGCATGAATTTTGGGTGTGGTCTTTTCACTGGTGGGACAGTTGCGGATGGTGGTGGTGTGGGTTATTGTTGGGCCTGCATTTTCTGCTGTTTTACCCTCATCTTTGGTTGTCCTGCAGGGCGGGGTTGCTCCTGAAACCTATGCTAATTCTCTTTTTTTTACTGTACTGTGTCTCTTTTCCCATTTCTTTTATGTTTGATGTAAGTATATTCTTGTAGTTTTCTGTGTCTTATTGCCATATGATTCTTGTCTTATTTAATTTAGGTAAATTCACTTTGTATTCTTTGATGTATTTAGATATATTAGTTAATGAAAACTGAAAACTGAAACCGAACAATAACAGCAATGATTCAGTGATAACTTACAGTTGTCAACAGATAATGCTGCAATGAAACTATCGACATTTTCTGGATTAAAACCTGCATCACTGTAAATTGTGAGGTCAATCGCTTGGAGATGTCCATCTTTTGAGAAACCAACCTTCAAAAAGCAAAGTAACAATATTCAATGATCCATACTTGCTCACAGAGTGTTTGAATGATTCACTAAGACTGCGTTCATACGTTGCCGGCACATTTTGAAAACGGCAAAAGTGTGACGGATAGGCCTCCTGTTCACACGAAAACGGTACATTTTTTGCCGGCAGATTTTGAAAACGGTAGATTTTGAAAGCGGAACTCTAATCGGCACATTTTGGAAACGGCATCGTGTAATCACTTAAAAGTGATGAAAATAGAACAATTTCAGACGCTTTAGAACGAGACTGAACGATTCTTAGGGTTTAGGCACACTTCTTTTGCATCAAAGTGTTGCAACGAGCTTTTTACCAGCAAATTTCCAACCGTTTTCAAATTGTTCCGGCATCGTATGAACGCTAGCTCAAATTTAGCTACCGTAACATTTTTCATCGTTTTCAAAATGTACCGGCATCGTGTCAACGGGGCCTAAATAAACATAATCACATTGAAAAAACAGCAGCTGAATTCCTCTAACTCGTAACAAATTGAAACAAAAGTAGGCTATATTTGCAAAGAAAATAAAACTTAAGCTTGGTTGAGTGAGGTCAAACTCCGGATGGATAAACTCGGAGGCCTGACCTCAGAACTCACCTTGTCGTCCTTCGGAAGGGACGTTAAACTAGGGGTCCCATGCCTGGATGCGGCATGCACAGTGGGCCTAAATTAGCTTTCAGTAGCTAGAAATACTGACAAGTCCACTCAAAACAAATTAAAAACAAACAAACAAACATTCTTTTGACAAGTGACAGGGAGAAAATTAATCAAAACAGACTCTGAAATGAAATCGGCTACAGTATGGTATCACTAAAGGTACCACAAAATAGCTGAAGTAAATTTAACATGAAATTATCAATTTGATTTTAAAGTTACCGCTCACCTTGTATTTTGTTAACAATGGCGATCGTTTTCCAACTACTTTTAGATTGTCGTTTAGTGACATCACCATTCTCACTGGCCTACAAAAACATAACGAAAAACAATAAGATCTACAACATATTCGATTCCTTTTCCTCACATCGGGCTTAATGCAACAATATTTACCAGTCAGTACATAAAACCATGGGCGATGATGCACCGATTTTTTGGGAAAGCAAGGTAAAAATTGCAGAATTTCTTACCCGTTAGCTGCCTAGTTATCCAGTCTGCATAGCTGTTGGTCACTTTATCATTATTATTAGAACATTTCTATAGCGCCATTTATCTAAAATAAAATATATTCAAAGGCGCCTTAACAAATATAGATAATGTAGAAATAGTTCCCAAATAGTTACAAATCAGATATAAAAGCTTATATAAAGTGACCAAATCAGATCAGATATAAAAGCTTATACTTTGAGTAGAAACGGTCATCATACAACCTTTTTTTCGTAATTTTTTGCCCTTCGTTTCGATTTCGTTTGCGTCGCTAAAAAGGAGCTATGCACTTCAATTCACATGTGGGCCCAAGCAAAACAGAGTCAGACAAATCAAAACGAAGGTCAAAAAATTAAGAACAAAAGGTTGTATGCTGACCGTTTCTACTCAAAGTGACCAACAGCTATGCAGACTGGATAACTAGGCAGCTAACGGGTAAAGAATTCTGCAATTTTTATCTTCCTTCCCCAAAAAATCAGTGCATCTTCGCCCATGGTCACATCATAGGAAAGGGAGGTATGGAAAGGTGCATTATAGAGGGAAAGGTTGAGGGAAAGAGAAGAAGAGGGAGGCCACTGACATCATGGACAAGTGATATTGTAAAATTGGATGGATGAATTTCGGCTGATGCAGTGCATCAATCAGAATGCTGACAGACAAATGTGGCGTGCTCTGGTAATGGCCACAACAGTGCATTGAGCCTTTACTGGCTTAAAGAAGACATAAAATATAGTTGATACATTTACGGCATTAAAACTTCTTCCCAGTTCAACAAAAAATTTCATCAAACGACTCGTTAGGTGGAAAACTATAAAACAACAGCTTTAAAAGGCTCTCCTTCACAAAGCAGGTTTTGTTGGCGTCATCTTTTGGTTGGCCTTTGTTGTCGCCATTTTCATGGTCCATGAAAATGGCGTTAACAAAGGCCAACCAAGAGGCGCCACATGCAAGGTATGCCAATTGAATAAGAGCCTTTAAAAATTCTGCACCATTCGTTGAAAAGGATAGCTCTCCGAGGATTCACCAAAACCAATTGCTTCGTAAGTTCAGCAATGTTTCCATGCTATTTTTCCACGAGTTCCAAAAAACTGATAACAGTCCTTTACGTTGATGGAATAGCCTTAGCTATATCAGATTCACACGTACAAGACGGCCCTCATCAAAATCCCAGTGAGGTAAAACGATTACCTTTTGCAATGAAATGTAAGTTTCGATTAAGCGTGAAAGGTGCTCCCAAGAATTCTGTAACAATTGTTGTTAACAGACTCTCTAAACTAGCAATGCAAAAACTTTAAAGAGCATTTAGTATATACCTGTTTAATGCATTCGCTGCTACAGCAACTGCCGAGGCAATCTTACTTGGATATTCGATTTTCCCGCCAAATCCACCACCAATACGAGGCACATGTACATCGACACTAGAAATGAAACAATTTGGACTTCAAGGTCAATGGAAACACCTTTTGCTGTATGGTTTTCCGAATTTTTTTTCGGCAGACAATGATCAACTGACACGGAAATATCTTTCCTGCGAAAAAAAGGTTACACGAATCTCATCATAGAATTTCTTGCCTGTGACAGAAATCAATACGGCTGACATCGTATCTGGACAACACGCCCTTTTCTCTTTCTATCATTGCCGAAGTTAGTTTCCTCGTGATTTCTTTAGTCTGGAATCACAGAGAAATGGCTATCATCATCATTCTACGCAGCATGTTCGACAGGGTGGAGATCCAGACCACCAATACATAGATTGGCAATCACTGAGCCATTCCACCATACATTTGTTTTTCACCTACAATGGGTGTGCCTAAATTACATTTTATCGACATCTTAGGAGACTTACCTTACTGCCTTTCAGTACAATGATACACACGATGAAGTATCTAGCAGAATTACATCACCAAAATAGCTTGGTCTTCATCTTGGATCAGATGAAAAGGGAAACTCACTAGAAATGAATTGGAATTGCGACGGAAACATGCGTCAAAAAATTCTCGCCTCAACCTGAGATGTTTGTAGCACCTTTGAAAATATCCTGATGCATCTGCATGGAATCTAGACTACATTACATAAGTCCCTCTAACTTACGCTCGTTGTTGTTGTTGTTATCGCTTCAGTTGAGGGACTTATGTCCTGACGCTTCAATACAGGGACTAATTAGGCCAAGTCCGCCGCGTTCACGGCGCGACCAATCAGATCGAAACTTTCTTAATATGGTCAACCCACGTGCCTATTTGTAGCGTTTGACTGGCTCATTAGTTCAAAGTTCGACTTCTCGAAGCGAAGCAACGTTCGAAGTGGCGTTCGAAGAGACTTTCGAATTTTCTTTCGACGTCCGTAGGATGGAAGATGTTCTAAGTTTTTTCTGATTTTTCGTAAGATTTTAGTCCCTGTTTAGAATCAGTTTGGTCGTGAGTCCTTTGTATGAGTGAAATTAAAACATCAGATTATAAATGTTGAACGAATACAAGGAATCACGTCGTCAGTCTACATGGAATCATAACGCTTTAGAAGTGGAAAGTCGCTGAAAATGTGCCTTGACATGAACAAAACTTTATGAAACAAATAAAACAAATTAAAAGATCTACAGGGAAATATCAAACAAGGAATAAATAAAGTTAAGTAGGGCACACCTGCTTGCTTTGATTCCAAGCGTTTTTGCAACAGTTTCTTGGACACCTCTTGAACATTGTGTTGAACTGAAAACTTTGAAACCAATGTCTTCTGGTACGACCAAACATGTCTATGAAGAAAAGTAGGAAGCGTTTATTAAGATCTTGTCAAGAAATAGCACGCAAATTGCCTCAAATTCCCGGTACAAACAAAAAATGCAGGAAAATAAACTCAGATGATTATGGAGTTATATTGCAAGGGTACATTTTCAAAGTAACCCTAGCAGAACAAATGATTGCTAATTCTGCTACATTTCAAGCTAATTCTGAAATATTTTCAAGGACATTGCATGTGATATTCTTTCGTTCAAGCACCATCTGAATTGGAGATAACGCTGAAAGAAACCTACAAGGAGCCTAGACTGATGCCTTTTCGTCCCTTGTTTCCCTGCGTTCCTTGGTCAAGAGGGACTGATAACATTACTCTGAAATAGTGGGCCCACTTTAGGCCCGCGTAGGGTGGTTCCGTATTCACCAATCAAATCGCTAGAATTCAGTTTTTAACCAATCAGGGGCCGCTATTCAGAATGTTGTTGTTGCTGCTCCTCAAGAACGGTTGAAGAAGCCTGGAGTTCTCGCAGCTTCGATGGATCTATTTTGCTTCTACAGAGGAAGATTACTGTCTGAAAGGTATGCATTTTGCGTTTTGTACGTCAAGACAACATCATTCTTTGTACTAAAAGTTTCCTTTCAATGTTCGAGCTCTTTAAACCAGATTTTAAAGCGATTTTGTTGAGTGTACGAGAACTCCCACCTGTTTAGGCCATTTTGAAAAAGTGGGCCCATTATATAAGCGTAAGAAACAAGTAAAGTCTACAGACTGATTTACTGCACAATTCTTCCCAGATGTGAGAAAACATAAAATGAAATGATACGTCAGGAGACTTACTTGTGGCTCAATATAAAAATTGTGCTGGGCTCCAGAGCCAATTTCTCCTTCAATCACATGATCACTTGCTTTAAAAGCCTCTGAAATAAAGAAGAAACTTTAAAAACACGCTGTCAGACACGGGCAAACTTTAAAAAATGCAAGACCGGCTAAATACAATGGTAATGAATGAACTGAATATTTCCAAGAGTAGCTAGCAATTATTCACAGTGACAGGAACTCTAACATATCCCAATCTTGGCCTTGAGAGTGAAGAAAACTTACAGGAAGTCAATATTCTTTTGACATAAAGGAAAGAACAAACAATTTCTAATGATAGATGCTAAATACCCCAAAGGATGAAAAATATGTCAAAAGAACAGCATGTATCTTTTGTCTTTGAATGTAATTTCAAAGCTCTACCTTCTGTGTCCCCAACTTTAGTCCCAGGAAATCTCTGGCGATGGAAATTTTCCTTTTCAATTGCCTCCTTCAATGTAGTAATTGGTTTCTCCACATTTTCGTATTCAATTTTCACGAGTTTTGCAATCTTTTCAGCGTTCATTGGTGAATCTACGAAGGCAAATTTAACAAGGATTTTGTCATGAACTTGTGAACAAGGTATACAGTTTTGTTTAAGTTTTGTTTTGTTACAATGATGTTTTGCTTACTCAGTTTATGCAGTAAATCCCCGCATATAAGAGCCTTCCAAAATAAGAACCTAGAGGCTGTTTTTCCTTAATTATGTACCTTGCAATTAAGAACCTGTTTCAGTCTGATAAAACATAGGTTCTTATTGCAGAGGTTGAAAAGTTGATATTTGATTGCTGTTATTAAGGTCATTGTGGTCCCAGTTGGATTTGAAAGTTGCATTCTCCTCCTCGATTACTTATTAGGCCCATAAGAACGCTTCCAAAACAAAATAGGGCTGAACATCTTTGTGAGACTCTTGAGGAAACTACACGAGGCACCTTTTAAATAAGAACCTCTATACCTTGATTTAGTCTTAGTACCTTTAAAATAAGAACCAATTTCAGCCTGGCTTTCGAAAAAGTAGGTTCTTATACGCGGGGATTTACTGTAAATGAATTGGCTTTCAACCGTTCTTAATTCAATAAGTTCAAATAAAAATGATCGATCTTCGCCTCTGATAAATTAATGATCTTAGAAAGCATCAAGATATAAAAACAAACCTGCCATAACCAGACCAACGGGCTGTCCATGATATCCAACTTCCTTTGATGCCAATATCTGCGGAGAAAAAGAATGTTTCTTAAAACATTACATATTGTACCAAAACTGTCCTTTAGCGATGGCAGGTCAATAAGATGAATGACGGTTTGATAATTAAACCGTATTACTTGGTCGAAAACGTCAGTATTTGGTTTGTTGCGCAGATGGAACAAAAAAGGAAGCGATCCACTCAGTAATATGTTAGAATTACATTCCTTTGATAACAAGCGAAGAGGATAATACTGTCCGCTCTTCGCCCATTTAATTTACAGTACTTTAAAAAGCTTTTCTGAAAAGAAAGAGATATACATTACACACATTAAAAATTAGATAAAGCTGCTTCACAAACAAGAACAAATAACGATGAGAAGAAATGAAAATGAATAATAAATGACAAAAAATCGAATGAAAAAAAAACAAATAACGAAATCTGGTTTTTTACCTACCTCATCACAATTGGGATCTTTAAGCCAATTATTTCGACCAGGAACATCTTTTGCAGTGCAAAATGCCACGAAACCAGGATGCTTCTGAAATTGTGTTATGAAAATTTTTTAGCACAGGTATATAGGGAACAACGAACACTGTGCAACGAATCAAGAGAGGCAATTGCTTCTAGCGACAAAGCTATTTTGAAACAAATAGAAGTATTACGCAGCTATTCAGCTTTTAAGCTGAATATTGAAACAATTCAAAGTAGTAGAATTGTGAGTGCCATCCAAAGTAGGGACGAGATAGCCTTGTGTCTTTTCTTGCTTTGGATGGCACAGTAGAAAGTATCGAATCTTTGTGTTTGAATTGTTTTGATTTTGATAGAAAAAAGCAAATAGAAGCAATTCCTAGAAAATGGAATCAAACTAACATTTCTATCTAAATAAGCTAATATTCTTTCTTTCTTTCTTTTTCAGTTATGAAAACATGTGTATTAGGTAGATCCCTTTGTAAAGTTACTTTTGTTTTCCTATTGTAATCTAGGTTTTAAGGTAGTTCCTAAATTGTTGCAAGAACAGTTACTGAAGAAGATGAATATTGAAACGGTTAACAAAGTTCTAGTATATTTCTGAATCACCTTTCTGTCTAAGAATGTCTTAATCATAATTATTCATATTTCACAGCAGCTTCTTAAAACCAGCTCACGGTGACCTTTAACATGTCTACTTTGAAACTTTGTTGAAAATTTGTTCGTAAACGTGCAGCTTCAAACAGATTGAGCTACAATGCCTGCGAAAAGTCGTGGAACACCTCTGCTAATTTCACCTTGTTTTGCGATTTCCCCCTCTCCCTCTTAGAACAACAATGTTGTTTTGCGGCCAGAAAATCGGGATGTCAGGACGATCAGCGACTCTGCTGGAATGCTAGGACAATAACCTTCGAAATCAACATTGTTTCGGGGGAGAGGGGGTATTTGAACTTGATAACTATGGTTAGAATTGCGGATTATGAAGAAATGGCCTAAGTGTTCCAAGGACTTTTGGCAGGCATTGTATCTGGTACTTTGCATTTAGCGGTAAAAATGTAAGTATCCTTTAGCTAATTAGTTCAGACATACCTTGGCTTCACTTGCATCAACATCTTTCAAAGTAGCATTGCCCTAAAGAAAAGAAAGATCAGTGTGAGAAGTCCGTAAGCTGCACAGAAATAAAAAGGCCAATCGATCTCGCCTAAATCAAACATTACACTAAACATTAGAACGGACACAATAAAGCACAATTCGGATTGAATTTTCGCAAAATTTCGTCCTACTTTAGAGAAATGGTGCTTATTGCAGCGATTTTCTAACCTAAGTGATGCGCACATGAAAAGAAGATGGGAAAAGGTCGCGTGACGTAAGGAGATGAATCCTGTAAATCAATATATAACGACAAAAAATCATTGGGTAACGCATAAAGTCCAGCATGGGTTTCAAACATTTGCAAATGGTGACTTAATTGTTACCGTATCTTCCTTTGGACTAAGCTGCTTGAAAGGAATCCGATATGACTCTACTGAAAATATTTTTGGAATCTTGATTATTCTACAAACAAAGTTTGAAAAATAATGATTCCTTACCACTGTGGATAAAACGAAAGCTGCAGCAACCTCGTTCTGATATTTCGGAATATCGCCAATGTACTGTGCTTCTCCGGCAGCCTTTTAAAAAAGAAAATGGAGATAAGAAATGCGTAAAATTTAATTTACAAAAGAGGGGCAAAGAGCTCCCTAGAAATTTCGTACAATTTCGACAGCAAGCTACTGGTTTTTATAGAAAAATCCCCGAAATCCAATATAAATCCTTCAGTCTTTCTAAAAATCTCCAACGCTGTGACACAGCCCTTGGTTACAGGCTAATAAAAGAAGCTGCACATTGCAACGGAGTCTGGTTAAGTTTCAGTTATTTCCATTGCAGAAAAAGGCCTACGAGGAACTAGGACCCATTCTTCAAAGATCTCGGAGATACGACGTCCCCACAAAGATCTCGGAGATACGGCGTCCCCATAATAAATACCACGCTGACCACTGAAGAAGCAAGTTGGGGGAGGGGTATGCTATATAAGGGATGCTACCTTATCAAATCAAATGCGACTGAGAGTAATGCTGACATAAATTACCTGCTGCTTTCCTTCAATTCTCATAAATGGTTTGTTCACAGTTGAATTCTCATCTTCATTGGCATGGAATGATTGTTTACCAGATGAAACTGGGAGAATACATGGCTGTATTGCACTCAAGGATCTTGGAGAAGCCTTTTCTCCGCACAACGAGACACAAAACTGCAACGTTAAAAAAGAAAATAATTTGTCATTAAATCAATTTGAGCATAGAAATAAATCGTGCTACTTACTACGAGAAATAAGCGAAGGAGCTAGAGTCTGCCTCATTAGATGTCAGGAATACCTATCCGCGAATATAAAACCTAAAAAATCTGCATGATCATATCTGCGTTTCGCAAATCTCAGTAGACTCAATACATGTCGTAGTCTTACTGTGACTGAAAAGACACCACTAAAACTACGACTCATCTCCCTACACTTGCAGAAACAGATAAGCCTCGCAATGACTCTTATCGCCTAAAACTTGGGCCTAAATCACTTGCTATTTTCTCAAAACTAACGAGCTAAAAAATCCACAAAAAGCAGCTTTGCAGAATTTCTGTACCATAAAACTAGCAACCAGTGCTTAGATGAATGTTTCTTCAAGCCATAATAGCAAAAACTGCCTTCCTTTCGGCAATCTTCTGATTGAAACACAGAGATCTCACCTGATGTTCATGGTGTGACAGGCTTTAGTTGAATAGGGTGGAAATCGTTTTCAATCACTTTGGCGAACGCAACATCTATATGTGATAATCAGGAGCGTGACGAGGAGGAAAATAGCCAATATCTGAACTGCAAAGTGACAGCATAAAACAGTTAGCAGGGTGAATTAGCGAAAAACACCAACCTTATAGAACAAATTAATCGCAACGTTTTTGCAGTAGTCGAAATTCACCAGTTTATTCTCAGGATTAGGCTTCAAGCTTTCTCGCAGCAACCTGACAGCGTCTAAAAACACAAATGAAATAAACAAGCACGTAAAAGAATATCTGATTGAAGGTCACTTTACTTACTTCAACAGAACAAACTATAACTTCTACAGCGAAGAAGCAGATTTACCAAGCCTTGACGATAAGGAGGCATGGATAAAGGATGCAACACACAACTCATTACAATAACTGTCTTACCAGTGAACACATTTGAATCCTTGATGATTTTCCCTTCAAGGAATGTTTCGAGCTTTTTAACTCTTGTCTAGATAAAAAAAAAACAAAACATCTCATGTTTCGTCGATCCACTGACAAAAATCTTTCTTTAGTTTCGCAGCGGAAAGATTTTATACCAAATGTTTTCGGCTCTACAAAGCTATAAAGACTTGATACTGTTTGTACTTAGGGGACGGCAAAACATGGACTATGGTCAAACTAGGCGTTTTTACTTAGTTGTATCTTTTCAAAACAACAGACTAATTACGCAGTGATATGGATTCAATTTCATTTACACAAACAAAACTTTTACACCGCTTTGGCTCTGGCAACTGATTCCATAAATAAGCTTTAGATGCAAAACAGAGGGCAGAAGAAGGTCCCAAGCTATATTTCAGCATTGCTTTAGAGAATAACATAATCGCAGCCTTGCGTAGCCGTTACATGATACAACACATCACTGTGTGATCGGGGGTGTCGTTGTATCGTCATATTGCCGGAGTTTCTAGCGACAAAAATACATGACAAGAAATTGAAGCAATTCACATCATGACGGGAAAATTTAGTGCGACCACAGCCATTAAATTTTTTGCAGATAAAAAACATTATTTGCGATGCAAAGAATTTCCTTGTGACAAGCATACACTTTTAGAAATACGTTCCTACAACTTTTGCTTCCCAAACAAAATTTTTCAAAGACAGGGCAATGGTGAGTATCGACAGAAGACTAATTACAATTTTTTCGTAAAATATTTGCTTAGTTTTGCAACGCCTCTTAGCCAAGATCAACGACGCAAAAATTAGATAACAAAACCTTGACCAAACCAGTAATATTTTATGAAGGACAATACATATTTTCTGAGGTGAAATATTTTGGTTTTCGATAGTTTCAAATCATATGCTGGAACATACTGTAAACAACTTACCATTTCTAAGCCAAGACCTCCAAAAATGATTCGAGGTTTTCCTTGAAAAGACAACTTCTCTTTGTCAAAAGTTACATAAAAACCAGCGTTGACGTAGGCATAGGAATTCTGGTAGGAAATAATGGTACCAAGTCAAGAGTAGTCATAATTTAGATGTGAGTTTAACACGTGTTTAAATACGTCCACAGTGACGATCTTTTGCAAAAATAGCAAATTATTTTTTGTTAAACTAGAAAATCTACATTCATCTCAAAACAGCAGTTAGTTTCACATTAAATAAAGCTATGGCAACAATGTACCATAACACAAAATGGCGGAAAGGCAACGAGGATCATGTACTCTTTTCATAGACCAGATTCTATTTACATACGTCACTTTTGTACACAGTAGAAACCCGCATAAAAGAACCGTGGCTTTTCTTGGGCAGCCTGAATAGGTTCTTAATTAAGTGGCTGTTATTCTAAATTCCAGCCTGCAAGGTCCTTAAAGAGGTTCTTATATATAGCACTCACCTTGCACACATTAATACTATTTTCAGCACAAGAAATCTAAAGACTTTTTGAGAATTCCTTGAGAATTCTTGAGAACATTTTCAGGTTAGAATTATTGTTAAAAATCTCATGGTTTTTTGCACCACTGAAGAGTCCCTGATCCCCTCCCGTACCACGTTTACGTCAAGAGCCCCTATAGCGACCAATGTTCTGGAATATACAAAGAATATCTACCTGCTTTCTGGGCATGATCTTGTATGTTTGAACAACTTCACTATCATTACTGAACGGTACAGTTAAGGAAAGAATAAGCTGAAAACAGAATGAAATAAGATATGAGAAAAAGAAACGCAAAAAGATAAGGTGATAAGACAAAGGGATAAACTCTCTCAAAAATGGCCCTAAAATATCAATTTTTGCATCAAATCTAAAAATATCTCCCTGTATTTGATAGCTCCATTAAAGAGGGGAAAAAGACGATTTAAAAGCAAGCATAAAAATTGAAAAAAACTATGTTTCCTTGTTTACATATTTATGCGAACTTTTTTAACCATTCTAAAACAGCAGGTTCTTGATCTATGAGACAGAGCAGATTGTTAAAATCTAAGTAAGATTTTGAGAAATGGGAATAGACACCTTCTGCTTTTCCTTCTAGTTTTGATGTTCCAAAATATTTGAAAAAACATGGACACTCGATGCTATATTATCTTCATGCAAACTACTATTGATAAGTCTGGGAAATGGTTTATCAGTTTACCTTGGATTTCATATCAATGGACATGAATTCATCCATACTGCACTTTGTAATAGATCCATCTGAAGCAGCTATGAAATGACACAAAATATATATACAACATGGTATCAGTCTTTTGAAATTAATAAATTTACATGGCCATTTTAATGTTTCTCGCGCCAACATAGGTTCCACACATAGGAGCCAGCAACTTTTGGTTCCACATTGTATGGGGAATTTGTTTATAGCAGTCGTAGTCATACGTTAAATTAACCAAGAAAGAGCTCAAGCATAGATTGGGACTCTCTTTCTAAATAGCTTTAGGAAGCTAGGCATGATCTACCTCGTAAAGTTCGTTCTGAGTTATGTGAGGTATTCAGGTGAGTATCTACAACAGGCTAGCCCGAATGGGCTCTTAAGTTGGGCTTTTTACCTCAGTAAACCTTGCTAATGAAAAATGATCAGAGAAAGGAGGTGCTTAGATACAATGCCTATTTACCAATTTCAAGTGTTGCACCAACTGTACTCAGAATGACAAAAACATCAGATGGAAAATATTTGTCTTTGTGAATCAACATCAGATTTCCAGCCCATGTTGCGACCTGAAACAGAAGTACACGATTAACAACTTTATGGGCTCCCTTTATGAAAAGAATAGAGCAGTGAAAATTCTAACTAAATACTGAATGTATTTGACGCAAGTCGAGAACAAAATTGGCATGAAATCTGGGCATCAAAAAGTGAAATTCTGCATGCCCCAGCAAAACAGTCTCTCTCGAGTGATGCAATTCCAGGGGGTTAAAATGAAACAAGAAATGAGGTTGAAGATTTAAGTCTCCTGCTGGTAATACTAACATCATCTGGGTCTGTAATGGCAAATATATTGCAAATAGTGTACTATATATAACTTACATTTCTGATAGGACATCCAGCTACCTGAAACAAAAACAAACATAAAACAAGGTTAGCTATGACTGACCTCAAATCATCAAATCACTTTCAAGAATTGAAAAAAATAAAATTTTGAATTCATCACCAAATTTAATGAAGTTTTTCACTCTCGTTATCTTTTCCACAGCATTCAATCACTCACACATATTTCTCTTTTTCTGGTACATTCTTGCATTGAGGGTTGCGATATTTACACATTTTTCTATGTCATTAACCATCTCCATACGCTACCTTTGAAAGAAGGCACTTCTGTCTTGTTGCGGAAAAACAGATCGGGATAACGGGAACACGCCACCAAACTTTTGGGGAAAGACCCATCCATAGGGATTCTCCGTCGATTTCCATACCCACTTTTAAGGACCTTTGAGAAAAAAGATGCTGAGCGTGCTAGAAATCAAGTTTCATCTCAATTTAAACGCACAATTACGAAGAAACAGTTACCACCAACCAAGTCTCAGAACTGAGGCGATAAGTACAGAGATGCTCTGCAAGGCTTTTAATTCAGAAAGCCACCTCTCTCTATGGAACAGTTACACTCTGAGACCCATATTTATGAATTTTCAAGGTTTAAAACCCAGCCTCCATGCAATACAGCATGCTTGGAATAGGCCATTTGATTAATCTAGTCTTGAGTCAGATTGAGTAAGACTGAGTACGATTGAGTAAGATTGAGTAAGATTCACGGCAACTAGGTGCTCACAGGCAAGACTTCCTCTCGACCTTACCAGATTCATAGCGTCGTCGCGCACTACAGTACTAAAGTTTTGTATCATACCTTTTGAAGGTGGTCTGCTATTGTATCAAATGATTTCGACTTTTCTTTATACATTTCCAAACACTTAATCATTCGTGATAATGAAACAGTGGATCCGAGCTCGACTTGATTGTCCAATACCTAAAAAGAAATACAGGTCACAAACATTGAACTATAATTTATAGTTCAATGGTCACAAAACGTTTAATGCACAAGCTATTAACAAAATCTAGTTGTTAAGTGTCTTTTTATGTGGATTGTTACTAAAAATCAGCTACAGTAAAAGATAATTCGACGGAAAAAAGAGAAGAGGTGGACACAAGGATCATGTCTCAGTTGATACTTTTAACTGACAACTATACAGTATTCTGTACCAAAAAGTATTCAGCTGAAGAAATATGATGATATCTTATCTTTTAAAAGACGATAAGCCATAACTATCGTTTGATTTCGTTGAATTTCGACTTTCCTCTTCGATGATTCGATGAATTTCGACTTTCGTGGAAAACCTCCTTTTGAGCTACTTCTTTTCAGCAGGGCTAAAGCATGCCTGAACTAGCCATTATCTTGTTACAGTTAAAGCAGCAATCAGTGCAACTGATATAAAGATATGTTCTGCAATGAAAATAATTTTATATCTTGAGCTTGGTATCGAACCTTGATCTCTGACAACTCTTTCACGCCTTTCAGACAAACATAAGCAGCAAATGGCTCTTCATTCTTGTATATACCGATCCCAGTGTTGCCAGCGACTATTTTCATTGGTTTTCCATTTATACTATTCAACGTGGAATGCAGATCAGGTAAGGATGCAGGGTTATACCAAAGGCCTTTTGTTGAATCGTCACTCGAGAGTGCAATGATTTCTGGTTTGGTCTTGATGCAGTTCTTATTGCATGATTTGTGTTTACGAATATCCTGAAAACAAACAATTCTTAACTACAGTTAAAAGTGGATGAACTGCAGATTCAAGACGCAACTGATGAAATTCAATAACGTATTACATTTGCTTCGAGTCTGTTCCTTCAGTCCATCTAACAGTTCCCTTTAAGGTAGTTCCTGGCTCCATCGTTTCAACATTCCGTGTTCCGTGTCCAACAGGCGGAAAACCTTAATACTTTCAAAGCTTGATAACTAAATGAAATAGTCCCACGTGTAACTGCAATGCCTGTCGTTTTATTGTAAATATCGTACGAAAAACGGAATTGAAAAATAATTAATAGCCTTATTACCCATCGATTTCGATTCGTTTGCTTTTTTCAATTATTCATTGCTGACTAGAGAAGTTAATCGATGTAAAGCAAAGTTACAACAATAACAACAACAACAACAACAACAGCAAAAACAACAACAACAACAATTCGTGAGAAAGAGAGCAGAATGCTGGAATGGCAGATCCGGGAACTAAAGAAATGGGAATGGTCCGACTGACAGAGGAAATAGATCTGGGGCAAGTCTAATAAAGTATAAGATATGGTTTGATCTTCTTGAGTATCGGCCAACGCGACATTACAAGACGACAATGAAAGAATATTTACATACAGCTGCTCCCAGGAAAATAAGAAAAGTAGTTGTGGTGACACTTCAAAATATGGTATAAATCTTAAAGGGGCTGTAATAGCAAAACTACATCATGACATTTCTTCCCCAATGTAGGTAAATACTGTAGCAACAGGTACACGACTGATAACGACCTTTCCTACATGAAGGTCGGAACTACGTAGAATAAGCCAGTGCAATCAGATTTTGCATACCAAGAACGATTATGGAGATAAAGCTGATTCTGAGCAACAAGTTACAGATGTGTTTAGTCTAAACACACGAAAGCCCACTGCGAGATTAAGAAATCGTACGGCACTTGCTATTTGTTTACTAAAATGTAGTACAACCCCTTTAACCAAAGAGCGACAAAGACAAGGCAAATTCCTGATAGGAGAAAACTGTATATAGACAGAACATTCAGTGATGTTGACACGATGTCGATAAGAAGGACTAACAGAAGGAACTCCTGTTAGTCCTTCTAGGTGCAGACAGAGAAAATGTCTGCAGATAGATACTAGAACGAGATGAGATGAATGTTTTGGTGAGAAAGAATACAGAGTGACCAAAGAGAAACAGATTTTGCCAAACATCGACACGGAAAGATCTTTGCGAAACAAACAATTCGTGAATAATACTTTAAAACAATCACATCAGATTCCTCTTTAGGCGTTCTAGATGGGAATTATATCAATCATATATAAAATTTGATAGCGTTACAACAACTGGCGGTATCAAAAATCTAAAACAAGCAATGCTCATACCTCAATATCAAATGTGCATGATTCCTTTGCAAATGATTTCATGGCATCAAGAATCGGCCTGTAGCCTGGACAAGAGAAGAAAACAAACGTTTCATTTGAAAATGTCGGAGAATCTGTTCATCAACAAATTTGGCAATAGACCTTTTAGCTATTCTACAAAAGAGCTTGGATCGAGCGTTATTTTTATACAATTTTATAGGCGAGCTTCGATCGAGTGGCGTTAGAGCTTCTATCACTATTGTGAACATTCGAAAATTCTACAGAATGTAGCAAAATATTGTTCGATTCTGATTCTTTTCAGAATAGCTAAAAGGTCTATTGTCTTTCCAAATACCTAGAATATACTCAAAAAGAATTAGATTATTAATAGGGTGATTTTCTTGCAACATAGCATTGTCAAACGTTAAATAAATTTTACTGTAGGTCTGGTATAATATACAAAATAGACCTTTTAGCTATTCTCCAAAAGAGCCTGGATCGAGCGTTATTTTTATACACTTTTATACAAGACGTTCGATCGAGTGGCATTGGAGCTTCTGTCACTATTATGCAAGTTCGAAAATTCGTCAAAGTGCATCAAAACACCTTTCGATTCAGATTCTTTCTTAAGAGTAGCTAAAAGGTCTTTTATGATGAATGAAATTAACATACCAGTGCAGCGACATATATTTCCATCTATATTCTTTTCAATTTCTTCTTTTGATTTTCCATTTGAGTCACTCGCAAGAAGGCTTTAAAAAGACAGTTGAATGAGCATGAGTACTTACAGTAGACAATCGATGGAGGAGGATAACATAAAGAAGACTGGTAAGGAGTTTTTCAACGTGAAAATTAGATTTTTTATCCACATTATTTGATTCAAAGCGACCTAAAATTCATGTCTGTTCATTGTTTGTCCAGTTCTGCCAAGTTTTGTCAACTTTTGTGACAATTTCATCCTTCTTTGTAGAATACAAGTTCAGCAATTGATTCAATATCCACTAAAATCAAGAATTTCAAAAGTATAGTACCCTCAAATTATATTTTGCTTCATCACAAATAAACTTTCTTTCTTTGTGATGGAGCAAAAGCAAAAAGTAACTTGAGGGTACTATATTTTCGGAATTCTTTACCATTTACACAGATATAGTTTATTTTATAGTAGAATTACGAAATAAAGCATACCTGAAACCATTCATGACAAACCCTGGTGTACAGAATCCACACTGACTTGCAAAATTCTCTGCAAATTTTTCCTGAATGACATGATATCCATTCTTCTTGCTTCAAATGGAAACAAGAAAAATTAAATTGTTTCTATCTAAAGATATGGCAAATTCATCATGGTCGTACAGTACACAAGAATATCATCAAATAATTCTTGAGAGTTCTCTTAACAAAACTTATACGTTCTCATGAATTCTTGCCTAAAAAGAGAATTCTTATCAAAAAGTGAAGAACTTTTTTGGGATTCTGGGTAACCCTTGTAATGTGATCTACAGTTTATAAGGCCTCTAAAAGAATTCCAACTCCAATCTATTATGCTACACAAACCAAAGTAGATGTTGGTCTTCTACTCAGTGAATATTTTGCTGTTTTACTATGTCAAATTTGCCATTGAAAATAGACATATCATACAATTACAAAAATAAAGGAATGTAATTACATACAATGTATGATGTGCAGCAAATGTGACAGCTGAAAATGTTCTCTGGAAACACCCCAAGTTTTACATGGCAGGCATGAGATAAGTGAAACCTGTGTCCATGATGGTACCTCCAGAGATTTCTTTTTGAAAGAATGCAAAAAGAAAAGAAACACTGCATTTTCAAGATTGTCAACAAGCAGATCTGTACAGATTTTAAAATCTAATAAAACAAACATGTAGGTATTGCTTTTCTGATTTTGGCTGTCTTTGCAGAATTTTTCCTTGATCTTATGCTTGAAGCCATTGACATTCTTAGCAGATTTTAGATCAGAGTGTTGACTGTTTCAAGCTTTAGAAGAATACTTTTATGAAATTGTGGCTGCATGCAAACAACAATCTCAGGGCCCACTGCACAAGTACAGTATAGCTCCTAAGAAGGAAATTTCCAGCTCACCTTCCAAGGCCTTCAACTGTGAGAATATGGTACCCATCGAGTGCAGCTAGTGGCTGTAGACACTGAAAAAGGAAAAAAGAATTCTCTAACATATGCTCTCTTTTTAAACTTCTTAGTGAAAGGGCTCCTCAAGCTTTCGAGAGGCCCCCTAGGTTATCTTGGGCTTCAAGTCTCCAGGGCATACTTTAATAGGTTCAGGGCTCGCAAAGGCAAAATTGACGTGCTCCAGGGCTCCATTGAATGCTCTCTGGGCTCTAAGGGCTCTATCTCTTAAAATTTGTTAAAACCACCACAGGAGCTGTTTGGACTACAGGGCTCTGAGCTGTCAAAATGAGCTAACAGGGCTCCAGAACCCCTTTGGGAGCCTCTTTCAACAATCCACAGTAAAAATTTATTCTGAAAATACGGAAAATGTTCAAACTTGAATTATATAGTGCATAAATTAACATCATGAATGATTAATGAGGATTATGAAAATAATGCCATTTAAATGAAAGAAAACTTACAGAATTGACTGCCATGATTGATTCTGGTTTAGCAACTGGGTCATCTTTACAGATTGACACAACACAACTTCCACACCCTCCTTCATGGCACAAAGTTTTGAGACCTACAATATGGAAGAAATTCTTACCATGTGGATGTTCGGAAGACTATTTGGGATTGCAATATTCAAAATTCCTTGTCAACAGCAAAGAATTGGCTTTCAGCCTTCATACATGTATTTTTCATAAGAAACTAAGAATCTGGGCCAGCGCTTAGAGTTTCTTAAAATCATAAGATCTTTGCACACTGAAAATTTCAAAGGCAAAGTGTTTTGAAGCCCTTCCAGTGTTTAGAAATTACTCCATTTCTGAGAAATATGATAAATAAATGAGACAAACCAAGAACATGCAGAAGTTTCTTAATTTTCTGGTAACCTGAGAGTCTGAGTTTCTTAAGTGATTTGTTACATAAGGTTAATTGCTTACAATGTTGAAGAATACAACAGTATATATGTCTCGAAATATTTTAAACAGAATTGAAGCATTACCTTTTAAATGCAAACTATCTCTGAGCCATTCACTGAGAAATACATCATGTTTAGGGTTGACAATCTTGTATTCCTTTGTGTTGACTGTCAAATTTATTTCTTTCAATTCATCCATCTTGGCTAATCACTTTGTCTCATCAAACAATTAGCTCCAAATGCTTTGATAGAAAAAAAATACAGGAGAGTTTACAGGGGCAACAATGATGGGTAATCTTGAGATGCGATGCATTGCTATACAAAAAATTTGAATAGGTTTGGGTCTCAAATGGGACTTGCAAACCCACAAACACATGGCAGAGAGCATGTGGCCGAGTGGTTAAGGCATCTGACCCGTAAGCCAAAGGTCAGAACGGCTGTAGGTTCAAATCCCGCCCTGGACAGTTTGGTTGCTGTCCGTAACTCTAGCCTGGGTTGACCAGAGCCATGTGAGGGAAATCTGGTAGCTGCGGCGGACTGATGGTAAAACATCCGTGGCCCCTGCTGGAAATAAGTCTCTCAGACTTTCGATGGCTGGCCACGTTAAATATAAATACCTACCTGCCTACCTAAACTTCTATACAGGAGGCTATGCAAGTATGTCTTGGCTGAACTCTAATTATTGAATCTTGGAAACAGTCACTAATTTCTGGTTCTGGGGCCTGGAGAACCAAAATATAGTTATTTCTTGCATCATTTATCAACAGATGAACGTTCAATTATGAATGCATGAATGATTGAAAGGGTCACTCACATCAAACCATACATAGCATGATTTTCACTTTTTAAGATTCAATTCAATGGACCCTAAGTATCGAGTTATGCTTTACACGTTTATTTGTTTTTTGATTGTTTTCAACTTTGTTCCAGTGAGGGGGGCCCTCCACCCCACGCTGCTGCTGAGTAAAGCTCCATGTAGAGAGGCCCTAAAGTT
The DNA here is from genome assembly GCA_964020215.1 of Aurelia sp. 3 sensu Dawson et al. (2005). Taxonomy (NCBI): domain Eukaryota; kingdom Metazoa; phylum Cnidaria; class Scyphozoa; order Semaeostomeae; family Ulmaridae; genus Aurelia; species Aurelia sp. 3 sensu Dawson et al. (2005). Next base: position 1,550,776 of record OZ026582.1, read on the forward strand.
GTATCAAGACAATATGGACCTCAAAATTATCTATCAGTGAAACTTGTGCATATTGGCAGAACATGGTCTTTGCTGATTAGCGCATTATGTAATCAACGATTTCCAGTGTGGTCTGTGTGTGTGGTGCTTTTGCCACCAGTCGGGCCTAAAAGACAACCAAACAAACCAACTCAACTGAGCCCCATTTTTTAGCACGCCTTGCATTACATGCATCAAAATTTGAGCTAAACATTTCAATGCCGATTGCTACTTGCAGTGGCAACTCAGTTTTGATATTCATACATTACCTTAGGAACTCTGCTTGCTTTTGGCGCTTTGCAACTTGCGAGCTGCAGTGCTTTGGAACAACTTCACCACGACTCAGCAAAAATCCAGTCCTTGTGAGAGAGTAGTTATTATTGTTGTTGTTGCTGCTAAATTATGGGCTCAAGGACTCATTGGTTGGTTATGGTTCAACATCTTCGTTTGACGGTGGCATGAAGCCTACGAAGCGAACATTCATGGGTGCAAATGAATAGCCCTGTGGAATGATGAAGAATGTCATTAAATTTTTTTGGTACTTTTTTCATTTTCAAGTTACCCATCAATCTCTGAAAGTACCCACATTTTATGACTATGTTTCCAAAGGGAAATCAATTTGTAATATCATCAACTTAATTTTACAAAATACCATTTGCTTCTCTTTATTTGTCACACTTATTATATTGTTGTCAATCAACTTTTCCATCAGTTTAACAAGTGTTGGAAGTAGATGTGTTTGAGCAACCCAGATTCTGTGATAAATTCTCTTATCTAATGAATAGACGTTTTGTTGGTTTGTTGCGCATGCCAATCTTTGTTGAATCCTCACTTCGATGAAATAAATGTTATAGACATATTGAACGTTCTGATGACTTGCCACATCAATCATCTAACTGTAAATGTACTTTTCCATCAGTTTAGCAAGTGTTGGAAGTAGATGTTTCTGAGCAACCCAGATACTGTGATGAATTCTCACATCTAATGAATCGAAGTTTTGTTGCGTCTCCAAATCTCCTATGAATTCTCATGGAGATGGAGTGGATGTTATGGACATTTGAAAGTTCTGCTGACTTGCAACATCAATTATTTAGCTGTCAATCAACCCTTCGTGAGTTTAAGAAGTGTTGTAGGGAGATGTTTCTGAGCATTCCATATTTTGTGATCAATTGTCACATATAATGAAACAATTAAGAGAAAGATAGTAAAAAATTTTAGTAGAACATGAAATGTCACGATATTATTGACAATGAAGGTGATATTAAACATTATTCGAAGCAATCAAGTCAAAACATGGTATTTACTTGTTACTAATTCAAGTTTTGTCAACTGAATTAAAATCGACAGGATTTTAAACTTATTTGGATGTAATTAGGAAAAAGATGATTGATTTTCATTATCACCAGAAATGTCAATATTACTGACAATAGAGGTGATATTGAACTTGATTTAATCCAAAAAAGTCAAAACACTGTATTTTCCTGAAACTCATTAGAATTGTGTCATTTCAGGCAAAATCAACTGGGTTTCAAACTTATTTGGATGTAATTAAGAAAAAAATGATTTATTTTCATTATCACCAGAAATGTCAGGATATTACTGACAATATAGGTGACATTGAACTTGATTTAATGAAATCAAGTAAAAACACTGTATTTTCCTGAAACTAATTAGAATTGTGTCAATTCAGGCAAAATCAACTGGGTTTCAAACTTATTTGCATGTAATTAAGAAAAAAATTATTTATTTTCATTATCACCAGAAGTGTCAGGATATTACTGACAACATAGGTGATATTCAACTTGATTTAATCCAATCAAGTCAAAACACTGTATTTTCCTGAAACTAATTAGAATTGTGTCAATTCAGGCAAAATCAACTGGATTTGCATTTTATTTGGACTTAATTAAGAAAACGATGAATTATTTTCATTATCACCAGAAATGTCAGGATATTACTGACAATATAGGTGATATTGAACTTGATTCAATCAAATCACGTCAAAACACTGTATTTACCTGAAACTAATTAGAATTGTGTCAATTTAGTCAAAATCAACTGGATTTGAAGCTTATTTGGACTTAATTAAGAAAACGATGAATTATTTTCATCATCACCAGAAATGTCAGGATATTACTGACAATAGAGGTGATATTGAACTTGATTTAATGAAATCAAGTCAAAACAATGTATTTTCCTGAAACTGATTAGAATGGTGTCAATTCAGGCAAAATCAACTGGGTTTCAAACTTATTTGGATGTAATTAAGAAAAAATGATTTATTTTCATTTTTACCAGAAATGTCAGGATATTACTGACAATATAGGTGATATTGAACTTGATTTAATCCAATCAAGTCAAAACACTGTATTTACCTGAAACTAATTAGAATTTGGTCAATTCAATCAAAATCAACTGGATTTGAATCTAATTTGGATGTTCTTAAGAAAACGATGATTTATTTTCATTATCACCAAAAATGTCAGGATATTAATAATAATAATACAATCCAACTACCTCCTCCCTTACAGGCCCGAGTTACGTAGACTGGATAAACTAAAATAATGCTTGGCAATAACCTTATTGGCAGGTTTGCAGCGCTAATTCTGTTTCTAATCCTTTAATGGTTTCGAGTACGGAATATAAAAACTTCCCTCTTAATGGCCCATCCGACTTCCTGAAGTCCTTAAGTAAATTTAAATCAAAAATTGTTCTTGTTGGGCTCGCAAAATTCCGACTCTCTTCGATCATTTGTTGTCGGAGAGACTGCAGGGTTGGGTTATTGCAGCGTGCTAAGTAATGCGCTTCATCACCGGCCTCCTTGAAATCGCAGATTAAGCATGTACGTTATATTACTGACAATATAGGTGATATTGAACTTGATTTAATCCAATCAAGTCCAAACACTGTATTTACCTGAAACTAATTAGAATTGTGTCAAGACAATCAAAATCAACTGGATTTGAAGCATATTTGGATTTAATTAAGAAAACGATGATATATTTTCATTATCACCAGAAATGTCAGGATATTAATGACAATAGAGGTGATATTGAACTTGATTTAATCCAATCAAGTCAAATCACTGTATTAACCTGTAACTAATTAGAATTGTGTCAATTCAGGCAAAATCAACTGGATTTGAAGCTTATTTGGATGTTCTTAATAAAACGATGATTTATTTTCATTATCACCAAAAATGTCAGGATATTACTGACAATATAGGTGATATTAAACTTGATTTAGTCCAATCAAGTTCAAACGCTATATTTACCTGAAACTAATAAGAATTGTGTCAATTCAGGCAAAATCAACTGGATTTGAAGCTTATTTGGATGTTCTTAATAAAACGATGATTTATTTTCATTATCACCAAAAATGTCAGGATATTACTGACAATATAGGTGATATTGAACTTGATTTTATCCAATCAAGTCAAAACACTGTATTAACCTGTAACTAATTAGAATTGTGTCAATTCAGTCAAAATCAACTGGATTTGAAACATATTTGGAAGTAAATAAGAAAACGATGATATATTTTCATTATCACCAGAAACGTCAGGATATTACTGACAATAGAGGTGATATTGAACTTGATTTAATCCAATCAAGTAAAAACACTGTATTTACCTGAAACTAATTAGAATTGTGTCAATTCAGGCAAAATCAACTGGATTTGAATCTTATTTGGATGTTCTTAATAAAACGATGATTTATTTTCATTATCACCAAAAATGTCAGGATATTACTGACAATATAGGTGATATTGAACTTGATTTTATCCAATCAAGTCAAAACACTGTATTTACCTGAAACTAATTAGAATTGTGTCAAGACAATCAAAATCAACTGGATTTGAAGCATATTTGGATTCAATTAAGAAAACGATGATATATTTTCATTATCACCGGAAATGTCAGGATATTACTGACAACATAGGTGATATTGAACTTGATTTCATCCAATCAAGTAAAAACACTGTATTTACCTGAAACTAATTAGAATTGTGTCAATTCAGGCAAAATCAACTGGATTTGAATCTTATTTGGATGTTCTTAATAAAACGATGATTTATTTTCATTATCACCAAAAATGTCAGGATATTACTGACAATATAGGTGATATTGAACTTGATTTTATCCAATCAAGTCAAAACACTGTATTTACCTGAAACTAATTAGAATTGTGTCAAAACAATCAAAATCAACTGAATTTGAAGCATATTTGGATTTAATTAAGAAAACGCAGATATATTTTCATTATCACCAGAAACGTCAGGATATTACTGACAATAGAGGTGATATTGAACTTGATACAATCCAATCAAGTAAAAACACTGTATTTACCTGAAACTAATTAGAATTGTGTCAATTCAGGCGAAATCAACTGGATTTGAATCTTATTTGGATGTTCTTAATAAAACTTTGCTTTATTTTCATTACCACCAAAAATGTCAGGATATTACTGACAATATAGGTGATATTAAACTTGATTTAATCCAATCAAGTCAAAACACTGTATTTACCTGAAACTAATTAGAATTGTGTCAATTCAGTCAAAATCAACTGGATTTGAAGCATATTTGGATTTAATTAAGAAAACGATGATTTATTCTCATTATCACAAAAAATGTCAGGATATTACTGACAATATCACCTATATTGTCAGTAATATCCTGACATTTTTGGCGATATTGAAAATAAATCATCGTTTTCTTAATTAAATCCAAGTATGCCTCAAATCCAGTTCATTTTTATTGTCTTGACACAATTCTAATTAGTTTCAGGTAAATACAGTGTTTTGACTTGATTGGATTAAATCAAGTTCAATATCACCTCTATTGTCAGTAATATCCTGACATTTCTGGTGATAATGAAAATGAATAATCTTTTTCTTAATTACATCCAAAAAAGTTTCAAATCCAGTTGATTCTGATTGAATTGACACAATTCTAATTAGTTTCAGGTAAATACAGTGTTTAGACTTGATTGGATTAAATCAAGTTCAATATCACCTCTATTGTCAGTAATATCCTGACATTTCTAGTGATAATGAAAATAAATCATCTTTTTCTTAATTACATCCAAATAAGTTTCAATTCCAGTTGATGTTGATTGAATTGACAAAATTCTAATTAGTTTCATGTGAATACAGTGTTTTGACCTGATTGGATCAAATCAAGTTCAATATCACCTATATTGTCAGTAATATCCTGACATTTCTTGTGATAATGAAAATGAATCATCGTTTTCTTAATTATAACCAAATATGTTTCAAATCCAGTTGATTTTGACTGAATTAACACAATTCTAATTAGTTTCAGGTAAATACAGTGTTTGGACTTGATTGGATTAAATCAAGTACAATATCACCTATATTGTCAGTAATATCCTGACATTTTTGGTGATAATGAAAATAAATCATCGTTTTCTTAATTAAATCCAAATATGCCTCAAATCTAGTTGATTTTGATTGTCTTCACACAATTCTAATTAGTTTCAGGTAAATACAGTGTTTTGACATGATTGGATTAAATCAAGTTCAATATCACCTATATTGTCAGTTATATCCTGACATTTCTGGTGATAATGAAAATAAATCATCTTTTTCTTAATTACATCCAAATAAGTTTCAATTCCAGTTGATGTTGATTGAATTGACAAAATTCTAATTAGTTTCATGTGAATACAGTGGTTTGACTTGATTGGATTAAATCAAGTTCAATATCACCTATATTGTCAGTTATATCCTGACATTTCTGGTGATAATGAAAATAAATCATCTTTTTCTTAATTACATCCAAATATGTTTCAAATCCAGTTGATTTGGACTGAACTGACACAATTCTAATTAGTTTCAGGTAAATACAGTGTTTTGACCTGATTGGATCAAATCAAGTTCAATATCACCTATATTGTCAGTAATATCCTGACATTTCTTGTGATAATGAAAATGAATCATCGTTTTCTTAATTATAACCAAATATGTTTCAAATCCAGTTGATTTTGACTGAATTGACACAATTCTAATAAGTTTCAGGAAAAGACATTGTTTTGACTTGATTGTATTAAATCAAGTTCAATATCACATATATTTCCAGTAATATCCTGACATTTCTGGTGATAATGAAAATAAATCATCGTTTTCTTAACCATAACCAAATATGTTTCAAATCCAGTTGATTTTGACTGAATTGACACAGTTCTAATAAGTTTCAGGAAAATACAATGTTTTGACTTGATTGGATTAAATCAAGTTCAATATCACTAATATTGTCAGTAATATCCTGACATTTCTGGTGATAATGAACATAAATCATCGTTTTCTTAATTAAATCCAAATAAGTTTCAAATCCAGTTGATTTTGATTGTCTTGACACAATTCTAATTAGTTTCAGGTAAATACAGTGTTTTGACTTGATTGGATTAAATCAAGTTCAATATCACCTATATTGTCAGTAATATCCTGACATTTTTGGTGATAATGAAAATAAATCATCGTTTTCTTAAGAACATCCATATAACATTCAAATCCAGTTGAGTTTGATTCAATTGACCCAATTCTAATTAGTTTCATGTAAATACAGTGTTTTGACGTGAGTTGACTAAATCAAGTTCAATATCACCTCTATTGTCAGTAATATCCTGACATTTCTGGTGATAATGAAAATAAATCATCGTTTTCTTAATTATAACAAAATATGTTTCAAATCCACTTGATTTTGACTGAACTGACACAATTCTAATAAGTTTCAGGAAAATACAATGTTTTGACTTGATTGGATTAAATCAAGTTCAATATCACCTATGTTGTCAGTAATATCCTGACATTTCTGGTGATAATGAAAATTAATCATCGTTTTCTTAATCAAATCCAAATATGCTTCAAATCCAGTTGATTTTGATTGTCTTGACAAAATTCTAATTAGTTTCAAGTAAATACAGTGTTTTGACTTGATTGGATTAAATCAAGTTCAAAATCACCTATGTTGTCAGTAATATCCTGACATTTCTGGTGATAATGAAAATAAATCATCTTTTTCTTAATTACATCCAAATAAGATTCAAATCCAGTTGATTTTGATTGAATTGAACTAATTCTAATTAGTTTCATGTGAATACAGTGGTTTGACTTGATTGGATCAAATCAAGTTCAATATAACCTATATTGTCAGTAATATCCTGGCATTTCTGGTGATAATGAAAATTAATCATCGTTTTCTTAATTAAATCCAAATATGTTTCAAATCCAGTTGATTTTGATTGAATTGACACAATTCTAATTTGTTTCAGGTAAATACATTGTTTTGACATGATTGGATTAAATCAAGTTCAATATCACCTCTATTGTCAGTAATATCCTGACATTTCTGGTGATAATGAAAATAAATCATTTTTTCTTAATTACTTCCAAATATGTTTCAAATCCAGTTGATTTTGACTGAATTAACACAATTCTAATTAGTTTCAGGTAAATACAGTGTTTGGACTTGATTGGATTAAATCAAGTTCAATATCACTTATATTGTCAGTAATATCCTGACATTTCTGGTGATAATGAACATAAATCATCGTTTTCTTAATTAAATCCAAATAAGTTTCAAATCAAGTTGATTTTGATTGTCTTGACACAATTCTAATTAGTTTCAGGTAAATACAGTGTTTTGACTTGATTGGATTAAATCAAGTTCAATATCACCTATATTGTCAGTAATATCCTGACATTTCTGGTGATAATGAAAATAAATCATCGTTTTCTTAAGAACATCCATATAACATTCAAATCCAGTTGAGTTTGATTCAATTGACCCAATTCTAATTAGTTTCATGTAAATACAGTGTCTTGACGTGAGTTGACTAAATCAAGTTCAATATCACCTCTATTGTCAGTAATATCCTGACATTTCTGGTGATAATGAAAATAAATCATCGTTTTCTTAATTATAACAAAATATGTTTCAAATCCACTTGATTTTGACTGAATTGACACAATTCTAATAAGTTTCAGGAAAATACAATGTTTTGACTTGATTGGATTAAATCAAGTTCAATATCACCTATGTAATTTTTGGGTTCATAAAAGGTGCGATCAGATATCTGATACAAAATTTGCAACTCTCTCCAGGTTAGATAAAAATGAGTACTGCTACACCTGTTTATCTTGCACGAACAACGTGAAGGTCAATCTTTGGCAAGAGCTACCATTTGCCAATGAAGGTTCTGCTGATGACCCATTGCATGATTTATTTGAGGAACAACCATCAAATACCGAAAATGGTGATGAAACCAACCAACTACCACCAGAGGACTGTATATGGAATCCATTCAGAAAAAGAGGCTTGCACTTTCTTCACCTTAACATTAATAGCTTACTGCCTAAAATTGATGAATTACGCCTTATTGCAAAGAACTCCAATGCTGCAATAATTGGAATCACAGAATCAAAACTTGACAAAACCATATTGGACAATGAAGTCAAAATAAATGGTTATGAACTAAAAAGAGCTGACAGAAACAGGCAAGGTGGGGGTGTTGCTTGCTACATCAGAAAAGATTTGTCTTTCAATGTAAGAGAGAATTTTTCAGTAGATCTCGAAAATATATTTTTTGACTTACTTTTACCGAAATCAAAACCAATCCTCATTGGCATCATTTACAGGCCGCCTGACTCTAGTGGTTTCCTTGAAAAACTCAACGCAGCCATTTCAAAAACAGAAAATTTTGATAGTCAAGAAGTTTTTATCCTGGGGGACTTGAATATTGACCTGACAAACAGCAAACAGAGTAATTCAAATGGGATTAAACGCTACAAAGAATTCTGCTCCCTTCACGGGCTGGTTCAACTGATCCAAGAACCAACCCGCATAACTGAAAAATCTCAGACTTTGTTAGACCATATAATTTCTAATTCAGGCAAAAAAGTTTCCCAGTGCGGTGTCCTAAATTTGGGTGTATCTGACCACCAGATGATCTACTGTACAAGGAAAAGTACTAGGACTAAAAGTTTTGGTCATAAATACATTAAAATCCGCTCAATGAAAAATTACACTAAAGAAGCCTTTCTGAAAAATCTCCGACTGATCAAATTTCCAAAATATCTTGAGTTTATTGATATAAACGCTGCATATTCTCATTTCATACAAGTGATTATTTCTGTAATCGATGAATTAGCTCCATTAAAAGAGATTCGTATAAGAAATAGCACTCAAGAATGGATGGATGAGGAAGTCCTTGAGGGGATCAGGATTCGAGACAAGCTGCTGTCAAAATTTAGGAAGACAAAAAGTCACACAGACCATGTCAATTTCAGAAAAGCCCGAAACAATGTTTTGTCCCTTATAAAAAAGAAAAAGAAAACTTGTGTTGTAGGGAAATTAAACGAAAATATTGGCAAGCCAAAGGAATTATGGAAAAGCCTAAAATCATTGGGACTACCTTCCAAACATGACGAACCCTCAAAGATCTGCCTAAAAAAGGATGGCAAGCATTGTTTTGATGATAAAATCAACTCAAACATTTTCAAAAATTTTTTCTCAAATTTAGCTAAAGAACTAGTAAACAAGCTACCAAATCCACCCTGTAAATTTGGGACAGAAAGTGTCAAAAAATACTACAAGCACCTCAACCTTGGAAGAAAACCTTTCACACTTCACCATACAACTGATGAGAATGTGCTTAAACTCTTAGAGGGAATAAATCCCTCTAAAGCAGCAGGACTGGATAATCTTGCAGGGAAATTCCTTAAGGATGGTGCATCAATTTTGGCAAAACCAATTACAGAAGTATGCAATCTTTCCATCTCCCTATCAAGTTTCCCAGATGACTGCAAGCAAGCTAAATTGAAACCACTTTTTAAAAAGGGTAACAAAGACGAACCAAAAAACTATAGGCCAATCTCACTTTTACCGCAGATCTCTAAGGTAATTGAAAAAATTGTCCACGAGCAGATTCAAGAATACCTGGATTCTAACAATATTCTTTATCGATACCAGTCGGGCTTTCGTCCTTACCACTCAACGGATACATGCCTATCTTACCTAAGTGATAAAATCATAAAAGGATTTGAAAACAGGATGCTTACTGGTATGATACTAATTGATTTACAAAAAGCGTTTGACACTATCGACCATGAGATTTTCCTTCAAAAAATGAAACACATTGGCTTTGCTGATTCAGCTTTATATTGGTTAAAATCTTATCTAACAAATCGAACTTTCTTTGTAAACGTAGGGAAAGAGTCTTCATTGCCTAGCAATTTATCATGTGGAGTACCGCAAGGCTCTATTCTTGGCCCACTCATTTTCCTTTTGTATGTCAATGATATGCCTCAGGCAGTTGACTGTGACCTTCTTTTATATGCAGATGACTCCTGCCTTGTATTCAGTGACAAAAGCATCAGTGACATAGAAGAGCAACTAAATAAAAATTTTAATTCTCTTTGTGATTGGTTTGTTGATAACAAACTAAGCATTCACTTTGGAGAGGACAAAACAAAATCTATACTTTTTGGAAAAACAAACAAGAAAAGTGGTAATAAGAAACTAGACATCAGAAGGGGTGACATCAAGATTAAACAACACACGTCAGTGACCTATCTGGGCTGCATTCTTGATGAAAGCCTGTCTGGTGAGTCGATGGCAACCAGGATCCTTGGTAAAATCAATGGCAGGCTAAGGTTCCTCTATAGAAAGCAAAATTTTCTTGACTTCCCTCTTCGTAGGCTACTTGCAAATGCACTGATCCAGCCCCACTTTGACTATGCATGCAGTGCTTGGTTCCCTTTGATAAATAAAAGATTAACCAGGAGAATTCAAACCGCCCAAAATAAATGTGTCAGATTTTGTTTAAACATGAATAACAGAGCACATGTAGGAGTTAGGGAATTTAAAAACATAAATTGGCTCCCTACTAAAGAGAGATTTGAACAATGTACTGCTACAAGCGTTTTCAAATTTTTCAATAACTCGGCCCCATCCTATATGTCGGAGATGTTCTTACCAGTTGGCCAAAGCCAGGTTACTCGAAGATCAAAAAACAAATTAAACCAACCTTTTAGAAAAAGTAACAAGGGGCAAAACGGTCTCTCCTACCTAGGACCTAAAATTTGGAACAATCTACACTCTGACATAAAGTCAGCTGAGAGCGTTAACAGTTTCAAACATAAAATTAAGAACAAATTCTTTAAGGACCTCCAAAATCAAGAAGACAACCCTTATGAATATTACTGAATTTCCAAAATTGCAAAAAAAACAAGACTCCACCATTACTTTCTACTTTGATACAAAGTATACATTTTTTTTTACACTTTCCTTTCAAGAAAACTTTTCTTTTAATGGCACCTCTGGGGGGACCATTATGGAAACAAGGTCACACTGACCTTTTAATGCTATCCCTGCCATTTTAAACTGGGGGTGTTTTTATACTTAGGTTTTTATATCAGATCTTAGTTTTTTGTTTTTTCTTTTTATCATTATTGTTTTTTCTACGCATGTAATTAGCTTTATGTTTATTTTGCAGTAAATTTTATAATTAAGTTTTTAATTTTAATGGCATAATATTACATACATACATACATTGTCAGTAATATCCTGACATTTCTGGTGATAATGAAAATTAATCATCGTTTTCTTAATTAAATCCAAATATGCTTCAAATCCAGTTGATTTTGATTGTCTTGACAAAATTCTAATTAGCTTCAAGTAAATACAGTGTTTTGACTTGATTGGATTAAATCAAGTTCAAAATCACCTATGTTGTCAGTAATATCCTGACATTTCTGGTGATAATGAAAATTAATCATCGTTTTCTTAATTACTTCCAAATATGTTTCAAATCCAGTTGATTTTGACTGAATTAACACAATTCTAATTAGTTTCAGGTAAATACAGTGTTTGGACTTGATTGGATTAAATCAAGTTCAATATCACCTATATTGTCAGTAATATCCTGGCATTTCTGGTGATAATGAAAATTAATCAACCTTTTCTTTACTAAATCCAAATATGTTTCAAATCCAGTTGATTTTGATTGAATTGACACAATTCTAATTAGTTTCAGGTAAATACAGTGTCTTGACTTGATTGGATTAAATCAAGTTCAATATCACCTCTATTGTCAGTAATATCCTGACATTTCTGGTGATAATGAAAATATATCATCGTTTTCTTAATTAAATCAAAATATGCTTCAAATCCAGTTGATTTTGATTGTCTTGACACAATTCTAATTAGTTTCAGGTAAATACAGTGTTTTGACTTGATTGGATTAAATCAAGTTCAATATCACCTATATTGTCAGTAATATCCTGACATTTCTGGTGATAATGAAAATAAATCATTTTTTCTTAATTACTTCCAAATATGTTTCAAATCCAGTTGATTTTGACTGAATTGACACAATTCTAATTAGTTTCAGGTAAATACAGTGTTTTTACTTGATTGGATTAAATCAAGTTCAATATCAGCTCTATTGTCAGTAATATCCTGACGTTTCTGGTGATAATGAAAATATATCATCGTTTTCTTAATTAAATCCAAATATGTTTCAAATTCAGTTGATTTTGATTGTCTTGACACAATTCTAATTAGTTTCAGGTAAATACGGTGTTTTGACTTGATTGGATTAAATCAAGTTTAATATCACCTATGTTGTCAGTAATATCCTGACATTTCTGGTGATAATGAAAATAATTCATCGTTTTCTTAATTAAGTCCAAATAAGCTTCAAATCCAGTTGATTTTGCCTGAATTGACACAATTCTAATTAGTTTCAGGTAAATACAGTGTTTTGACTTGATTGGATTAAATCAAGTTCAATATCACCTCTATTGTCAGTAATATCCTGACATTTCTGGTGATAATGAAAATATATCATCGTTTTCTTAATTAAATCCAAATATGCTTCAAATCCAGTTGATTTTGATTGTCTTGACACAATTTTAATTAGTTTCAGATAAATACAGTGTTTTGACTTGATTGGATTAAATCAAGTTCAATATCACCTATTTTGTCAGTAATATCCTGACATTTCTGGTGATAATGAAAATAAATCATCTTTTTCCTAATTACTTCCAAATATGTTTCAAATTCAGTTGATTTTGAATGAATTGACACAATTCTAATTAGTTTCAGGTAAATACAGTGTTTTGACTTGATTGGATTAAATCAAGTTCAATATCACCTATATTGTCAGTAATATCCTGAAATTTTTGGTGATAATGAAAATAAATCATCGTTTTCTTAATTAAATCCAAATATGCTTCAAATAAAGTTGATTTTGATTGTCTTGACAAAATTCTTATTAGTTTCAAGTAAATACAGTGTTTTGACTTGATTGGATTAAATCAAGTTCAAAATCACCTATGTTGTCAGTAATATCCTGACATTTCTGGTGATAATGAAAATAAATCATCTTTTTCTTAATTACATCCAAATAAGATTCAAATCCAGTTGATTTTGATTGAATTGAACTAATTCTAATTAGTTTCATGTGAATACAGTGGTTTGACTTGATTGGATCAAATCAAGTTCAATATAACCTATATTGTCAGTAATATCCTGGCATTTCTGGTGATAATGAAAATTAATCATCGTTTTCTTAATTAAATCCAAATATGTTTCAAATCCAGTTGATTTTGATTGAATTGACACAATTCTAATTTGTTTCAGGTAAATACATTGTTTTGACATGATTGGATTAAATCAAGTTCAATATCACCTCTATTGTCAGTAATATCCTGACATTTCTGGTGATAATGAAAATAAATCATTTTTTCTTAATTACTTCCAAATATGTTTCAAATCCAGTTGATTTTGACTGAATTAACACAATTCTAATTAGTTTCAGGTAAATAAAGTGTTTGGACTTGATTGGATTAAATCAAGTTCAATATCACCTATATTGTCAGTAATATCCTAACATTTCTGGTGATAATGAAAATAAATCATCGTTTTCTTAATTAAGTCCAAATAAGCTTCAAATCCAGTTGATTTTGATTGAATTGACCCAATTCTAATTAGTTTCAGGTAAATACACTGTTTTGACTTGTTTGGATCAAATCAAGTTCAATATCACCTCTATTGTCAGTAATATCCTGACATTTCTGGTGATAATGAAAATAAATCATCGTTTTCTTAATTATAACAAAATATGTTTCAAATCCACTTGATTTTGACTGAACTGACACAATTCTAATAAGTTTCAGGAAAATACAATGTTTTGACTTGATTGGATTAAATCAAGTTCAATATCACCTATATTGTCAGTAATATCCTGACATTTCTGGTGATAATGAAAATAAATCATTTTTTCTTAATTACTTCCAAATATGTTTCAAATCCAGTTGATTTTGACTGAATTGACACAATTCTAATTAGTTTCAGGTAAATACAGTGTTTTTACTTGATTGGATTAAATCAAGTTCAATATCAGCTCTATTGTCAGTAATATCCTGACGTTTCTGGTGATAATGAAAATATATCATCGTTTTCTTAATTAAATCCAAATATGTTTCAAATTCAGTTGATTTTGATTGTCTTGACACAATTCTAATTAGTTTCAGGTAAATACGGTGTTTTGACTTGATTGGATTAAATCAAGTTTAATATCACCTATGTTGTCAGTAATATCCTGACATTTCTGGTGATAATGAAAATAATTCATCGTTTTCTTAATTAAGTCCAAATAAGCTTCAAATCCAGTTGATTTTGCCTGAATTGACACAATTCTAATTAGTTTCAGGTAAATACAGTGTTTTGACTTGATTGGATTAAATCAAGTTCAATATCACCTCTATTGTCAGTAATATCCTGACATTTCTGGTGATAATGAAAATATATCATCGTTTTCTTAATTAAATCCAAATATGCTTCAAATCCAGTTGATTTTGATTGTCTTGACACAATTTTAATTAGTTTCAGATAAATACAGTGTTTTGACTTGATTGGATTAAATCAAGTTCAATATCACCTATTTTGTCAGTAATATCCTGACATTTCTGGTGATAATGAAAATAAATCATCTTTTTCCTAATTACTTCCAAATATGTTTCAAATTCAGTTGATTTTGAATGAATTGACACAATTCTAATTAGTTTCAGGTAAATACAGTGTTTTGACTTGATTGGATTAAATCAAGTTCAATATCACCTATATTGTCAGTAATATCCTGAAATTTTTGGTGATAATGAAAATAAATCATCGTTTTCTTAATTAAATCCAAATATGCTTCAAATAAAGTTGATTTTGATTGTCTTGACAAAATTCTTATTAGTTTCAAGTAAATACAGTGTTTTGACTTGATTGGATTAAATCAAGTTCAAAATCACCTATGTTGTCAGTAATATCCTGACATTTCTGGTGATAATGAAAATAAATCATCTTTTTCTTAATTACATCCAAATAAGATTCAAATCCAGTTGATTTTGATTGAATTGAACTAATTCTAATTAGTTTCATGTGAATACAGTGGTTTGACTTGATTGGATCAAATCAAGTTCAATATAACCTATATTGTCAGTAATATCCTGGCATTTCTGGTGATAATGAAAATTAATCATCGTTTTCTTAATTAAATCCAAATATGTTTCAAATCCAGTTGATTTTGATTGAATTGACACAATTCTAATTTGTTTCAGGTAAATACATTGTTTTGACATGATTGGATTAAATCAAGTTCAATATCACCTCTATTGTCAGTAATATCCTGACATTTCTGGTGATAATGAAAATAAATCATTTTTTCTTAATTACTTCCAAATATGTTTCAAATCCAGTTGATTTTGACTGAATTAACACAATTCTAATTAGTTTCAGGTAAATAAAGTGTTTGGACTTGATTGGATTAAATCAAGTTCAATATCACCTATATTGTCAGTAATATCCTAACATTTCTGGTGATAATGAAAATAAATCATCGTTTTCTTAATTAAGTCCAAATAAGCTTCAAATCCAGTTGATTTTGATTGAATTGACCCAATTCTAATTAGTTTCAGGTAAATACACTGTTTTGACTTGTTTGGATCAAATCAAGTTCAATATCACCTCTATTGTCAGTAATATCCTGACATTTCTGGTGATAATGAAAATAAATCATCGTTTTCTTAATTATAACAAAATATGTTTCAAATCCACTTGATTTTGACTGAACTGACACAATTCTAATAAGTTTCAGGAAAATACAATGTTTTGACTTGATTGGATTAAATCAAGTTCAATATCACCTATGTTGTCAGTAATATCCTGACATTTCTGGTGATAATGAAAATTAATCATCGTTTTCTTAATCAAATCCAAATATGCTTCAAATCCAGTTGATTTTGATTGTCTTGACAAAATTCTAATTAGTTTCAAGTAAATACAGTGTTTTGACTTGATTGGATTAAATCAAGTTCAAAATCACCTATGTTGTCAGTAATATCCTGACATTTCTGGTGATAATGAAAATAAATCATCTTTTTCTTAATTACATCCAAATAAGATTCAAATCCAGTTGATTTTGATTGAATTGAACTAATTCTAATTAGTTTCATGTGAATACAGTGGTTTGACTTGATTGGATCAAATCAAGTTCAATATAACCTATATTGTCAGTAATATCCTGGCATTTCTGGTGATAATGAAAATTAATCATCGTTTTCTTAATTAAATCCAAATATGTTTCAAATCCAGTTGATTTTGATTGAATTGACACAATTCTAATTTGTTTCAGGTAAATACATTGTTTTGACATGATTGGATTAAATCAAGTTCAATATCACCTCTATTGTCAGTAATATCCTGACATTTCTGGTGATAATGAAAATAAATCATTTTTTCTTAATTACTTCCAAATATGTTTCAAATCCAGTTGATTTTGACTGAATTAACACAATTCTAATTAGTTTCAGGTAAATACAGTGTTTGGACTTGATTGGATTAAATCAAGTTCAATATCACTTATATTGTCAGTAATATCCTGACATTTCTGGTGATAATGAACATAAATCATCGTTTTCTTAATTAAATCCAAATAAGTTTCAAATCAAGTTGATTTTGATTGTCTTGACACAATTCTAATTAGTTTCAGGTAAATACAGTGTTTTGACTTGATTGGATTAAATCAAGTTCAATATCACCTATATTGTCAGTAATATCCTGACATTTCTGGTGATAATGAAAATAAATCATTTTTTCTTAATTACTTCCAAATATGTTTCAAATCCAGTTGATTTTGACTGAATTGACACAATTCTAATTAGTTTCAGGTAAATACAGTGTTTTTACTTGATTGGATTAAATCAAGTTCAATATCACCTATATTGTCAGTAATATCCTGACATTTCTGGTGATAATGAAAATAAATCATTTTTTCTTAATTACTTCCAAATATGTTTCAAATCCAGTTGATTTTGACTGAATTGACACAATTCTAATTAGTTTCAGGTAAATACAGTGTTTTTACTTGATTGGATTAAATCAAGTTCAATATCAGCTCTATTGTCAGTAATATCCTGACGTTTCTGGTGATAATGAAAATATATCATCATTTTCTTAATTAAATCCAAATATGTTTCAAATTCAGTTGATTTTGATTGTCTTGACACAATTCTAATTAGTTTCAGGTAAATACGGTGTTTTGACTTGATTGGATTAAATCAAGTTTAATATCACCTATGTTGTCAGTAATATCCTGACATTTCTGGTGATAATGAAAATAATTCATCGTTTTCTTAATTAAGTCCAAATAAGCTTCAAATCCAGTTGATTTTGCCTGAATTGACACAATTCTAATTAGTTTCAGGTAAATACAGTGTTTTGACTTGATTGGATTAAATCAAGTTCAATATCACCTCTATTGTCAGTAATGTCCTGACATTTCTGGTGATAATGAAAATATATCATCGTTTTCTTAATTAAATCCAAATATGCTTCAAATCCAGTTGATTTTGATTGTCTTGACACAATTTTAATTAGTTTCAGATAAATACAGTGTTTTGACTTGATTGGATTAAATCAAGTTCAATATCACCTATTTTGTCAGTAATATCCTGACATTTCTGGTGATAATGAAAATAAATCATCTTTTTCCTAATTACTTCCAAATATGTTTCAAATTCAGTTGATTTTGAATGAATTGACACAATTCTAGTTAGTTTCAGGTAAATACAGTGTTTTGACTTGATTGGATTAAATCAAGTTCAATATCACCTATATTGTCAGTAATATCCTGAAATTTTTGGTGATAATGAAAATAAATCATCGTTTTCTTAATTAAATCCAAATATGCTTCAAATAAAGTTGATTTTGATTGTCTTGACAAAATTCTTATTAGTTTCAAGTAAATACAGTGTTTTGACTTGATTGGATTAAATCAAGTTCAAAATCACCTATGTTGTCAGTAATATCCTGACATTTCTGGTGATAATGAAAATAAATCATCTTTTTCTTAATTACATCCAAATAAGATTCAAATCCAGTTGATTTTGATTGAATTGAACTAATTCTAATTAGTTTCATGTGAATACAGTGGTTTGACTTGATTGGATCAAATCAAGTTCAATATAACCTATATTGTCAGTAATATCCTGGCATTTCTGGTGATAATGAAAATTAATCATCGTTTTCTTAATTAAATCCAAATATGTTTCAAATCCAGTTGATTTTGATTGAATTGACACAATTCTAATTTGTTTCAGGTAAATACATTGTTTTGACATGATTGGATTAAATCAAGTTCAATATCACCTCTATTGTCAGTAATATCCTGACATTTCTGGTGATAATGAAAATAAATCATTTTTTCTTAATTACTTCCAAATATGTTTCAAATCCAGTTGATTTTGACTGAATTAACACAATTCTAATTAGTTTCAGGTAAATAAAGTGTTTGGACTTGATTGGATTAAATCAAGTTCAATATCACCTATATTGTCAGTAATATCCTAACATTTCTGGTGATAATGAAAATAAATCATCGTTTTCTTAATTAAGTCCAAATAAGCTTCAAATCCAGTTGATTTTGATTGAATTGACCCAATTCTAATTAGTTTCAGGTAAATACACTGTTTTGACTTGTTTGGATCAAATCAAGTTCAATATCACCTCTATTGTCAGTAATATCCTGACATTTCTGGTGATAATGAAAATAAATCATCGTTTTCTTAATTATAACAAAATATGTTTCAAATCCACTTGATTTTGACTGAACTGACACAATTCTAATAAGTTTCAGGAAAATACAATGTTTTGACTTGATTGGATTAAATCAAGTTCAATATCACCTATGTTGTCAGTAATATCCTGACATTTCTGGTGATAATGAAAATAAATCATCGTGTTCTTAATTAAATCCAAATATGCTTCAAATCCAGTTGATTTTGATTGTCTTGACAAAATTCTTATTAGCTTCAAGTAAATACAGTGTTTTGACTTGATTGGATTAAATCAAGTTCAAAATCACCTATGTTGTCAGTAATATCCTGACATTTCTGGTGATAATGAAAATAAATCATCGTTTTCTTAAGAACATCCAAATAAGATTCAAATCCAGTTGATTTTGATTGAATTGACCCAATTCTAATTAGTTTCAGGTAAATACAATGTTTTGACTTGATTGGATCAAATCAAGTTCAATATAATCTATATTGTCAGTAATATCCTGGCATTTCTGGTGATAATGAAAATTAATCAACCTTTTCTTTATTAAATCCAAATATGTTTCAAATCCAGTTGATTTTGATTGAATTGACACAATTCTAATTTGTTTCAGGTAAATACATTGTTTGGACTTGATTGTATTAAATCAATTTCAATATCACCTATATTGAACTTGATTTAATCAGATCAAGTCCAAACACTGTATTTACCTGAAACTAATTAGAATTGTGTCAAGACAATTTAAATCAACTGGATTTGAAACATATTTGGATTTAATTAAGAAAACGATGATTTATTTTCATTATCACCAGAAATGTCAGGATATTACTGACAATATAGGTGATATTGAACTTGATTTAATCCAATCAAGTCCAAACACTGTATTTACCTGAAACTAATTAGAATTGTGTCAATTCAGTCAAAATCAAGTGGATTTGAAACATATTTTGTTATGATTAAGAAAACGATGATTTATTTTCATTATCACCAGAAATGTCAGGATATTACTGACAATAGAGGTGATATTGAACTTGATTTAATCAACTCACGTCAATACACTGTATTTACATGAAACTAATTAGAATTGGGTCAATTGAATCAAAATCAACTGGATTTGAATGTTATTTGGATGTAATTAAGAAAAAGATTATTTATTTTCATTATCACCAGAAATGTCAGGATATTACTGATAATATAGGTGATATTGAACTTGATTTGATCCAATCAAGTCAAAACACTGTATTTACCTGAAACTAATTAGAATTGGGTCAATTGAATCAAAATCAAGTGGATTTGTATGTTCTATGGATGTTCTTAAGAAAACGATGATTTATTTTCATTATCACCAAAAATGTCAGGATATTACTGACAATATAGGTGATTTTGAACTTGATTTAATCCAATCAAGTCAAAACACTGTATTTACCTGAAACTAATTAGAATTGTGTCAAGACAATCAAAATCAACTGGATTTGAAACTTATTTGGATTTAATTAAGAAAACGATGATTTATTTTCATTATCACCAGAAATGTCAGGATATTACTGACAATATAGGTGATATTGAACTTGATTTAATCCAATCAAGTCAAAACATTGTATTTACCTGGAACTAATTAGAATTGGGTCAATTCAATCAAACTCTACTGGATTTGAATGTTATATGGATTTTCTTAAGAAAAAGATGATTTATATTCATTATCACCAGAAATGTCAGGATATTACTGACAATATAGGTGATATTGAACTTGATTTAATCCAATCAAGTCAAAACACTGTATTTACCTGGAACGAATTAGAATTGGGTCAAGACAATCAAAATCAACTGGATTTGAAACTTATTTGGATGTTCTTAAGAGAACGATGATTTATTTTCATTATCACCAGAAATGTCAGGATATTACTGACAATAGAGGTGATATTAAACTTGATTTAAGCCATTGAAGTCAGAACACCTGTTACTAATCGAAATTGTTTCAATTCAATTAGAATCGATGGGATTTGAAAGTTATTTCGATGCAATTAAGAAACAGATTTTATAATTGTATTAGGATGAAATGTCAAGATATTTTAGAAAATGCAGGTGATATTTAGCTTTGTGTAATGCAAAGAAGTCAGAACACTGTATATTCTTGTTTTTATTTGAAATCTCATCACTTTAATGTCAATGGATTGGATTTTAAGTGTACCAGAACAGGAAGGGCAATCTATCAGAGGAAGAAACTTTTATCTACAGGAAGACACTACTTCAGGAAGCAGGGGCGTCTGCAGTCCAGAAAAACTGGGATGGGAAAAAGGAAGAGGTCTTTTGGCAACCCCCATAGGGAAATTATTGCTTTGCCACGCCCCTTCAGATTCTCGGAAAACTTCTGAAAGCCCCTTTTCGTTATTTGATTTATTTCGATAAGTTTGGAGAAGCGACTAATTCAGGCAACATATTCGTCATAACGAGTATTTTTGCACTAATGAAAATCGAAACAGAAATCATTTCATATATTTACTTCCCACTTAAATTCTTTCAATTGAGGCGGACTGTAGTGTCAGAAAGCCCATGACGATGTATCGAAGGTGAAGTGATTTGAAGAAAAGCACATGAAGTAATTCGATAGGGAAGTGATCTCTTATTCAGACTTAGCACAATATTTCTAGTTGTTTTTTGTTGACATTTGTTTGCACAAAATGTTGTTGTCACTGCACAGAAATTTAGTAGGTTTTGTGTAATGAACCTTCCCTCTTCGCCCAGCTCAAAAGCTGAAAGTTGCAGTGTGTGGTTTGTGTCTAAACAAATTCTGATCAAGGTTAATAAATTACAATGATTTGCTGCCAGAGGAGCAATTAAAGTCGTGCTGTAGCTGTGAAGTCTCTATTGCCATTGGGTAAGAATTGTAAAGAAGTTATTGCAGTCAAAAAGCTGTTGCTCCACTTCTGCATGTTTTCATATGCGTGGGCCTAAGTCCATGAAATTCAAAACATTATTGTGTCGTTGTTTGTTGATTGGTTTGATTGAATGGTTTGATATGATGATTGGGGTGTGTCCTTGTTAGTAGATGAGCGTGCAAATCGACCTGCACGGATGTATATTGGTTTCAACGCAACGCATGGCTGTAACGTAATAAAGCAGTTTTTCCCTTTTTTTAACGTTGTCAAAAAGGTAGGTTGACTTTTCGTCCTACTTAGCATTAAAAATTCCTGATAGGAATATATAGGAATGGGTGCACAAAGTGTGTACAATGTATTTTTTATCAAAAGTGGATTATGAGAAACTCACATCTCAGATTGCTAGAAAATGAAGATAAATTGACATTGAAAACTTTTCGATGATCAAACCTTTGGACAAAATTTTGTCCGAAAGTTTAAGTGTCCAAAATCTGGTGATGTTACAGGCCATGCTGGAAAACATGTATATTATGCCAAATACCTTTGTCGTGGAGCAGCATCAAGGACAATGGGAGAACAATAGATCTATTGTCTTTAGACAATTGGCATGGCTTAAACCTTTGGCGTAATAAAAACAAACTTTCCACACTGGATGTCGGGAAGCTTTTTTGTCTGAAATTTTCAAGTTCATTTTGAAAAGAAACACACAAAGAAATTTAATGTAAAAAGTTAGCTATTCATTGTTTTGGCACCAGTGCTGAAGTTCCTTGAAATTTGCGATCTGAAAGTTTGGTGTCTTTGAAGAGTTTCTTGCAAACAGTCCACATATGGCAGCACCTTTTTAATTTGGTTGACAGCTATTTTTACTATTGTTCAATCTGACTAAAATTTCATTCAAATGTTTGTGTAGATGTGATGATGATTATGCATATAAATTCCTATTTACTATAGAATTACAATGCACTTATCATGGTGTTTGTCCAAACATTTTTTTGTCCAAAATTCCTGACATCGTATCCTCAAATGAGTTGAACCATGAAATATGCTGCTTATGATTTAGAAAATATTGAAAGATTGCTGAAGAGTGTTGTGGCGCAGTGGTGTAATCGTCTGACTTTGCAGCCAGAACAGTCAGGCGGGGTGGGTGGGTTCGATACCCGGTAGAACCCCACCATTTGGGCATCATGACAAGGGATTGTGGACTGGATTAGGTCTGCTCTATTTTTGTGATCCCAGCGCTTGGCGCTGAAAAGCGCAACTTCACCTTTACCTTGAAGAGTTCTACAGAAGAATTATAGCATAGCTGCTACAGTATTCTGAAGCCATTTGGTTTGAAAAAAATAGGTCATGAATTTTGATTAAAATTTTTGAAGATTAGAATCTTAATATTGGGACCTATATGCTGATTTTCTATCTTAGCCAGTGAAACGTTGAGTTATGATTGAACCAGATTCAGATGATGAAGTCTCGGAAGAAGAGGTTGATGAAAATGATGAAAATCAGAATTCAAGGGACGAGAGTTATCAAGAAGCTGACAGATTGAGCATTGCATCTGGCTCTGCTGGTTTATCAAAGGCTCAGACAAGATTAAGCATTGATGCTGCAGCTGTAGGTATGTGGATAAGAATCTTTTTCAAAGCCCTAATCAAACAGGTGAATATTTTCAACTAACATTTTAAAAACCAGTGCTTGATGAAATTTTGGGCCTGTTTGGCCACCGTGGTTAATCACCAAACATTTTTTTTTGCAATGTTGGATGATGTTTTAACAAATTTTGTATTCTTTTTACCACTGCAAATAAAATGCAAAACTACAACTAAACTATGTAAATTTTCTATGGCTGCCATAGCTGGAAAGGACATGATGTCAGCGATTTTGTATTTCATTGTTTGTGAAGCATTCAATCTGTTTGACCACTCCAACGAACTTTTTGCCAAGCATTTTATTGATTTGCGCTGCGGAGCAGCATGCAAATCTTTAAAATGCCCTGAACGCAAACTCGGCCTATAGCACGGATGGCTGAACATTGGTAATGCTTAACAATAGATAAACAATGGGTAAACTGCAAAGTGCTGGCTTACGTTCAAAGGACGCAAAACAGACACAGCCGACGCAAAAGGCACGGTCTCATTTGCGTGCGCACATCTCCAACGTTTAGAATAAACATTTTCTTTGTTTTGTAAGAAGTTTGCTTGCAGTTCGGTTGATGAAGCAAACTTCAAGCTTTCCAGGATCCTCGAACTCGAAAGGACTTACTATCGTTGTGGAAGCACCCAAGGGCAGAAAGCCAAGCGAAGTAGAAGCGAACGAATTTGAGTGACAGTTAATGCTGAAATTTCAACTGTTAAGTTTGATACGTTTTGGAAGGACGGCAACAGCATCTCTACAAAGTTGCTGTGTCCGTTTAAAGAACTGGTGAAGGAAAATGTTGATTTCTAACCGTGCAAAAGTTGAAATTTTATTTTGGCCTACAAATACACTCACCTTCGTACGCTCCTACCGCAAGGAAATGCAAGATCATGGCCGGGTCGCTCTTCTCCAGAAAATCGAAGAAAATCGATCTGTTAGGCCCTGCACTGCAACTACGCGAGTCAAAGCAGAACTGCTGCAAAACAACATTCCAGTTTGATTGTTTGTCAAAGCGCTGGACCATTGTTCGACAATGTCAGTTGAATTGGTATTGAAATCAACTGACGCAGCTTAAAAGGCGGACTGTGAATGATGATAGGACACCCAGATAAGGGATTTCATGCCCAAAGCATTTACGTTCAAACTTCAAATATAAGCAGACATCAAGGTCGCAAATCTTAAGATAATAATATCTCTTGTTTGTTTTTATCAGTATGCCTTTTTGACTGCACAGGCACCTTTTGCTGACATGTGTCAAACCAAATGTTTGGCAAGATGTCAGGTGAAATGTTTGTTCTTCTTGACCATTTAACTAACAACATAGAAAAAATAGAAAATGTGAATTTTGATAAAAGCTTAGCAAAACATTTTATCAGTTGACCAGTGCTTTACAGTAAGTTCCTGCATAAAAGGAACTCAAATTTTTCAAGCTGGCTGTGTAGTTTTTTATATGAGAAAATATCTATACAAGAGGATGGCAAATTTCTTATGTATATGCCAAATAAGAACTTTTTCCTATGGTTACTTCTGTCAACTGATACTTCTATAAGTCTTGAACCATGCTAATTATTAGTTGCAAGATCTACATACAATGTCTGTAGTTGTAAGGTCTACATAGATACTGTACGTAAATGATGCTATTATGCTATTATCTATTGATGGTATTTCAATAGACTCTGTTTCATGATTTTGAAACATTTATAAGGAATCAGGAAAAACAGGATGTATACCAAGTGGCAGGTGATAGTTTCTCATAGGTCCGTTTCTTATAAGTTAGTTAGTGTGTCAGTAAGGAAAAGTACTGTAAGTTTTGTAATATTCACATTGATGGAATGTTTCATCCTGCTGAAAATTAGGTGTTGAAAGTTAGCTGAAAATTTGAAAATTCAATTGGAAGAATTTTATGTTATTAGAGTCTTTTAATCTTGAGCCAGGTAATACAGGTGCCATGATAATGATGATAATATTTAATCAAAGTTTTGAAATTTAAGAGAAAAGAAAATATCTGTGATTCTACAAATTGGCGTAGAGTCATTTCCTGTGGTCTACAAAGCTGAAACAGTAGTCTTAGATAGTCTATGTTGGAAAAGTTTGCAGGGCAAAACAAATTCCACTTGGCAAGCCAAACTCATGAAGAACTTCCCCCACAAGTAGACCATGGTATACCACATACTTTTGTAATACGTAATGAATGGCAGAATAGGTCACTGCTTTCCTTCATAATAAGATTTTATGGTCTAAGGATTCAGTCTTTCTTGCAATAATCCTTATGAGATCCTTATCCCCCCTTGCTCCCTCTTCCTTCAAAGATTAACAGACAATGAAATCATTGAGCAGCCACACTTAATGTAATTTTTGTGCCCCCAAACTTTAGATCCTATCTCAGTAAAATTATTTGGATACCAGAGTTAAAAAGGCTGCAGATTTTGTGAGACTAAGTTTTTGAAAACAGTCCTGAGTTTGTGATATGCTGCTGTCTAGTGTGGTGCACAACGTGAGGCAATGCTAAAGGACGTCCTTCGAAATTCTATGTGTGCGTATATTTTTAGTTGTTTTAATGATAAAAGTCATTCAAAGGAATGGGCATAGCCGATATCTCGTGGCCGCTGTAACAGGCTAAAGAATCGCCTACACATCCATTGTTTCTTTAGCTACACATTAGGTTCTTTACGCAACCAGGACGGCAATGCCAGGCAGAACGTCGTCTTGTGATACAACCGAGTATAGTTTCCCACAAGTTACCTTCACATGTTCTTAAACAAGGCAAGACAAAATCTCCTTCTTCATCTAAGTACTTTGGAAGCTTCTTTTTCCTTGATAATTAACATTTAAGATGAGCAAGTTTTGCTTCGAAGATCCAGATCTGCAGAACAACAGTTGTGCAATTGAAAAGGACAACTTCATAGACTCTCAAGGGAAGCAGATTCGCACGGAAAACAAGTGGTCTTTTCAAGCCGATGTTTGGAAACAATGGGCACATATGCGTTTCCGTTACAGTCGCCGTCCTAGTTGCTAAAGATCCCTAATGAAGCGGCACGTGTTAAGATTGTAAAGTAAAATCGATTTTAACTGGAAGTGGGCCAGCTTCTGGCTGTTTAGATTCCCTTTAGATTTCGTTGATGGCTGAAGTTTACGAGACTCTTCCGTACAGAAATATATATTTTTAGCATGCGAGACATAATTTGACGATTATGAAGTTCATATCCTTGTTCAGTTTTGCTTGTCAGTTTTGCTGGCGGCTGCTTCGCATGCTAGAAGCGATTTCGTTGAAATTCATAGTCTGGAAACAAATTTACGATCACATTAACTGAAGACAGAGCATGACAGGAACAACTGAAAACTATTACTCTTGATTGAAAAAAGTACTTCTTTTGGATCAAAGATCTTTGCTTGGATCTAGCAAATCATTATGATTGTATGAACAGAATTTATGGTAAATATGTGCAGGCAACGAACAACAACAAACTTTGCTTTCATTTTGATTTTGGTATCCAAGCTCGTATGTTCTCTGGAGTTCGTCTAAAGGAAATTTTTTCATAGTATTTAGATTAATTTAGATAAGTCGTATGCGTCTTCAATTATTATGTAGAATTGGTAAAGGTGAAGAGGTGAAGGTGAAGGTGAAGTTGCGTTTTTCAGCGCCAAGCGCTGGGATCGCAGAAATAGAGCAGACCTAATCGAGTCCGCGACCCCTTGTCATGACGCTCAAGTGGTGGGGCTCTACCGGGACTCGAACCCACTCCGCCTAACTATTCTGGCTGCAATGTCAGAGGATTACACCAGGGCGCCACAACACCTTCAAGGTTTTCAAAGGTTTTCAGAAATATTGGAACTAGCTTTAGCGTACCCCTTTCCCTAATCAGAAAGCGAAATGTTAATTTTTTTGGATTTTTCAAGCTTCACTTGCAAGTGAAGCAGTACAAATTTTCCTATTTCATTGCAGGTAGCCCCCGTTTGAGCCAACACAGTGCACCTACTATTCGCAGAACATCTTCCCAAGCTTCCATTCGATCAAATAAGAGCAGAGATCAAGAATATGATGAAGAGGCTGAACGGAAAGAGAGGCTGCAGATATATGTATTCGTTTCCAGATGTATTGCATACCCATTTAATGCCAAGCAACCAACTGACATGGCACGTCGACAGACCAAAGTGACGAAACAGAATCTCATTGCAATAAAAGAGCGTTTTGCCTCGTTTCTGGACGGAAGAACGAATATAATTGCAGATGAGGCATTCAAAAATGCTGTCAAATCGTATCAGGATAGTTTTCTTTGCAGTGATCGTGTTGCGAAAATGGTATGTATTGTTTGTTTGTTTGTTTTCAATTTGTTTTGAGTGGGCTTGTCAGGATTTCTAGCTACTAAAAGCTAATTTAGGCCCATTGTGCATGCCGCATCCAGGCATGGGACACCTAGTTTAGCGTCCCTTCCGAAAGACGACGAGGTGAGTTGTGAGGTCAGTCCTCCGAGGTCACCCATGCAGAGTTTGACCTCATTCGACCGAGCTTAACTTCAGTTACCTGACGAAATCTGTTGAAGCCACTCGGCCACTTACCCCGTACATGAATGGTTTTGCCTGAAAATGCACTACATATGTTTTACACTTGTTTTGTTCATTTGTCGTGGATATGAATCATCAATGTTCATGGTGTGACATTTTTAGAGATAAGATGGCTGGCTCTTCTTCGAAAAAATTGGCTTTTATGTTTTTAACTGTTGTTTGACTGCCGTGACGGCTACTTGTCCCACTTGTTCCTTTTGGGCTCCATTTGCTTCTGTTTTGGCAAAGAAGCGCAACATCTCGAGTTGAGGTGCTAGCTAGGGGAGATCACCTTGGTTTTTGCAATTATCCATTCCTTGCTCATCGAGCAGGTGACATAAAGTAAACGAAATCAAATGTTTCTTGCGAGGATCGAAAGCAATACTTAGTCGTTACAGGCCTTCTTCCTACTTCCTAGGTATACAGTGGTGGCTATTCCTCGAATGACTTTAGGGAGGTATTCAAAGCAAGCATTGAGAAGCGTGTCCGAAATTTACCAGAGATTGAAGGCCTGAGCAAGGAGACAGTTTTGAGTTCTTGGATGGCGAAATTTGATGCGATATACCGTGGAGATGAAGACCAGAAAAAGATTCCGTCGAGGCTGGCTGCAACGGCTGCATCAGAATTGATATTGTCGAAGGATCAATTATATGAAATGTTTCAAACGATCCTAGGGGTGAAGAAATATGAACACATCATTTTATTCAATGCTTGTCAGGTAAATATAGGCTGTTATTTTTCAATTTTACCATCTTTTTCCATTCGTCGAAATTTTAATTGCATGTCTAGCAGTGGCTGCGCCAGCTCTGAAAAATCTGAGAGAAATGGGGGGGGGGGGGATTTTGATGTAATTTTTCAATCTAAAGGTATACCCAACTAATTTTGTGCCATTTTTCATTGACAATTTTTGCCGACTTTTGAGAATTGGGGGGGGGGGGCGAATCCCCCCCAGTCCCCCCGTGGTGCCGCCACTGATGTCCACATGACATATTCCTAGTTATTTCTATTGAAAGACCGATGAACGCGTAAAGAAATTAAACAAACAATTCAATTCAATTCAGAACAAGTAAACGATTTTTTTTTGTTTTGTTGCAATAACTAGAACTATGTAGTGAATCCAAAGTAAGTATATGCATATTTTTATTATAAGAAGTTTTGATCAACTTTAATTTCTACTGGCCACCTAAATATGTCATTTTTTGAAACATTTCCAAACTTTTGATTCATTTCTGATTCCGAACATATTTTTACATTACTGTCAAGAGCTAAATTGGTTAAGGGATCCTTCCCGTTTTATTTCTAGGGGGTTTATTTTGAAATCATAGCCTGTTAATAAGCAAGCAAAATTGCATAACACACTGTCCTTTTGGCGAAATTCTTTGTTATTGCATTTAAAATTTTCAAAATCCTAATTCAAGCAAGTCGAAGTCGTTTGTACGGTAAAACTCAAAATCTGTCTTCGTACTGAAGATAATGTCTAGTTATTGCAACTTCTCGTTATCAAATTTGGTTGATTTTTCAATCAACTTGATTCGATATGTAGTGAACGCTTCTTCTTTGATTTCTCATGTTCCCGTGGCAAAAACTGTGCTGTAGTTTATGCGGTCTTTTCAAGTATAGTTGATCTTGGTTCAAAATTTCAAAACAATGTTTCAAAACGAATTTTGTTCTTTGTAGTTGGACAATGCTGATGAACAAGCAGCGTGTATCAGGAGAGAGTTGCAATCAAGAGGGAAGTCGTTAGAGGATCCAAGAATCATTAAACAGGTCTGACAGTTGATAGTATTGAATGTGATACAACTTGCAGTAGAAAGTATATAGATTTTTCTCATCCCGTCCCGTTTATTTCAAATCTTGTATTTTTGTTGGAAACATTTGCAGATGAGGAACTAAAACAGTTGGGACCACAATGTGGTTGATTCGAGTTAGGATTGAAATTAAAGTCGAAATGGTCCAGCGATTGACACGATTCAATCGCTTCTGTGTAGATTCGAAAATTCAGCACTTATTTACAAATGTGGTAAAATTTCACTCTCTCAAAGTATTTCATAGTTTTATTGATACTTTCACCGCCCAATTTCAACCTTCAGCCGACTTGCACAAGTTATTTTGAAGTTGAAGGAAAGGATGAATTTTGTGTTATTCCGAGCAGTTCCACATTGATTATTCAAGAGACGTCACTTGACTGGGTTTGTGATAAGAGCAAGGCATTGTCTTCATTACTGTTGGTCAAAAATCAAAGTCAGAAAAGCTGCATACTGGACCAATCATCCGGCTGTGAGCTGTGCAGAACCAATCGTCTTGTCCTTTTTTTCCGAGATGACGTTGGCAGGGCCATCGCATCTGTCGCCTAAGTCATCCGATGTCCTTTGAATTCTTCATTAATTTATCACTCGTCAGCCTTAGCTTGTTGCCATGTGATGAAAAGACTGTCTCTTCAGTTACATAACTGTTGCTGCACAATCTCTTTCATAGACGATGCCAAAGTTTATTATCAAAGACATGGAAAATATATTTGTTGAAGAACAGAAAACGATGATCAAGCAGTTAATGATGAATTTGGAACAATTTCCTGTTGGAAAAACTGGATCTGAAGTTAAGAATGCACTTTATAAGATGAAAAAGTATGTCATATTTCTTGCTTGTTTACTTAACGTCTTTTTGGCGTTTGCTTTACACTGCGAGGGGCAAGCAGTGTTTCACTCTCAAAAATCTCGTACGCCTTTGGGCAAAAATGTCTTTATTTTCAAGAAACATCCATCAAAAATCCGTGACAGTCTTTTTGCTCTGAAAAATCTCGTACGTGTTTCAAATGAATCAATTGCCCTTCGGCGAAAGGATAGACCCTCTCAGCTATTCTACAAAAAATGTTCGATAGAATGGCATGATTTTTGTGAAAGCAAGAGGAAGTAAATTTATCCGAGAATTAGTAAATCGCTGGAGATGAAACCTCTATGTTTCTTTAAGCTCTAACGCCGTAATACTAATGTTTTCATTTAATTTCCTATCGTGTTTACCGACAGAGCACAAAATACAGCAATCACGATGATGGACGTTCAAGAAGACAGTGACGCAGTTGCAGAAAAACTCAACACACAAACATTTGCACTTCAGGTTGAATTTTATTTTCTTTCAAAATCATATTCAGAGCCGAGCCAAAAAGACAGAATCGTAGATAACAACTATCCTTCCGGTATATTCAATGAAATCTTCGTTCGTCTACCTTAGAATGTAATTTTTCAACTTACCTAAATTTGATTTATGTCATGGAGATGTTAGTTCAGGAGGCCTTCTTATTCAACTTCTTTTCGATAGGGATCAAGAAGTCAGAGCCCGAGTAATCATATTTTTTTGAAGATTATAGTTTGATCAAGAGCCGTATTTTAGCCAAAAGAGTACTTTCTTTAAACTTTTGAATTTAGATTTTGTATGCAATTGTTTTGGTTAGAATTAGTTTCAGTAAAACAATAAATTAAGGCCTTGGACCACACCAGAAATCATATCTACAAACTTGATTGTACAACGAACTACCAATCGATCTTAGAAAAACGGAATCGTTTAAGCAATATGAAGAACTATTAAAGAAACATTTTAGTTGAAAATTTTGATATGTTATGACATTGTATGAATCTTTTAAATGATCTATGTAATTACTGCTAGGTTTTATCACAGTTGTAATAGATTTTACTTTCTTTTTATTCCTTTACAGGACACATATTGATAACAGCATTTTTATGTTGAAATGTACATCCTGTATAAAGATTCGTGATATTATTATTATTATATTATTATATATTATATAATGAACCTGATTCCTTTACTTTTCCTCTAAAACCGGAGATCTCAAGAAAAGTTTAACCGTTTGGTGGGCTGTGGGATAAAAAGCATGCGTCCGATATTCAAAACGAAGATGTTCATCTGACAGTCAAAGGCTAAGGCCCCGTTTACACGGGATCAGATCCAAATGGAATCGGATCAATTTGGATCCGATCCACTTTTTGAGGGGCGTTTACACGGGATCGGATCCAGAACTGTTGGCGTTTACACGGGATCGGATCCATGTAGATTTTATGACCTCTTAGCAGCGCTCTAGTAAATGTTTTCTCTTATTTTAGTCCGATCCTTTGAAATTTTGCCCTCTAATAGGCTCTGTTACATCTCTGATTCTCCTCTTTGAAATGTCAACAAAGGATTTTCACCTTAATGGTGTAACTTTCTATCCGTACCAGTTTGGATCCGATCCCACCCGTTTACACGAGACCTTTTTGGGATCGGATCCAAATGGGATCACTTTCGAAAGTGATCCCGTTTGGGTACGGATAGCAGATCCAAATGGGTTCGGATCCGTTGAGCCCTGTGTAAACGCAAGGCCTATCCGTTACAGTTTGGGTACGGATCCATTTGGATCCGATCTCGTGTAAACGGGGCCTAAGTTAGATATGAAAATTTTGTTTGGTAAAATCACCCATCTATAAGACTCAAAATTAGAAAATTCTGCTAGCGGCATGTATGGGAGTCGATTCTGGTCCATGATTTACTTGTTATTGAAATATGAACTCTATTTCTAAACTGAAAATTGTATTAAATTCAAATATCAATTTTGAATGAATCATGGACCAGAATGGAATGTGGAATTCTCCATTCATATACAGATCTCATAGAGGAATTTCTCTAACTTGTAGGTTTGAAAGATGAGTAATTACCAAACAAAATTTTCTGATCTAACTTAGAGTCCTTGCTTGAAAGATGAACATTTCAGTTTAAATATCGGCCATATACTTTTTATTCCACAGCCCACCAAACATTTTAACTTTTTTTGATTTAACCGTTATATATATATATATATATATATATATATATCTATTTAAATCCATTTTAGGTGATTGTATCAGAAGCACGAGGGCTGGGGTCGCTACCATCAAACAGGATTGTGTTTGTTGTTATGGAGGTATGTGTTTGTTTGGTATTGTTTGTTTGTTTGCATTGCTATTGTTAAAAATGTACGCGTTAAAGGCTATATTTGACGTTGTTTGTTGTGTTTTTCAAAGCATGCCAATTATAGATATCTCTGCAGGTGAGTGAAACAGCGGGAGACCTTCCTATGTTGTATCCAGTTTAAAACAGCCAACATTCCCGACTTCACCATATGCCTCTTTGACAATGAAAACAATCAATATTTCATTGCATTTCGGCCAGCAGGATCTAAATGCTTTGAACTAAATGGAAGTTAATTCTAAAACAGTACAATCATGATTGTTTCGATTGCCAAGGGAACGCAAGGGTAGATTTTTACAGAGATCGCTGATCGTAAAAGCTCTATTTAGCCATCGTCTCTGTTAAGCCCCCCTCTCTCTAATAGGCCCCTCCCCTCTGAGCCAAAATTTCAAATAAGCCCCCTCTCTATTAAGCCCTCCACTGACATCAAATTCCAGAAATTTCCAAAGAGTTGCCATTTTGTTTGCTAAATAAGCTTGCATCTGTATTTTGATGTGGTTTGGGATAAAAACTGTGCCGAATTTAGCCATTTAGCCATGATTCGTAAAATTGCATGTGTAAATCTGCAAAATATGGAGTAAAGGAATTCAAAGCCATCATTCGCATCCAAGTCATTTGATTTTGTAAATAAGCCCCCTCTCTAATAAGCACCCCTCTCTATTAAGCCCCCTCTAGAGTCTCCGAAATTAAATAAGTCCCCTGGGAGCTTCGAAGAGCTTTTGCTGTATTATACACACCGGGTGACTGAAAAAATGAACGACGAAGATCTCTGTGTTTATCAACATCCCAAACTTGCGATAATAAGGGTATAGTGAATTCATGCATATAAGAACGCTCTGAAAGTGTTAAGAAAGAGCAAGGTTTTTGTCTGTATTTTACCATTTATTTTACCATACCGACTTTGCTATGCTTTTTCACTCTTATGTGTTTTAGCTCGAAGGAGGAGAAAAACTTCAAACCGATCAAGCTGAAGCTTCTCGACCAGTGTGAGTTTTTTGATGCCGTGTAACTCAATAAATTCAGTCAAGGAAACTTCATAGCGTTTTGTAAAAAGAAATTTGCCACAGCAGTAGGCCAGTATCAAATGTCTATGATCAATTGCAAAACTATAAGGTGTGTTTGATCGGTACCAATAGATCTTTTGGCTATCCTGAAAAGAATCAGAATCGAACGACATCTTGCCACATTCTGTAGAATTTTCGAATGTGCACAATAGTGATAGAAAACGCCACTCGATTCAACCTCGGGTATGAAAATATATAGAAGAATCGCTCGATTCAGGCTCTTTTGTAGAATAGCTAAAAGGTCTACTCTGAAAAGGGAAGGCTTGGTAGACTTGGAAATTTTGCTTTATTGACTCAGAAATTCTCAAAGCGGTAGGTCTGGTAGGTTTGGAAATAAACCTTCTGAACCTTCTGTTTCCAACTGCTCAAGGTTTTGCAAATTTTGGGGAGATTCCCATTTTCATTCGTGAGTCTCAAAACACAAAGTCGAAACCAAAACAAGGTTTTTTAAAGACTTTTGTGTTTGATAGGGGATGATATTACCGTCTCTGCGAAGTCTACTGTTTTCAGTTCAGGATTTGGTAGGTTTTGCACTGCCAGTGAAACACACTCTTAGTGAAGTGCACAATGTCTATTGACAAACAAATTGACAGTTGTTGTGATTTCTGCTGCAAGAATTGTCGAGAACATTATCGTTTGTAGTGACAATTTTTGATTTTGGAATACGTATCGAAGCAAGAGGATTAAAGTTTTTCTCTTTTCTTAGATGGGAAACTCATGGTGATTGGTCAATACATCAACCTTTACCTGAACTTCGATTGCGATTACTTGCAGAAGACAATTCTTTATTCGCATTGGACAATCACAAGGAACTTGCTAGGGTGAGAATATAATAGACTTAGGTGAAGGTGAAGGTGAAGTTGCGTTTTTCAGCGCCAAGCGCTGGGATTGCAGAAATAGAGCAGACCTAATCGAGTCTGCGACCCCTTGTCATGACGCTAAAGTGGTGGGGCCCTACCGGGACTCGAACCCACTCCGCCTGACTGTTCTGGCTGCATTGTCAGAGGATTACACCACGGCGCCACAACACCTTCAAACTTAGTTTAGTTATTCTAAAACAGAGTGTGAGTCGAGCTATACTCGTGGGCCAGGTCATTACCAGGATGGGTGACGACCTGGAAACACCCGGTATCGTAGGTACAGCACCTCACCAAGGTGTAAAATTGGTACCTCGGTAATGAAGGCAATAAAAACATCAGGAGCGCCAACTGTAAGGCTGCACGCTGTGTGAAAAATACGCCCAAAGGGAGAAAAAAATGCCTGAGCTGAGGGGGTAATGGAATTGTAAAGCGCCCTTGAATATTGAATTATAGTAAAGGCGCTATTTAAAAGCAACAACTTTACTTTACTTCACTTTACTTCATGCATTTTTGTAGACTTATGAACTAGAGTCTCTTCTTTCCCTGTGCTCTTTGACTTGATGATGGCGCTTCTGTCAACAGAGACTCAGGCTCCAGTTACACGAGATCGAATCCAAATGTTCCTGACATTAATTGCTGAATCCCACATTCTCTGTTTGGTTTTTTATTTTTGTTTTCAATTTGTTTTTAGTGGGCTTATCAGGCTTTCTAGCTACTGAAGGCTAATTCAGGCTCATTATGCATGCCGCATGCAAGCATGGGACCCCTAGTTTAATGTCCCTTCTGAAGGACGACGAGGTGAGTTGTCAGGTCAGGCCTCCGAGGACACCCATCCGGGTTTAGACCTCACTCGACCGAGCTTAACTTCAGTCACCTGACGAAAACTGTTTAAGCCACTCGGCAACTCACCCAGTGCAATTTTATTAATTAGGAAATGACCTTTCTTTTAGTACACCCTGAATCCCCATTGTGGAATGAAAGATGGCTTTGATTGGTGCAAAATGACGACGTCTAAAGGATGGACTGGTGACCCAATAGAACTTAAAGTTTCTGTCAAGTTTGAAAAGCCACAAAATGTCAAAAAATGCGGGTATGTCATCTAAATATTTTATCAGTTATATTTTGTTTTCAAGATTGTGACCACGTACTGAATGTTTTGTTCGAGACGTTTCGTTACAAGCACAACCTCGAACCCAGAGTAACAATAAGAACTGAGGCTGAAGACAATGATAGCACTGGAATCGAGTTTGTTACAAGCACGCTGTTGAGCGAAAATTTCCAGCAAATTGTTCAGCCGCAGGAATAAATGGGGTAGGGGACTTAATGGGGGAGGACTTATTTGAATTTTTATTCATAAAGGAAGGGCTTATTTTAATAGAGAGGAGGCTAAATGGAGGGTGGCTAGATAGAGCATTACGGTAAGCAAGACTGCTTTTGGAAATAGTTACAACAACTGAAAGCACATTTTTATTTCATAGCGAAATTGAGGCAAATCTTTCCTCTGATGATCACTGTTAATCAAAATTCTACTTATTTATAGATACTTGTATGCAAAAGGCCAAAACAAATGGAAAAAATGGAAAAAGAGATTTTTTATGCTGTTCCAGGTAAGCCTAATTGCTATTGTTCATTTGCTATAGGAATTTTGTTTTGTCGTCAACAGGCGTGCCTTCAATCTTCGCTAAGATGGCTACGAGTTTCCTTTCGAAAATCATACTGTAACTTAAATTCGTAAAGGAACCCTGTCACGCAGGTGATTGGTTTAAAGAACAAACATAAGACAAAGAGCTAGAACCCAGGCTCTTTGAGTTTATCGCATGATGAAAATTCAGTTCAATAGACCACTTTCACAATGGCGTCAATTCACCATGAACATCACTTGCCTCGATATCATGTGGATCTAAATCTCAAAAGCGTGCAGTGCTCTCAGCAACGCATGAAATAGTTTTGTACGTGTCTTTGCAACACAATGATATGATGTAAATTTCTTGCTGTACAGGGAATCACATCTCTTACCTCGAATTGAATTCAGCTGTGCAACTGGTCTATTCGCGAAACGATCTCTTTCCAGTTCTTTTCTGTTAATCTTGCCAAACAGATTTGTAATCCCCTTTTGCAATCTCAGCCAGTTATGAATGAGACAGATTGCCCTTAATCTTATTGCTTCGATGTGTCATTACTGTTCTAACCGTGAATTTTTTGAAGCATGATATTTTCTTTCTCAGGTCAGTCAATATAATTTCACACTGTGCTCATATCGACCTAAAAGAGCGCATCCAACGGACAAAATGGCAATGCAAGGATACACTGTCGATTTCTCAGAACCTATACACGGTAACTACAATAGTGTACCGCATATAAGAAACATGAATTTAAGATAATCCAGACCTTGATTTTCAAAATAATGCCCCCTCGATGCAGGTCTGAAAAAGGCTTGTTTCTTATTCAAAAACTGTGTATATATTAGAAATTCGAAAAGCATAACAAATTTACCTTTGCTGTTGAATCAGACTCTACCTATTCAAATGAAAACAAGAATTTTGCATGCAAATGAAGCAAAAAGCGCCTTCCTGGAATAATTGTAGCTTTTCTTGGTAGTGAAATTTACAAATCAAAATAGTGTGTTTCATATGACATTACAGCTGGTGTCTGAGTAGTTCATTGATAGTGCATGATTTCTCTAATAAGAAACTTAGGAAACTTTACCCTGGTGTGAGCTTTATATCTCATTTTATAAGAAACACATCAGATCTCAAATTGGAAACATTGTTTCTTATATGCGGGGCACTACTGTACTCAATTTTTGTAGTTACAAAATTGTGATGGGATATCGATTATTGCAGTAGCAAATGGTTTACTAATGTAACCTATCAAAATGGCTTTCCTCTTCATGAGGGTCATTTGGAATGGCGGGGGTTGAGGAAGACATGACTTTACGAACAGGGGCGCGTATGGTGATGTCAATTCTTATTGAAAAATGTTTGCTTCAACAATTGATAGAAAGACTGTGCTAAGTTCTGAATTGTTGCTGGCTCTTCTTCAACTTGAATTTGTGATTTTTAACTTTGCCTAGAAGCGCTTGACATCTTGTTGGAGCGGGTTTGCATGGAGTTAATTGCAGCTCAGTATATCAAATAATCTATAACTCTGAAATGAGTTGCTTCTCAAGAAGGTCTGGTTTTCAGGGAGCTGTGTCTTGTAGCGCACGACTTTGTTTAGTTGTTGATAACACGGCTGTTGATTTTGTCACCAAAATGAGATTTGCTCCAGGCCATGCAAACTTTCTTCCTTTTTCTTTAGACCGATTGGGACATTGTGTAGACGTTAATGAAAAAATCTTTCGTTTAGAAATAATTGTTTTCTCTTAAACGAGTCTAAAATATTCTCTTTTCTTAGACGAAGAGCACCAGAATGGTCGATTCTTCTTCAGAGCCGTCAAAGAAGGTGATGTGGTCACATTTGCGTCCGACGGAGATATCGACCGACAACATTGGGTTTATAAATTGTATAATGCGACCGGGCAGTCGTACAAACCGGCTGCTCCTAAGCTAGACGTTGCTACAGCTTCATCAGGAGGGAGTGATACATTACCAAGAGCAAAAGGTCAGGCTCGGTCCGGGGTTTGGGGTACCTCCATTATGGCCTGATATGGAAGTCCAGTCGGTTTGAAGATCTTCCTGAATGGCTACCAAATGGCCCTGTTTGTCAGACACATGCTACAGGTTTAGGGTATTCTAAGATTCCTAGCCAGTTATAAGATTTCAGCTCAGTATACACTCCATGTGGCAATTTGGTCCTTGCAGCAATAATCATCCATGAATTTTGAAGTTTTCTTGCTTTGTTCGGTCCATTTTTGCGATAGAAACTTATGAAAAACTGCAAAATAATTTTCATTATTTGATGCAACCAATTGACCCGATTTTAGGTCCATTAACCACCATTTGGGTTTTATGCCCGGGGGGGGGGGTACTTAGTATATTTGTCCTACGGGGATGTGCCGTTTTTCAGGGTATCGTTTTCGCATATTTCTTCTAGAACAGGGTATCAAAAGAAGGCAAATTTTCTGGAGCAGGTTGTCAAAACATGTCAAAAGAGGAAATTTTGTTACAACGGGCTAATTTTTAGTCCAATTTTTTGTGTTTTTGAGTATGCTTTTCAGTGATTTTTTCTAGAACAGGGTATCATTTGAAGGCGAAAATTCTAAAGCAGGGTGAAAAATTTTTTTTTCATGGGCACATCCCCGTACAAATCTAGGTCAAGTACCCCCCCCCCCGGGGTTTTCTGCAAAAAGACACTACCATTTGAGGCTATTTTCAAAATTTTGTTTTGGTCCTCTTCAACCCTTCCTGTAAGGCCACAATGGGAGTACTTCTCCAGAGGCTCGGTACTGTTTCAAAGTATTTATGCTTTATGTTAAGATATTTTCTACCAGATGAGCCGAAGAATGTAGCCACTGTTTGAAGCATTAGCACAACCATGCAACTAATATGTGAAATCTGAATTGCTCTACTGAGTTGCTCAACTTAATTTTTTGTTAGCTTCCTCTTAAGTTTCGGTGCTCGATTTTTCTTTGAGATCAGATTTTTGCTAAGAATCAGATTTCGTGCTTTGCCTCTGAACGATAAAAGCTACATTTTTCAAGGGCATGCAGAGTTTGAAATTAACCCTCTCAGGCCCGGCTAAAATTAAGCTTAACAGGAAAACCTAATGTAGATCGTCGTTTTCCAGGGGGTATCATAATCAGTGATTCAATAACCAATAGATAAATGCAATGTCCATAACCTTTCAAATCAATCAAAACTCTGAAAGCTTTACCCCCTGAAAAATTCGCAGTTCTCAGTGAATAATGTTCGGCTATGTGGCCCTTCCGGGGGTGAAAGGGTTAATCTTTTTGTGCCCAGCATTAATAAGACAGTAAGTATTTTTCGCGATTTTCTTGTCATTGGAAAGCGATTCCGAGAGCTGATTTTTACCATTTTACTTCGCAAACAGTGAGTTATATTATATGGAGTTGACGACTATCTTCTGGCCGCGGAAGACAGTTTTTGTTAAAGTCATGATTTAAGGACAACTAGAATTTGTAAATCATCGAAATATTACCAAAATTGTGATTTCAGCCTCTATATATCATTCTTCTTTTCAACTAGATGCTGACAATTCTTCTTTTCAACTAGATGCTGACAGAGCTCGTAAACATGGCCTCGATGAAGTGATCCAAGCAGATCCAGTCAAGTTCGAGCATTTCAGATTATTTGAAGGTTTACAGAGGTTGACATTGTTGCATCGTTTGAATGATTCTTACACGTGCTTGGTAAGTTTTGTTGTCATCAGAATTTCTTGTTAAACTTTTGCATTTGCTTTCTTAATTGTTTTACTTGCTATAAGACGTGGCGTTTTTAAACTGTTCAAATTCATGTTGTCAGGTGGCTCGAAAAAGTTTGAAGAATCATTGAATTCCGATTGAATGCTTGTTTCTTTACAATATCCTTTATTTTCTTAAAAATTCTTTGTATTTCTTGTCTTATTCAAAGCTTGAAATTATTTTGATGAGATATGTTGGCAGATAACTTTTTATGAAGCTTTCTACAAAAGTTGTAATATGCTTTTTGGATAGCATAACGCAAAGCTAGTTTTCCAAGTCTTATTTTAATGATCTTTATTCATTCTAACAACGCTATTAATTTTGTTTAACGTAATTCGACCCTAATGATGTTTTGAAGATTTGTTAAAAATTCAAATATTTAGCAATTTTTCAATGTAGTGTCTGGAACGTCTAAATGGAGGCAAAGAAACACGACTTTGAATCAGCACACTAAGGCCTTTCGAACTTATGTTCTCTCCGGAATGTGACTAACATAATACAAATGTTTAGTATCTTACCTACCAAATACTAGTTTATTAGTATATTAGTATTTACTGAGTCTGTTACTAAAGTGTCTTTCAGCTTCTTTATTATCTAATTCCTTCTTATTCAAGGGCTGGTTTTCCCCTGGCCAGTTATTCGTACTGGACGAGTATTGTTGTCGATATGGTGTAAGAGGCTGCCATCGCCACCTTTGCTATTTATCCGACTTGTTAGAGAGAGCAGAAAATGGAGTCATGATTGATCCAACGTTATTGCATTACAGTTATGCTTTCTGTGCATCGCATGTACTCGGAAACAAGTAAGTGCTCTGGTGCCCATTCCTCCGTAATAGCTTGATGTC
Organism: Aurelia sp. 3 sensu Dawson et al. (2005); assembly: GCA_964020215.1. Classification (NCBI taxonomy): domain Eukaryota; kingdom Metazoa; phylum Cnidaria; class Scyphozoa; order Semaeostomeae; family Ulmaridae; genus Aurelia; species Aurelia sp. 3 sensu Dawson et al. (2005). The sequence goes on from OZ026582.1 coordinate 1,592,100, forward strand.
TCATGCAAACCGTTGTTTTGGAGACGAGATAGTCTTTGTCCGAGGAAGCTTGTGTGTCCCCCCGTGCAGTGATTTACATCTCATGCGCAGTAGCGCTTTAGAGTTTGAGCTCTGGGCGCACCAAAGACAAAACACAACTGCGAATGAACCTTATTGTAAAAAATGAGACAATTAATACCACAACGCCACAATATCAGCCACACAAATGAGGCACAATTTTTCTGGGACACCCGGAATGTTTAGTGGCAGTCTGCATCCCTTGCAATAACTGTTAGGGAACAGATGCTGCTTGCGGAACCTTGTTTTTATATTTTGCTTCCCTGTTTTAGGCCTGATGGAGTCAACACTGTCACTATTGACGAAAAAGAGAGGTTTGAGGAGATCAAAGAACGGTTGAGAGACTTTTTAGCAAACCAAATCACACAGTTTAGGTCAGTACAGGATTTCCTGTAATTTGCTGATGAGTGTTCTGTAAAATATTCTCATCTCAGTGCAAGTGCTCTTAAGTTTTTCCAAAAAAGATTTATAGACTTGAGGGAAGTCCTGATTTTACTTGGTAAGGCCGAGTCAAACATCGTGTTTTGCCGTATCGAGTCGAACAGTTTAAAAGCAGCTGCATCTCCGTGCCTCAACATCTCATTTAAACATCGTCTTTTGCCGTGTCGGATTGAAAATAGATTTCCAAAAATGATTAAAATTCAACATGGCCTATGAGGGTACTTTTTTCTCGCGAGAAACACCGCATTGCTTGACATACTTACCCTCCGATAAATTGACTGCCTCACAGCAAGTCTTTGATTCCAAAGTTGGTAAAGATACATGCTTATCAAATCGAAGCTATTATTTCTGTGGCACAGAAATTTTAGGCAAAGAAGTCCAGATAGCGAACTCTGTAGAGAAGATTAAACAGAAAGCCTAATTTTTCAATTTACATTTCAGGTATTGCTTTCCGTTTGGAAGACCCGAAGGAGCATTGAAAAGCACATTAACTCTCTATGAAAGGGTGAGCTATTGTTTAGATTTTGATACCTTTTTCAGCGGAGATGGCTCAGTGGTAGCATGTCGGACTTCTAAGATTGTCGGTTCGATTCCCCACGCTGTCAGACCTGCTTTTAAGACAGTGGTAAAACTCGAGACGCGAGGTGGTCTTTGTCAACTTCAGATGATCATCAAAAGATACGAAGAGCAACAAGGACAGGGCGAAGTCCAACATGAGGGGCTGGAACCAATGATAAAGAATTGGCTGGCACCTATCCTAACTTTAGTACGAGGCTAGTCAAAGATGTCATCATTACAGGTCGGGTCAAAGGGAACGATCAGGACACTGCTTCGATAAGCTTAGCTGTTCAGTGTCCTAAAGCTTCCTTGCTATCTTGAACTAAAGTAAAACATATAGCATGGCTTACCAAGGACTACGCATCATTCAGTTTCGTGTAAACTCTCCAGGCGATAGCGTCATGTAGACTTGTGACATGATTCCTTGTATTCGTTCACTATATTTTGTCTGATATTTCATTTTCTTTCATATGATTAAAAATCATCCAATTCAATGCTGATGCTGAGACTTATGTAATGAGTCTAAGCGTCGCGTATTTACTGTAATCTTAATTTGTTTCCAGGTGTTAACAAAGGATGCTGTTACACCAGCTGACCCTGAGGATGTTAGATCATCCGTGAGAAACTGCCTGCGAAAGGCAGCCTTGGTGAATTATACGAGACTGTCAGGATATGCCAAAGTTGAAGGTACTAATTGTCTTTAATTCTGTGATCCTATTAGGTTTCTAATCCTCAGATTTTTGCATTTATTCATTACTTTTCATGGTTAAATTGCTTGCTTTGTGATGTTGCTTCGTTGTCAAACTATTCTACTAAGCATGGGGCTCTTTAAAAATGTGGGTGTAAAATTTTATAATTTTTTTCCATGAATTGAATAGATTCGAAGGAACTTTGGGTAAATTGCTGTAATTCTGCTGTGGCAATTTTTTGATATCCAAATTATTTTCAAAATGGCGGCATTTTGATTATCTTTGTAAAATTTCATCAAACAATTTTGAAAAGATGAAAATCGTCGTAAATCTTAAACTACTCGAGGAATATTGATACAACAGAAATTGAAGTGTTGGCAGGAAACCGTAATTTCACCAAAAATCGAAGAACCAACATTGCGACGATAATCATATTGAGTTTCATTTTCAGTCCTTCCAAGTCATAATCAATAAGGTCCAAAGGAACAGAGACAGAGACAAATTCAGGTTGACATTATTCGACAAGTCCAGTGATAATACAAATTATTAATTGACTAAGCCTGCCAGAGGGATAAATTTCTTTATAAATATCATCAGCAGGGGTAAATTTTGTAACAATAGAAATTTCAGTTTGTTTACATTTTGCACCATAGCCAATCAACGAGCTCCATTTTAATCACGTGATCAACAAATTCCCGCGTCGAGAGTCGTAGCTGTGGGGAAAACTATAGGAAAACTACCCTCTCAACTTTTGGTCGCCGCGAAAATATACTTTTGAAAAACCTTTAGAAATTTTAAATCTGTGTTGTCAAATGAATTTCCTAACCAGGGTTGCTTGCCCGCTTGTCTGCTATACCTGGTTTTTGCAAAATAATTCCTTGAAACTCCGTCATTTCACGGAGCCTCACACTGCCTTTGAAGGAAGCGCACAAAAGCTGGGAACGGCAAAGTGGCACTCTTAACATCTAAAATCAGTTCCAGACTGGAAATTAAGGTTACAATACATTTAATTTTGATTTACCCAACAGAAGTTTTCGTTTGGGCAACTTATCCTAAATGGCCCTGTCAACAAAATTTGCATAACAAGAAAAATCAGCATGTCAAGGTTTCTCTTGTGAGTGTTTTGGCGGGATCGATTCGTCCTCTTGTTATTCAAAACTGAAACATTATTTGCTTGCTTCGATAAATGATGAAAATCTTGGGACAAAACTGAAATAAGATTTTGGCACCGTTTGGCAGCAGAACTGGAAAAATAGAAGATATCATCATGAAGAGTTCGTACAATTTATCCGTCGAGGATTAATAGAAAGTTGTTTTTGACATCTTGATTTTGCAAACTCTACGGCTACGAAGAAGGTTTACCCAACGAGTGACATACAGTAAAAGAAAGGAGCAGAAAAGTTAAAAGAAGTCAGTCTTGAAAGGTAAGTGGATTAATTTGGAAAAGGAGGAATCACATAACTCATGTCTTGTTGAACATCGGATTTAACTTCGCCTTGAAATAAAATTGGAGAATGAAGAACTTTATAAATATAAATATTTCGGAATTTAAGAATTTGAATTTACACACCTGGCTAAGGAACTCCTGAACTGGCAAAATTATCAAGAAATTTCCTGTTTAGTCAAGGAAAGTCTTAGCATAGAAATATTCATTTCACTTGTTTCCTGTCTCATATTACTCGGAATGTATCTACTTGAGTTAATGTCTAAACATAAAAGTACTGTTTTCAAATGTTCCCGAGGGATTTTTATGTGAATTTTTATGTTTTTATTTTTAAGTGATTTTTATGGAACTCGTGTAACTCGTAAGAAACTCGATCCTTGACCGAAAATCTGATAATTTTGATAAACCTTCAACACTAGACTAAGTTATAAATCTGTTACAAATATATGTGTATTCTTCCAACATTCATCGAAAGGAAACTTTATCATAATCATTAAATTCGGAGAATCCAAGTTTAAATAACACAAAACTTTGTTGCACAACTCTGTTGTGTAACTATTTCTTGGTTACTCTTTCAGTTCACCGGCCAAAGTCTTGTTTAGTGTTGTCCTAGTGTTTTTATTTTCCGAAGAAACCAGCAAATGATTCGTTATGCAGGGATGGCGCGACCGGGGGTGCTTGGGGGGCAGGAGCCCCCAAAAATTTACTGAGCCCCCCCGTCGGCACTTGACTTTTTGAAGATTTTTGTGCACTGTCGGCACTCTCGTAACTTGCTTGTTATGCTTTTAGAGAGTGTAGTCGTATTTTAAGCCAATCTGAAAGGTGTGGCCCGTAAAAATTTTGCTCGCTTCGCTCGCCGTCGGCACTCTGACAGTTTTTGCCCCCCCCCCAGCATTTCTTCCCTGGCGCCATCTCTGTCGTTATGTTACACTCTGATCAGTCGACGAATTTGACAAAAACACCCGCCAAAACACCCAGAAGAGAAACCCTTTCATGCTGAGTTTTCTTCTTCTGCAAATTTTGTTGTAGCGGCCAATTTCAATTCAATTGATGACTATTTAGGATAAGCTGCTGCAACACTTAGTTCGGGTAAATTAAAATTAAATGTATTGTAACTTTAGTTTCCAGTCTGAAACTGATGTTAGCCGTTAATAGTGCCATTTTGTCGTTCCTAAAGGCAAAGATTAGTTTCCTTGCGCTGGACCTCAGCTCCTTGAAAGGAAACGAGAGGTCCGTGAAATGACGACGTTTCAAGAAATTATTGCACAAAAACCAGGTAGAGCAGACAAGCGGGCAAGCAACCCTGGTTAGGAAATTTATCTGACAACACAGATTTAAAATTTCTAAAGGTTCTTCGAAAGTATATTTTCGCGGCGACCAAAAGTTGAGAGGGTAGTTTTCCTATAGTTTTCCCCACAGCTACGACTCTCGACGCGGGAATTTGTTGATCACGTGATTAAAATGGAGCTCGTTGATTGGCTATGGTGCAAAATGTAAACAAACTGAAATTTCTATTGTTACAAAATTTACCCCTGCTAATATCATCTGGAATCGAGTCCTGCTTCAATAATTTGTCCCTAAGAAACGGAATAAGTTTGTTTTCACGTTTCAGGCAAAGATCTAGCAACCTTGCTACAACCTTGTAGAAAATCATAGGTTTTGAAAATCTACAAGATGGTGGCAAGCAGAAATCTGTAGCTCTTCTGGTAACGGATTCAGAAAATTGATGACGTCATAGCCTACCGTCATTTCGAAATAAATCAAAGTATCAAAATTACCACGGCAGATTCTACTGAAAAATTCCCAAAGATTGGCCTGGCTGACTTTGTTGAACGGAAATGACGTCAATATTTGCCATCTCTTTCATCCACAGAGACATCAGGACCAGATATTTGTCCAGACGAGAAACTAGAGAAAGTTATGCAATTGGCAGAATTATGTATTGAGTTAATACAGCAAAATGAAGAACATCATGCAGAGGTATAACAATGCTTTTGTTATCAATCTATTGTTTCAATAGTCTTTTTTTGCATTATTTTGCAGTAACGATGACTATTGTTTACCTGTTCAAGTTCTTTTATCGTGCTATTGTTTACCTGAAATTTACCATTGTTTGTGGCTAATTTTCATTGCTTGAACAATGCATACATGTCGTTGCTACAAAGTTTTCCCGCATGGAATGTGTTTCAATTCCGGGTGCTCCAAGAATTTA